>JAWNOW010000151.1:1200000-1632164 GCA_035045625.1 Drosophila formosana | reverse complement strand
ATGGTTTCAACGTTTTCGTTCTGGTGTAGAGGTGGTCGAAGATGCGCCAAGCTCCGGAAGGCCTGTCATCAAAAATTGCGATAAAATCGCTGAATTGGTCAAAAGAGACCGGCATAGTAGCAGGCGTAGCATCAGTAAAGAGCTGTCCATGAGTCATCAAACCGTTATAAACCATTTGAAGAAGCTTGGAGTCACCAAGAAGCTAGTTGTATGGTGGCCAAGCCTGGATTGACGGCCAGGAAGTTTCTTCTGTGTGTTTGGTGGGATTGGCAGGGAATAATCCACTATGAGCCTCTCCCCTATGGCCAAACGCTCAATTCAGACCTGTACTGCCAACAACTGGACCGCTTGAAGGCAGTACTCATGCAGAAGAGGCCATCTTTGATCAACAGAGGCCGAATCGTCTTCCATCAGGACAACGCCAGGCCGCACACATCTTTAGTGACGAGCCAGAAGCTCCGGGACCTCGGATGGGAGGTTCTTTTGCATCCACCGTATAGTCCGGATCTCGCACCAAGTGATTACCACCTGTTTCTGTCCATGGCGAACGCGCTTGGTAGTCTGAAGTTGGCCACAAGAGAGTCTTGTGAAAATTGGCTCTCCGAGTTTTTTGAAAATAGGCAAGCAAGCTTCTATGAGAGGGGCATTATGAAGTTGGCATCTCGTTGGGAACGCGTCATCGAACAAAACGGCGCATATTTGACTTAAATCGCATTATTGTAACCAATTTTATGAACAATTGATATCTCGGCTGTTGACGCTGATCAAGAATATATATACTTTATAGTGTCGGAGATGCCTCCTTCTACCTGTTACATACATTTTCTGTTGGCACTAAGTCATAATACCCTTCTACCCTATGGGTAGCGGGTATAAACAAAGCATAGTGCAGTGCAAGCTCTAAACAACAATACACAGTGGGCGAAAGACGCTTAGTGTGATGAACTTCGTACTTTTTGTGTAAATAATAAGAAGAAAATCAAAAACATTAAGCTATGAGTGAATTCGACACTCATACGGTGCTCCAACGTCAGCAAGACGAGCGTCGGCTCTCTTTGCAACGTAACAACGCATACCATTCAATCGTGTCAATGCAAGACAACGCGACCGCAAATCCAACAAAAACTAACCAACCGCGATCAATAACCCCAAGCCCGAGTAATGAACTCAATCCAACATCGCAAGGCAGGGCACGCTCTTGCTCTCCAGCGCTCTGGTTGGATAAAACCCCATACCCTTCCCTCATGCCAACCTGCTTAGCCACGGTCACCAGTACAGTGACGTCATTAGCAACTGTAACGGCAACTATTACACGACTACAATGGTATCGACTGCTCGCGCAATACCATCTACTGTAACAACGGAATCTGCTGTGCAAGCAAAAAATGCAGCACCTTACACTCTCTTCAAAACAACGTTCGGCCGTACAGACTAGTATGGATCGCTACATACAAATAAAACGTAGCCCGCTGAACTCTAGACTTATAATTGTGGTAATTGTGCTAAAATAACTCGAGGCACCTCAAAACAATCTATAATAGAGAAGCCCATAGAAGCAAACAGATTTGCTCTTTTTTTCCCCTCATTAACCAGAAGAACAGTCTACGAACAAAATTGAAATAATGATATGTAATCTTCAACAAAGTATGATAGAGTTCCTGTCATTCATGCAGACAACTATGCAAGATCTTATGCGAAACCCGAACGTTTTGATTGAGCTGCTTGTTGCTCAAAAACAGACTAAGTAATCAATGGCTCCACTCCGTATATCACTCTGGAACGCCAACGGCGTCTCACAGCGCAAACTCGGGCTAACTCAATTCCTTAATATTAACCATATCGATGTTATGCTACTCGCAGAAACTCATCTTACAAATAAATATAATTTCCGAATTCGAGGCTACTTCTTCTACAACACGAATCACCCAGACAGGAAAGCACATGGAGGCACTGGGATTCTGATTAGGAATCGCATCAAGCACTGCTTCCACAATAGCTTCGCCACTAATTTCATGCAAGCTACATTTATAGATGTACAAATGGATTCCCGATCTTTAAAGCTTGCCGCCGTATACTGTCCTCCTCGGCTTACAATATCCGAATCCCAATTCATGGACTATTTCAACTCTCTGAGCGAACAATTTATAGCAGCAGGAGACTTTAATGACAAGCATACGCACTTGGGATCTCGACTCTTGACTCCAAAGGGAAGACAGTTGTACAATGCAAAAATAAAAGCAAGCAACAAGCTAGACACGCTACAAGTGTCACCTGGGACACCTACATATTGGCCAACAGATCCTAGAAAACTGCCAGACTTGATAAATTTTGCAGTCACAAAAAACATTCCTAGCAACCTGATAAGTGCCAACTCCTTATCAGATCTATCGTCTGATCACTCGCCTGTACTTCTTCAACTAAATCTACATCCAGATGCGGTAGATAAACCATTCAGACAAACAACGAATTATACGAATTGGCTTAAGTACAAAAAATATATAAGTTCGCATATTGAGTTGAATCCACGTTTGAATGACGAAGCTGATATCAACTTATCCTAAAACACTATTGAATCCTTCATGGTCGCAGCAGCTCGCATGTCAACTCCACAAACGCAGGAAACATCGTACAATCATAGATACACGAACGTTGAAATAGAGCAGCTTGTTCTAACAAAGCGACGCTCACGGCGAGAATGACCAGATCACCATCCGCAAAACAAAGGTTAAAAGACGCTACACGGAGGCTCTTAGCTGCATTACGTCATGACGAAGAAAGGTCCCAAAAACACTACATAGAGCAGTTATCCCCAACGAGCTCCAAGTTCCCACTTTGGAGAGCACACTCATCTCTATGCGCACCAATCGAATCTGCAATGTCAATAAGGACATCCACAGGCAACTGGGCTCGCAGCGACGATGAAAGAGCCGATAGATTTACAGAGCATCTTCAAAATGTATTTCAGCTCAATACATCATCAAACGGAAGCTCACTGCCAGCAACATCAGATATCGACACATCAACGTATGAACCTATTGTATTTAGGCCACATGAATTACTCAAAATCATAAACGAACAACTCAACCCAAAAAAATCTCCAGGATGCGACCTAATATCACCAAAAATGATTATTGAACTTCCTTTCTCTGCTGTTCGAGCTATTTACCAACTCTTCAATGCAATAACGAGGCACGGACACTTCCCAGAGAGATGGAAAAAGTCGATCATTATAATGATACCAAAACCTGGCAAAGACCGCACAATTGCTTCATCATATAGACCAATTAGTTTACTAACGTGTCTATCAAAACTCTTAGAAAAATGCTTTTCGGCAAACATTACCCTATATCTCAGAACACACAACAAAATCCCGACTCATCAATTCGGTTTTCGAGAAAACCACGGAACCATTGAGCAAGTCAACCGCATAACATCAGAAATCCGAAATGCTTTCGAACAAAGGGAGTACTGCACTGCTATGTTTCTGGACGTATCACAAGCTTTCGACAGAGTATGATTAGAAGGTTTAATGCACAAAATTACAGAAATGCACCCAACCAACACTCACAAACTTCTGAAGTCATACCTTTACAACAGGAAATTCTCAGTAAGATGTAATTCTGCCATGTCCGATGACTACATCATTAGAGCCGGAGTTCCGCAAGGTAGCGTGCTTGGACCAACACCTTTACCTTTACCTTATCTACACTGCGGACATCCCAACGAGCAGGAAACTAACCACATCCACTTTTGCTGATGACACAGCGATCCTAAGCCGCTCGAGATGCCCCAAGCAAGCAACGGCGCAACTTGCTATACACCTGGTGGCAGTGAAAAAATGGCTATCCGACTGGCGAATCAAAGTTAACGAACAAAAATGCAAACACGTAACGGTCACTCTTAACTTGGCGCAGCCACATTGAAGCCAAAAGAACCCATTTAAAGCTCAAAGCCAACAGCCTCCACTGGCTTATCAATAGACGCTCGCCCCTTAGCTTGGACATACATCCAAATCTTCTCGCGAGAGCCCTCACGCGAGTTTCCAGCGTAACGACCTTCCAATCCAGCACTAATTATTAAGAGTCTCTATTCAGTTGAAATTGAACTGTTAGATATTGTATTATTTTAAGATTTGCAACCTAATTGTTAGACTCATAAAGAAAAGATCCAATAAAAACAAACCAAGCTAAAAAACAAAAAAACAAAAAAAAAAAAAAGAAAAAAAAAAAAGCTGTTTTTAATTTTGTTAAAAATAAGCGTAAGTCTTCCTCTTATCCTTATTGTTTATATTACGAAAACTGAATGCAAATTCTTGTCAGGCGACCGCCGATCTATTTGCGCCATCTTTTCAAACCACCTATTCTTCATCTTGATACTCAATGAGTAAGAAGTCGCTGATTCGGTATTCTCAAATGGTTAAGCCGGTGTTTTCATCCGGTCCAGATGGAGTCCCCGGCTGTGTACTACGGTTCGGAACCCAAAACGTTTATTTGAATTATTTTATTTGTAATACATTCCGAGTTACCTCTAGAGTTCCCCAAGGTAGCCATCTCGATCCCTTACTCTTCACATTGTTCATAAATGATCCACCTACTGTTTTGATGCAATCTCGCGTAATAATGGAGGCGGATGATGTTAAAATTTGCCTGCACTACAGGGATTGGCCATGCCATATGAAGTTGCAGAGAGATCTTGACTCTTTTCAGTCATGGTGCAAAGTGAACTTGTTAAATTAAAATTGTTCTAAATGTGTTGTGATGTCCTTCTATAGAGTTAATCCACATTTGGCCTCTTACTTACTGAACGGTAAAGATTTAAAAAGAATTACTACTGTTGATGATTTGGGTATGTTCTGACCACATTTCTAGAACGGTCAATAAGGCTATGTCTGTTCTTGGTTTCATTAAGAGGTGGTCAAAGGAATTTGATGACCCCTATATCACTAAGACCCTTTATTCTTCCCTTGCTCGTCTGATACTGGAATATGGTTCGTGCGTAAAGTATATACTGAAGAATACTGAACTGAGATTGCTGTGTAGTATAGTAGTAGACGCGAAATCATGTCGTTCGTCCTGCGACGACGCCTCTCGGTCGGGATGGGCGGGAAGGAGTGTTTGTTGGGATCCGCGCTCAATAAACGTTGGTTTGGTATCGCTTGGACATGTACGTCAACGTCCAGAAATAATCAATAATAATTATCATTGTAAACTTCACCGGGGATCGAAGTTGCAAACAATTGTATATCCGACCAACACTCTAACAGCAGAGCCAAAGCACAACTCGTACAAGTGGCAAGCTTGTATAACACGAGCAAAAAAAGTTCGTTCTCGACTTTTTCGTCGCGGAAGAACAAAAACGGCAACGCTTGTCGCATACTAGAGAACGACAACAAGCCACCCCAAAAATATGTACATATTATATATTCCATACTCACGAGTTTCTTTATGCCATTTGAGTATATTTGTTACGAGTTGCAAATATGATTGGATATTTTCGAGCAAGTGTCTGGCATGATTGAGTATTTACGGGTGAGTAGAATTTGCCACTCGATTTTAGCGAGTGCGAGTACCAAAAACACCGCATAATTTGTATGATCTGCAAAAGGAGTGGAAATGAATACTCGTAATATTAGGTTGTCAAAAAAGTCTTGCGGTATTTTCGCTAGTTGGCGCTGAAAGCGCGTAGTTCTAGTTTTATTCGTCGCATCGGGTCATGCTATACCTTTTTGGAAAGCTCATTTCGCGCGCTAACACGTGTTTGATTGATATTTTACAGTACTACTTCGATAAAGGCAAAAATGCATCTCAAGCCGCCAATAAAATTTGTGCAGTTTATGGACCCGATACAGTTTCCATTTCTACCGCACAACGATGGTTTCAACGTTTTCGTTCTGGTGTAGAGGTGGTCGAAGATGCGCCAAGCTCCGGAAGGCCTGTCATCAAAAATTGCGATAAAATCGCTGAATTGGTCAAAAGAGACCGGTATAGTAGCAGGCGTAGCATCGGTCAAGAGCTGTCCATGAGTCATCAAACCGTTATAAACCATTTGAAGAAGCTTGGAGTCACCAAGAAGCTAGTTGTATGGTGGCCAAGCCTGGATTGACGGCCAGGAAGGTTCTTCTGTGTGTTTGGTGGGATTGGCAGGGAATAATCCACTATGAGCCTCTCCCCTATGGCCAAACGCTCAATTCAGACCTGTACTGCCAACAACTGGACCGCTTGAAGGCAGTACTCATGCAGAAGAGGCCATCTTTGATCAACAGAGGCCGAATCGTCTTCCATCAGGACAACGCCAGGCCGCACACATCTTTAGTGACGAGCCAGAAGCTCCGGGACCTCGGATGGGAGGTTCTTTTGCATCCACCGTATAGTCCGCATCTCGCACCAAGTGATTACCACCTGTTTCTGTCCATGGCGAACGCGCTTGGTAGTCTAAAGTTGGCCACAAGAGAGTCTTGTGAAAATTGGCTCTCCGAGTTTTTTGAAAATAGGCAAGCAAGCTTCTATGAGAGGGGCATTATGAAGTTGGCATCTCGTTGGGAACGCGTCATCGAACAAAACGGCGCATATTTGACTTAAATCGCATTATTGTAACCAATTTTATGAACAATTGATATCTCGGCTGTTGACGCTGATCGGATTCTGATTAGGAATCGCATCAAGCACTGCTTCCACAATAGCTTCGCCACTAATTTCATGCAAGCTACATTTATAGATGTACAAATGGATTCCCGATCTTTAAAGCTTGCCGCCGTATACTGTCCTCCTCGGCTTACAATATCCGAATCCCAATTCATGGACTATTTCAACTCTCTGAGCGAACAATTTATAGCAGCAGGAGACTTTAATGACAAGCATACGCACTTGGGATCTCGACTCTTGACTCCAAAGGGAAGGCAGTTGTACAATGCAAAAATAAAAGCAAGCAACAAGCTAGACACGCTACAAGTGTCACCTGGGACACCTACATATTGGCCAACAGATCCTAGAAAACTGCCAGACTTGATAAATTTTGCAGTCACAAAAAACATTCCTAGCAACCTGATAAGTGCCAACTCCTTATCAGATCTATCGTCTGATCACTCGCCTGTACTTCTTCAACTAAATCTACATCCAGATGCGGTAGATAAACCATTCAGACAAACAACGAATTATACGAATTGGCTTAAGTACAAAAAATATATAAGTTCGCATATTGAGTTGAATCCACGTTTGAATGACGAAGCTGATATCAACTTATCCTAAAACACTATTGAATCCTTCATGGTCGCAGCAGCTCGCATGTCAACTCCACAAACGCAGGAAACATCGTACAATCATAGATACACGAACGTTGAAATAGAGCAGCTTGTTCTAACAAAGCGACGCTCACGGCGAGAATGACCAGATCACCATCCGCAAAACAAAGGTTAAAAGACGCTACACGGAGGCTCTTAGCTGCATTACGTCATGACGAAGAAAGGTCCCAAAAACACTACATAGAGCAGTTATCCCCAACGAGCTCCAAGTTCCCACTTTGGAGAGCACACTCATCTCTATGCGCACCAATCGAATCTGCAATGTCAATAAGGACATCCACAGGCAACTGGGCTCGCAGCGACGATGAAAGAGCCGATAGATTTACAGAGCATCTTCAAAATGTATTTCAGCTCAATACATCATCAAACGGAAGCTCACTGCCAGCAACATCAGATATCGACACATCAACGTATGAACCTATTGTATTTAGGCCACATGAATTACTCAAAATCATAAACGAACAACTCAACCCAAAAAAATCTCCAGGATGCGACCTAATATCACCAAAAATGATTATTGAACTTCCTTTCTCTGCTGTTCGAGCTATTTACCAACTCTTCAATGCAATAACGAGGCACGGACACTTCCCAGAGAGATGGAAAAAGTCGATCATTATAATGATACCAAAACCTGGCAAAGACCGCACAATTGCTTCATCATATAGACCAATTAGTTTACTAACGTGTCCATCAAAACTCTTTGAAAAATGCTTCTTGGCACACATTACCCCATATCTCAGAGCACACAACAAAATCCCGACTCATCAATTCGGTTTTCGAGAAAAACACGGAACCATTGAGAAAGTCAACCGCATAACATCAGAAATCCGAAATGCATTCGAACAAAGGGAGTACTGCACTGCTATGTTTCTGGACGTATCACAAGCTTTCGACAGAGTATGATTAGAAGGTTTAATGCACAAAATTACAGAAATGCACCCAACCAACACTCACAAACTTCTGAAGTCATACCTTTACAACAGGAAATTCTCAGTAAGATGTAATTCTGCTATGTCCGATGACTACATCATTAGAGCCGGAGTTCTTCAAGGTAGCGTGCTTGGACCAACACCTTTACCTTTACCTTATCAACACTGCGGACATCCCAATGAGCAGGAAAATAACCACATCCACTTTTGCTGATGACACAGCGATCCTAAGCCGCTCGAGATGCCCCAAGCAAGCAACGGCGCAACTTGCTATACACCTGGTGGCAGTGGAAAAATGGCTATCCAACTGGCGAATCAAAGTTAACGAACAAAAATGCAAACACGTAGTGGTCACTCTTAACTTGGCGCAGCCACATTGAAGCCAAAAGAACCCATTTAAAGCTCAAAGCCAACAGCCTTCACTGGCTTATCAATAGACGCTCGCCCCTTAGCTTGGACATACATCCAAATCTTCTCGCGAGAGCCCTCACACGAGTTTCCAGCGTAACGACCTTCCAATCCAGCACTAATTATTAAGAGTCTCTATTCAGTTGAAATTGAACTGTTAGATATTGTATTATTTTAAGATTTGCAACCTAATTGTTAGACTCATAAAGAAAAGATCCAATAAAAACAAACCAAGCTAAAAAAGAAAAAAAAAAAAAAAAGGTTTTTTTAATTTTGTTAAAAATAAGCGTAAGTCTTCCTCTTATCCTTATTGTTTATATTACGAAAACTGAATGCAAATTCTTGTCAGGCGACCGCCGATCTATTTGCGCCATCTTTTCAAACCACCTATTCTTCATCTTGATACTCAATGAGTAAGAAGTCGCTGATTCGGTATTCTCAAATGGTTAAGCCGGTGTTTTCATCCGGTCCAGATGGAGTCCCCGGCTGTGTACTACGGTTCGGAACCCAAAACGTTTATTTGAATTATTTTATTTGTAATACATTCCGAGTTACCTCTAGAGTTCCCCAAGGTAGCCATCTCGATCCCTTACTCTTCACATTGTTCATAAATGATCCACCTACTGTTTTGATGCAATCTCGCGTAATAATGGAGGCGGATGATGTTAAAATTTGCCTGCACTACAGGGATTGGCCATGCCATATGAAGTTGCAGAGAGATCTTGACTCTTTTCAGTCATGGTGCAAAGTGAACTTGTTAAATTAAAATTGTTCTAAATGTGTTGTGATGTCCTTCTATAGAGTTAATCCACATTTGGCCTCTTACTTACTGAACGGTAAAGATTTAAAAAGAATTACTACTGTTGATGATTTGGGTATGTTCTGACCACATTTCTAGAACGGTCAATAAGGCTATGTCTGTTCTTGGTTTCATTAAGAGGTGGTCAAAGGAATTTGATGACCCTTATATCACTAAGACCCTTTATTCTTTATTCCCTTGCTCGTCTGATACTGGAATATGGTTCGTGCGTAAAGTATATACTGAAGAATACTGAACTGAGATTGCCGTGTGGTATAGTAGTAGACGCGAAATCATGTCGTTCGTCCTGCGACGACGCCTCTCGGTCGGGATGGGCGGAAAGGAGTGTTTGTTGGGATCCGCGCTCAATAAACGTTGGTTTGGTATCGCTTGGACATGTACGTCAACGTCCAGAAATAATCAATAATAATTATCATTGTAAACTTCACCGGGGATCGAAGTTGCAAACAATTGTATATCCGACCAACACTCTAACAGCAGAGCCAAAGCACAACTCGTACAAGTTGTAAGCTTGTATAACACGAGCAAAAAAAGTTCGTTCTCGACTTTTTCGTCGCGGAAGAACAAAAACGGCAACGCTTGTCGCATACTAGAGAACGACAACAAGCCACCCCAAAAATATGTACATATTATATATTCCATACTCACGAGTTTCTTTATGCCATTTGAGTATATTTGTTACGAGTTGCAAATATGATTGGATATTTTCGAGCAAGTGTCTGGCATGATTGAGTATTTACGGGTGAGTAGAATTTGCCACTCGATTTTAGCGAGTGCGAGTACCAAAAACACCGCATAATTTGTATGATCTGCAAAAGGAGTGGAAATGAATACTCGTAATATTAGGTTGTCAAAAAAGTCTTGCGGTATTTTCGCTAGTTGGCGCTGAAAGCGCGTAGTTCTAGTTTTATTCGTCGCATCGGGTCATGCTATACCTTTTTGGAAAGCTCATTTCGCGCGCTAACACGTGTTTGATTGATATTTTACAGTACTACTTCGATAAAGGCAAAAATGCATCTCAAGCCGCCAATAAAATTTGTGCAGTTTATGGACCCGATACAGTTTCCATTTCTACCGCACAACGATGGTTTCAACGTTTTCGTTCTGGTGTAGAGGTGGTCGAAGATGCGCCAAGCTCCGGAAGGCCTGTCATCAAAAATTGCGATAAAATCGCTGAATTGGTCAAAAGAGACCGGTATAGTAGCAGGCGTAGCATCGGTCAAGAGCTGTCCATGAGTCATCAAACCGTTATAAACCATTTGAAGAAGCTTGGAGTCACCAAGAAGCTAGTTGTATGGTGGCCAAGCCTGGATTGACGGCCAGGAAGGTTCTTCTGTGTGTTTGGTGGGATTGGCAGGGAATAATCCACTATGAGCCTCTCCCCTATGGCCAAACGCTCAATTCTGACCTGTACTGCCAACAACTGGACCGCTTGAAGGCAGTACTCATGCAGAAGAGGCCATCTTTGATCAACAGAGGCCGAATCGTCTTCCATCAGGACAACGCCAGGCCGCACACATCTTTAGTGACGAGCCAGAAGCTCCGGGACCTCGGATGGGAGGTTCTTTTGCATCCACCGTATAGTCCGCATCTCGCACCAAGTGATTACCACCTGTTTCTGTCCATGGCGAACGCGCTTGGTAGTCTAAAGTTGGCCACAAGAGAGTCTTGTGAAAATTGGCTCTCCGAGTTTTTTGAAAATAGGCAAGCAAGCTTCTATGAGAGGGGCATTATGAAGTTGGCATCTCGTTGGGAACGCGTCATCGAACAAAACGGCGCATATTTGACTTAAATCGCATTATTGTAACCAATTTTATGAACAATTGATATCTCGGCTGTTGACGCTGATCAAGAATATATATACTTTATAGTGTCGGAGATGCCTCCTTCTGCCTGTTACATACATTTTCTGTTGGCACTAAGTCATAATACCCTTCTACCCTATGGGTAGCGGGTATAAACAAAGCATAGTGCAGTGCAAGCTCTAAACAACAATACACAGTGGGCGAAAGACGCTTAGTGTGATGAACTTCGTACTTTTTGTGTAAATAATAAGAAGAAAATCAAAAACATTAAGCTATGAGTGAATTCGACACTCATACGGTGCTCCAACGTCAGCAAGACGAGCGTCGGCTCTCTTTGCAACGTAACAACGCATACCATTCAATCGTGTCAATGCAAGACAACGCGACCGCAAATCCAACAAAAACTAACCAACCGCGATCAATAACCCCAAGCCCGAGTAATGAACTCAATCCAACATCGCAAGGCAGGGCACGCTCTTGCTCTCCAGCGCTCTGGTTGGATAAAACCCCATACCCTTCCCTCATGCCAACCTGCTTAGCCACGGTCACCAGTACAGTGACGTCATTAGCAACTGTAACGGCAACTATTACACGACTACAATGGTATCGACTGCTCGCGCAATACCATCTACTGTAACAACGGAATCTGCTGTGCAAGCAAAAAATGCAGCACCTTACACTCTCTTCAAAACAACGTTCGGCCGTACAGACTAGTATGGATCGCTACATACAAATAAAACGTAGCCCGCTGAACTCTAGACTTATAATTGTGGTAATTGTGCTAAAATAACTCGAGGCACCTCAAAACAATCTATAATAGAGAAGCCCATAGAAGCAAACAGATTTGCTCTTTTTTTCCCCTCATCAACCAGAAGAACAGTCTACGAACAAAATTGAAATAATGATATGTAATCTTCAACAAAGTATGATAGAGTTCCTGTCATTCATGCAGACAACTATGCAAGATCTTATGCGAAACCCGAACGTTTTGATTGAGCTGCTTGTTGCTCAAAAACAGACTAAGTAATCAATGGCTCCACTCCGTATATCACTCTGGAACGCCAACGGCGTCTCACAGCGCACACTCGGGCTAACTCAATTCCTTAATATTAACCATATCGATGTAATGCTACTCGCAGAAACTCATCTTACAAATAAATATGTTTTCCGAATTCGAGGCTACTTCTTCTACAACACGAATCACCCAGACAGGAAAGCACATGGAGGCACTGGGATTCTGATTAGGAATCGCATCAAGCACTGCTTCCACAATAGCTTCGTCACTAATTTCATGCAAGCTACATCTATAGATGTACAAATGGATTCCCGATCTTTAAAGCTTGCCGCCGTATACTGTCCTCCTCGGCTTACAATATCCGAATCCCAATTCATTGACTATTTCAACTCTCTGAGCGAACAATTTATAGCAGCAGGAGACTTTAATGACAAGCATACGCACTCGACGATCTCGACTCGTGACTCCAAAGGGAAGGCAGTTGTACAATGCAATAATAAAAGCAAGCAACAAGCTAGACACGCTACAAGTGTCACCTGGGACACCTACATATTGGCCAACAGATCCTAGAAAACTGCCAGACTTGATAAATTTTGCAGTCACAAAAAACATCTAGCAACCTGATAAGTCCAACTCCTTATCAGATCTATCGTCTGATCACTCGCCTGTACTTCTTCAACTAAATCTACATCCAGATGCGGTAGATAAACCATTCAAACTAACAACGAATTTACAATTGGCTTAAGTACAAAAAATATATAAGTTCGCATATTGAGTTGAATCCACGTTTGAATGACGAAGCTGATATCAACTTATCCTAAAACACTATTGAATCCTTCATGGTCGCAGCAGCTCGCATGTCAACTCCACAAACGCAGGAAACATCGTACAATCATAGATACACGAACGTTGAAATAGAGCAGCTTGTTCTAACAAAGCGACGCTCACGGCGAGAATGACCAGATCACCATCCGCAAAACAAAGGTTAAAAGACGCTACACGGAGGCTCTTAGCTGCATTACGTCATGACGAAGAAAGGTCCCAAAAACACTACATAGAGCAGTTATCCCCAACGAGCTCCAAGTTCCTACTTTGGAGAGCACACTCATCTCTCTGCGCACCAATCGAATCTGCAATGTCAATAAGGACATCCACAGGCAACTGGGCTCGCAGCGACGATGAAAGAGCCGATAGATTTACAGAGCATCTTCAAAATGTATTTCAGCTCAATACATCATCAAACGGAAGCTCACTGCCAGCAACATCAGATATCGACACATCAACGTATGAACCTATTGTATTTAGGCCACATGAATTACTCAAAATCATAAACGAACAACTCAACCCAAAAAAATCTCCAGGATGCGACCTAATATCACCAAAAATGATTATTGAACTTCCTTTCTCTGCTGTTCGAGCTATTTACCAACTCTTCAATGCAATAACGAGGCACGGACACTTCCCAGAGAGATGGAAAAAGTCGATCATTATAATGATACCAAAACCTGGCAAAGACCGCACAATTGCTTCATCATATAGACCAATTAGTTTACTAACGTGTCCATCAAAACTCTTTGAAAAATGCTTCTTGGCACACATTACCCCATATCTCAGAACACACAACAAAATCCCGACTCATCAATTCGGTTTTCGAGAAAAACACGGAACCATTGAGAAAGTCAACCGCATAACATCAGAAATCCGAAATGCTTTCGAACAAAGGGAGTACTGCACTGCTATGTTTCTGGACGTATCACAAGCTTTCGACAGAGTATGATTAGAAGGTTTAATGCACAAAATTACAGAAATGCACCCAACCAACACTCACAAACTTCTGAAGTCATACCTTTACAACAGGAAATTTTCAGTAAGATGTAATTCTGCCATGTCCGATGACTACATCATTAGAGCCGGAGTTCTTCAAGGTAGCGTGCTTGGACCAATACCTTTACCTTTACCTTATCTACACTGCGGACATCCCAACGAGCAGGAAACTAACCACATCCACTTTTGCTGATGACACAGCGATCCTAAGCCGCTCGAGATGCCCCAAGCAAGCAACGGCGCAACTTGCTATACACCTGGTGGCAGTGAAAAAATGGCTATCCGACTGGCGAATCAAAGTTAACGAACAAAAATGCAAACACGTAGCGGTCACTCTTAACTTGGCGCAGCCACATTGAAGCCAAAAGAACCCATTTAAAGCTCAAAGCCAACAGCCTCCACTGGCTTATCAATAGACGCTCGCCCCTTAGCTTGGACATACATCCAAATCTTCTCGCGAGAGCCCTCACACGAGTTTCCAGCGTAACGACCTTCCAATCCAGCACTAATTATTAAGAGTCTCTATTCAGTTGAAATTGAACTGTTAGATATTGTATTATTTTAAGATTTGCAACCTAATTGTTAGACTCATAAAGAAAAGATCCAATAAAAACAAACCAAGAAAAAAAAAAAAAAAAAAAAAAAAAACGCTGTTTTTAATTTTGTTAAAAATAAGCGTAAGTCTTCCTCTTATCCTTATTGTTTATATTACGAAAACTGAATGCAAATTCTTGTCAGGCGACCGCCGATCTATTTGCGCCATCTTTTCAAACCACCTATTCTTCATCTTGATACTCAATGAGTAAGAAGTCGCTGATTCGGTATTCTCAAATGGTTAAGCCGGTGTTTTCATCCGGTCCAGATGGAGTCCCCGGCTGTGTACTACGGTTCGGAACCCAAAACGTTTATTTGAATTATTTTATTTGTAATACATTCCGAGTTACCTCTAGAGTTCCCCAAGGTAGCCATCTCGATCCCTTACTCTTCACATTGTTCATAAATGATCCACCTACTGTTTTGATGCAATCTCGCGTAATAATGGAGGCGGATGATATTAAAATTTGCCTGCACTACAGGGATTGGCCATGCCATATGAAGTTGCAGAGAGATCTTGACTCTTTTCAGTCATGGTGCAAAGTGAACTTGTTAAATTAAAATTGTTCTAAATGTGTTGTGATGTCCTTCTATAGAGTTAATCCACATTTGGCCTCTTACTTACTGAACGGTAAAGATTTAAAAAGAATTACTACTGTTGATGATTTGGGTATGTTCTGACCACATTTCTAGAACGGTCAATAAGGCTATGTCTGTTCTTGGTTTCATTAAGAGGTGGTCAAAGGAATTTGATGACCCTTATATCACTAAGACCCTTTATTCTTTATTCCCTTGCTCGTCTGATACTGGAATATGGTTCGTGCGTAAAGTATATACTGAAGAATACTGAACTGAGATTGCCGTGTGGTATAGTAGTAGACGCGAAATCATGTCGTTCGTCCTGCGACGACGCCTCTCGGTCGGAATGGGCGGGAAGGAGTGTTTGTTGGGATCCGCGCTCAATAAACGTTGGTTTGGTATCGCTTGGACATGTACGTCAACGTCCAGAAATAATCAATAATAATTATCATTGTAAACTTCACCGGGGATCGAAGTTGCAAACAATTGTATATCCGACCAACACTCTAACAGCAGAGCCAAAGCACAACTCGTACAAGTTGTAAGCTTGTATAACACGAGCAAAAAAAGTTCGTTCTCGACTTTTTCGTCGCGGAAGAACAAAAACGGCAACGCTTGTCGCATACTAGAGAACGACAACAAGCCACCCCAAAAATATGTACATATTATATATTCCATACTCACGAGTTTCTTTATGCCATTTGAGTATATTTGTTACGAGTTGCAAATATGATTGGATATTTTCGAGCAAGTGTCTGGCATGATTGAGTACTTACGGGTGAGTAGAATTTGGCACTCGATTTTAGCGAGTGCGAGTACCAAAAACACCGCATAATTTTTATGATCTGCAAAAGGAGTTGAAATGAATACTCGTAATATTAGGTTGTCAAAAAAGTCTTGCGGTATTTTCGCTAGTTGGCGCTGAAAGCGCGTAGTTCTAGTTTTATTCGTCGCATCGTGTCATGCTATACCTTTTTGGAAAGCTCATTTCGCGCGCTAACACGTGTTTGATTGATATTTTACAGTACTACTTCGATAAAGGCAAAAATGCATCTCAAGCCGCCAATAAAATTTGTGCAGTTTATGGACCCGATACAGTTTCCATTTCTAGCGCACAACGATGGTTTCAACGTTTTCATTCTGGTGTAGAGGTGGACGAAGATGCGCCAAGCTCCGGAAGGCCTGTCATCAAAAATTGCGATAAAATCGCTGAATTGGTCAAAAGAGACCGGCATAGTAGCAGGCGTAGCATCGGTCAAGAGCTGTCCATGAGTCATCAAACCGTTATAAACCATTTGAAGAAGCTTGGAGTCACCAAGAAGCTAGTTGTATGGTGGCCAAGCCTGGATTGACGGCCAGGAAGGTTCTTCTGTGTGTTTGGTGGGATTGGCAGGGAATAATCCACTATGAGCCTCTCCCCTATGGCCAAACGCTCAATTCAGACCTGTACTGCCAACAACTGGACCGCTTGAAGGCAGTACTCATGCAGAAGAGGCCATCTTTGATCAACAGAGGCCGAATCGTCTTCCATCAGGACAACGCCAGGCCGCACACATCTTTAGTGACGAGCCAGAAGCTCCGGGACCTCGGATGGGAGGTTCTTTTGCATCCACCGTATAGTCCGGATCTCGCACCAAGTGATTACCACCTGTTTCTGTCCATGGCGAACGCGCTTGGTAGTCTGAAGTTGGCCACAAGAGAGTCTTGTGAAAATTGGCTCTCCGAGTTTTTTGAAAATAGGCAAGCAAGCTTCTATGAGAGGGGCATTATGAAGTTGGCATCTCGTTGGGAACGCGTCATCGAACAAAACGGCGCATATTTGACTTAAATCGCATTATTGTAACCAATTTTATGAACAATTGATATCTCGGCTGTTGACGCTGATCAAGAATATATATACTTTATAGTGTCGGAGATGCCTCCTTCTGCCTGTTACATACATTTTCTGTTGGCACTAAGTCATAATACCCTTCTATCCTATGGGTAGCGGGTATAAACAAAGCATAGTGCAGTGCAAGCTCTAAACAACAATACACAGTGGGCGAAAGACGCTTAGTGTGATGAACTTCGTACTTTTTGTGTAAATAATAAGAAGAAAATCAAAAACATTAAGCTATGAGTGAATTCGACACTCATACGGTGCTCCAACGTCAGCAAGACGAGCGTCGGCTCTCTTTGCAACGTAACAACGCATACCATTCAATCGTGTCAATGCAAGACAACGCGACCGCAAATCCAACAAAAACTAACCAACCGCGATCAATAACCCCAAGCCCGAGTAATGAACTCAATCCAACATCGCAAGGCAGGGCACGCTCTTGCTCTCCAGCGCTCTGGTTGGATAAAACCCCATACCCTTCCCTCATGCCAACCTGCTTAGCCACGGTCACCAGTACAGTGACGTCATTAGCAACTGTAACGGCAACTATTACACGACTACAATGGTATCGACTGCTCGCGCAATACCATCTACTGTAACAACGGAATCTGCTGTGCAAGCAAAAAATGCAGCACCTTACACTCTCTTCAAAACAACGTTCGGCCGTACAGACTAGTATGGATCGCTACATACAAATAAAACGTAGCCCGCTGAACTCTAGACTTATAATTGTGGTAATTGTGCTAAAATAACTCGAGGCACCTCAAAACAATCTATAACAGAGAAGCCCATAGAAGCAAACAGATTTGCTCTTTTTTTCCCCTCATCAACCAGAAGAACAGTCTACGAACAAAATTGAAATAATGATATGTAATCTTCAACAAAGTATGATAGAGTTCCTGTCATTCATGCAGACAACTATGCAAGATCTCATGCGAAACCCGAACGTTTTGATTGAGCTGCTTGTTGCTCAAAAACAGACTAAGTAATCAATGGCTCCACTCCGTATATCACTCTGGAACGCCAACGGCGTCTCACAGCGCACACTCGGGCTAACCCAATTCCTTAATATTAACCATATCGATGTAATGCTACTCGCAGAAACTCATCTTACAAATAAATATTATTTCCGAATTCGAGGCTACTTCTTCTACAACACGAATCACCCAGACAGGAAAGCACATGGAGGCACTGGGATTCTGATTAGGAATCGCATCAAGCACTGCTTCCACAATAGCTTCGTCACTAATTTCATGCAAGCTACATCTATAGATGTACAAATGGATTCCCGATCTTTAAAGCTTGCCGCCGTATACTGTCCTCCTCGGCTTACAATATCCGAATCCCAATTCATTGACTATTTCAACTCTCTGAGCGAACAATTTATAGCAGCAGGAGACTTTAATGACAAGCATACGCACTCGACGATCTCGACTCGTGACTCCAAAGGGAAGGCAGTTGTACAATGCAATAATAAAAGCAAGCAACAAGCTAGACACGCTACAAGTGTCACCTGGGACACCTACATATTGGCCAACAGATCCTAGAAAACTGCCAGACTTGATAAATTTTGCAGTCACAAAAAACAACTCCTTATCAGATCTATCGTCTGATCACTCGCCTGTACTTCTTCAACTAAATCTACATCCAGATGCGGTAGATAAACCATTCAAACTAACAACGAATTGGCTTAAGTACAAAAAATATATAAGTTCGCATATTGAGTTGAATCCACGTTTGAATGACGAAGCTGATATCAACTTATCCTAAAACACTATTGAATCCTTCATGGTCGCAGCAGCTCGCATGTCAACTCCACAAACGCAGGAAACATCGTACAATCATAGATACACGAACGTTGAAATAGAGCAGCTTGTTCTAACAAAGCGACGCTCACGGCGAGAATGACCAGATCACCATCCGCAAAACAAAGGTTAAAAGACGCTACACGGAGGCTCTTAGCTGCATTACGTCATGACGAAGAAAGGTCCCAAAAACACTACATAGAGCAGTTATCCCCAACGAGCTCCAAGTTCCTACTTTGGAGAGCACACTCATCTCTCTGCGCACCAATCGAATCTGCAATGTCAATAAGGACATCCACAGGCAACTGGGCTCGCAGCGACGATGAAAGAGCCGATAGATTTACAGAGCATCTTCAAAATGTATTTCAGCTCAATACATCATCAAACGGAAGCTCACTGCCAGCAACATCAGATATCGACACATCAACGTATGAACCTATTGTATTTAGGCCACATGAATTACTCAAAATCATAAACGAACAACTCAACCCAAAAAAATCTCCAGGATGCGACCTAATATCACCAAAAATGATTATTGAACTTCCTTTCTCTGCTGTTCGAGCTATTTACCAACTCTTCAATGCAATAACGAGGCACGGACACTTCCCAGAGAGATGGAAAAAGTCGATCATTATAATGATACCAAAACCTGGCAAAGACCGCACAATTGCTTCATCATATAGACCAATTAGTTTACTAACGTGTCCATCAAAACTCTTTGAAAAATGCTTCTTGGCACACATTACCCCATATCTCAGAACACACAACAAAATCCCGACTCATCAATTCGGTTTTCGAGAAAAACACGGAACCATTGAGAAAGTCAACCGCATAACATCAGAAATCCGAAATGCTTTCGAACAAAGGGAGTACTGCACTGCTATGTTTCTGGACGTATCACAAGCTTTCGACAGAGTATGATTAGAAGGTTTAATGCACAAAATTACAGAAATGCACCCAACCAACACTCACAAACTTCTGAAGTCATACCTTTACAACAGGAAATTTTCAGTAAGATGTAATTCTGCCATGTCCGATGACTACATCATTAGAGCCGGAGTTCTTCAAGGTAGCGTGCTTGGACCAATACCTTTACCTTTACCTTATCTACACTGCGGACATCCCAACGAGCAGGAAACTAACCACATCCACTTTTGCTGATGACACAGCGATCCTAAGCCGCTCGAGATGCCCCAAGCAAGCAACGGCGCAACTTGCTATACACCTGGTGGCAGTGAAAAAATGGCTATCCGACTGGCGAATCAAAGTTAACGAACAAAAATGCAAACACGTAGCGGTCACTCTTAACTTGGCGCAGCCACATTGAAGCCAAAAGAACCCATTTAAAGCTCAAAGCCAACAGCCTCCACTGGCTTATCAATAGACGCTCGCCCCTTAGCTTGGACATACATCCAAATCTTCTCGCGAGAGCCCTCACACGAGTTTCCAGCGTAACGACCTTCCAATCCAGCACTAATTATTAAGAGTCTCTATTCAGTTGAAATTGAACTGTTAGATATTGTATTATTTTAAGATTTGCAACCTAATTGTTAGACTCATAAAGAAAAGATCCAATAAAAACAAACCAAGAAAAAAACGCTGTTTTTAATTTTGTTAAAAATAAGCGTAAGTCTTCCTCTTATCCTTATTGTTTATATTACGAAAACTGAATGCAAATTCTTGTCAGGCGACCGCCGATCTATTTGCGCCATCTTTTCAAACCACCTATTCTTCATCTTGATACTCAATGAGTAAGAAGTCGCTGATTCGGTATTCTCAAATGGTTAAGCCGGTGTTTTCATCCGGTCCAGATGGAGTCCCCGGCTGTGTACTACGGTTCGGAACCCAAAACGTTTATTTGAATTATTTTATTTGTAATACATTCCGAGTTACCTCTAGAGTTCCCCAAGGTAGCCATCTCGATCCCTTACTCTTCACATTGTTCATAAATGATCCACCTACTGTTTTGATGCAATCTCGCGTAATAATGGAGGCGGATGATATTAAAATTTGCCTGCACTACAGGGATTGGCCATGCCATATGAAGTTGCAGAGAGATCTTGACTCTTTTCAGTCATGGTGCAAAGTGAACTTGTTAAATTAAAATTGTTCTAAATGTGTTGTGATGTCCTTCTATAGAGTTAATCCACATTTGGCCTCTTACTTACTGAACGGTAAAGATTTAAAAAGAATTACTACTGTTGATGATTTGGGTATGTTCTGACCACATTTCTAGAACGGTCAATAAGGCTATGTCTGTTCTTGGTTTCATTAAGAGGTGGTCAAAGGAATTTGATGACCCTTATATCACTAAGACCCTTTATTCTTTATTCCCTTGCTCGTCTGATACTGGAATATGGTTCGTGCGTAAAGTATATACTGAAGAATACTGAACTGAGATTGCCGTGTGGTATAGTAGTAGACGCGAAATCATGTCGTTCGTCCTGCGACGACGCCTCTCGGTCGGAATGGGCGGGAAGGAGTGTTTGTTGGGATCCGCGCTCAATAAACGTTGGTTTGGTATCGCTTGGACATGTACGTCAACGTCCAGAAATAATCAATAATAATTATCATTGTAAACTTCACCGGGGATCGAAGTTGCAAACAATTGTATATCCGACCAACACTCTAACAGCAGAGCCAAAGCACAACTCGTACAAGTTGTAAGCTTGTATAACACGAGCAAAAAAAGTTCGTTCTCGACTTTTTCGTCGCGGAAGAACAAAAACGGCAACGCTTGTCGCATACTAGAGAACGACAACAAGCCACCCCAAAAATATGTACATATTATATATTCCATACTCACGAGTTTCTTTATGCCATTTGAGTATATTTGTTACGAGTTGCAAATATGATTGGATATTTTCGAGCAAGTGTCTGGCATGATTGAGTACTTACGGGTGAGTAGAATTTGGCACTCGATTTTAGCGAGTGCGAGTACCAAAAACACCGCATAATTTTTATGATCTGCAAAAGGAGTTGAAATGAATACTCGTAATATTAGGTTGTCAAAAAAGTCTTGCGGTATTTTCGCTAGTTGGCGCTGAAAGCGCGTAGTTCTAGTTTTATTCGTCGCATCGTGTCATGCTATACCTTTTTGGAAAGCTCATTTCGCGCGCTAACACGTGTTTGATTGATATTTTACAGTACTACTTCGATAAAGGCAAAAATGCATCTCAAGCCGCCAATAAAATTTGTGCAGTTTATGGACCCGATACAGTTTCCATTTCTAGCGCACAACGATGGTTTCAACGTTTTCATTCTGGTGTAGAGGTGGACGAAGATGCGCCAAGCTCCGGAAGGCCTGTCATCAAAAATTGCGATAAAATCGCTGAATTGGTCAAAAGAGACCGGCATAGTAGCAGGCGTAGCATCGGTCAAGAGCTGTCCATGAGTCATCAAACCGTTATAAACCATTTGAAGAAGCTTGGAGTCACCAAGAAGCTAGTTGTATGGTGGCCAAGCCTGGATTGACGGCCAGGAAGGTTCTTCTGTGTGTTTGGTGGGATTGGCAGGGAATAATCCACTATGAGCCTCTCCCCTATGGCCAAACGCTCAATTCAGACCTGTACTGCCAACAACTGGACCGCTTGAAGGCAGTACTCATGCAGAAGAGGCCATCTTTGATCAACAGAGGCCGAATCGTCTTCCATCAGGACAACGCCAGGCCGCACACATCTTTAGTGACGAGCCAGAAGCTCCGGGACCTCGGATGGGAGGTTCTTTTGCATCCACCGTATAGTCCGGATCTCGCACCAAGTGATTACCACCTGTTTCTGTCCATGGCGAACGCGCTTGGTAGTCTGAAGTTGGCCACAAGAGAGTCTTGTGAAAATTGGCTCTCCGAGTTTTTTGAAAATAGGCAAGCAAGCTTCTATGAGAGGGGCATTATGAAGTTGGCATCTCGTTGGGAACGCGTCATCGAACAAAACGGCGCATATTTGACTTAAATCGCATTATTGTAACCAATTTTATGAACAATTGATATCTCGGCTGTTGACGCTGATCAAGAATATATATACTTTATAGTGTCGGAGATGCCTCCTTCTGCCTGTTACATACATTTTCTGTTGGCACTAAGTCATAATACCCTTCTATCCTATGGGTAGCGGGTATAAACAAAGCATAGTGCAGTGCAAGCTCTAAACAACAATACACAGTGGGCGAAAGACGCTTAGTGTGATGAACTTCGTACTTTTTGTGTAAATAATAAGAAGAAAATCAAAAACATTAAGCTATGAGTGAATTCGACACTCATACGGTGCTCCAACGTCAGCAAGACGAGCGTCGGCTCTCTTTGCAACGTAACAACGCATACCATTCAATCGTGTCAATGCAAGACAACGCGACCGCAAATCCAACAAAAACTAACCAACCGCGATCAATAACCCCAAGCCCGAGTAATGAACTCAATCCAACATCGCAAGGCAGGGCACGCTCTTGCTCTCCAGCGCTCTGGTTGGATAAAACCCCATACCCTTCCCTCATGCCAACCTGCTTAGCCACGGTCACCAGTACAGTGACGTCATTAGCAACTGTAACGGCAACTATTACACGACTACAATGGTATCGACTGCTCGCGCAATACCATCTACTGTAACAACGGAATCTGCTGTGCAAGCAAAAAATGCAGCACCTTACACTCTCTTCAAAACAACGTTCGGCCGTACAGACTAGTATGGATCGCTACATACAAATAAAACGTAGCCCGCTGAACTCTAGACTTATAATTGTGGTAATTGTGCTAAAATAACTCGAGGCACCTCAAAACAATCTATAACAGAGAAGCCCATAGAAGCAAACAGATTTGCTCTTTTTTTCCCCTCATCAACCAGAAGAACAGTCTACGAACAAAATTGAAATAATGATATGTAATCTTCAACAAAGTATGATAGAGTTCCTGTCATTCATGCAGACAACTATGCAAGATCTCATGCGAAACCCGAACGTTTTGATTGAGCTGCTTGTTGCTCAAAAACAGACTAAGTAATCAATGGCTCCACTCCGTATATCACTCTGGAACGCCAACGGCGTCTCACAGCGCACACTCGGGCTAACCCAATTCCTTAATATTAACCATATCGATGTAATGCTACTCGCAGAAACTCATCTTACAAATAAATATTATTTCCGAATTCGAGGCTACTTCTTCTACAACACGAATCACCCAGACAGGAAAGCACATGGAGGCACTGGGATTCTGATTAGGAATCGCATCAAGCACTGCTTCCACAATAGCTTCGTCACTAATTTCATGCAAGCTACATCTATAGATGTACAAATGGATTCCCGATCTTTAAAGCTTGCCGCCGTATACTGTCCTCCTCGGCTTACAATATCCGAATCCCAATTCATTGACTATTTCAACTCTCTGAGCGAACAATTTATAGCAGCAGGAGACTTTAATGACAAGCATACGCACTCGACGATCTCGACTCGTGACTCCAAAGGGAAGGCAGTTGTACAATGCAATAATAAAAGCAAGCAACAAGCTAGACACGCTACAAGTGTCACCTGGGACACCTACATATTGGCCAACAGATCCTAGAAAACTGCCAGACTTGATAAATTTTGCAGTCACAAAAAACAACTCCTTATCAGATCTATCGTCTGATCACTCGCCTGTACTTCTTCAACTAAATCTACATCCAGATGCGGTAGATAAACCATTCAAACTAACAACGAATTGGCTTAAGTACAAAAAATATATAAGTTCGCATATTGAGTTGAATCCACGTTTGAATGACGAAGCTGATATCAACTTATCCTAAAACACTATTGAATCCTTCATGGTCGCAGCAGCTCGCATGTCAACTCCACAAACGCAGGAAACATCGTACAATCATAGATACACGAACGTTGAAATAGAGCAGCTTGTTCTAACAAAGCGACGCTCACGGCGAGAATGACCAGATCACCATCCGCAAAACAAAGGTTAAAAGACGCTACACGGAGGCTCTTAGCTGCATTACGTCATGACGAAGAAAGGTCCCAAAAACACTACATAGAGCAGTTATCCCCAACGAGCTCCAAATTACTACTTTGGAGAGCACACTCATCTCTCTGCGCACCAATCGAATCTGCAATGTCAATAAGGACATCCACAGGCAACTGGGCTCGCAGCGACGATGAAAGAGCCGATAGATTTACAGAGCATCTTCAAAATGTATTTCAGCTCAATACATCATCAAACGGAAGCTCACTGCCAGCAACATCAGATATCGACACATCAACGTATGAACCTATTGTATTTAGGCCACATGAATTACTCAAAATCATAAACGAACAACTCAACCCAAAAAAATCTCCAGGATGCGACCTAATATCACCAAAAATGATTATTGAACTTCCTTTCTCTGCTGTTCGAGCTATTTACCAACTCTTCAATGCAATAACGAGGCACGGACACTTCCCAGAGAGATGGAAAAAGTCGATCATTATAATGATACCAAAACCTGGCAAAGACCGCACAATTGCTTCATCATATAGACCAATTAGTTTACTAACGTGTCCATCAAAACTCTTTGAAAAATGCTTCTTGGCACACATTACCCCATATTTCAGAACACACAACAAAATCCCGACTCATCAATTCGGTTTTCGAGAAAAACACGGAACCATTGAGAAAGTCAACCGCATAACATCAGAAATCCGAAATGCTTTCGAACAAAGGGAGTACTGCACTGCTATGTTTCTGGACGTATCACAAGCTTTCGACAGAGTATGATTAGAAGGTTTAATGCACAAAATTACAGAAATGCACCCAACCAACACTCACAAACTTCTGAAGTCATACCTTTACAACAGGAAATTTTCAGTAAGATGTAATTCTGCCATGTCCGATGACTACATCATTAGAGCCGGAGTTCTTCAAGGTAGCGTGCTTGGACCAATACCTTTACCTTTACCTTATCTACACTGCGGACATCCCAACGAGCAGGAAACTAACCACATCCACTTTTGCTGATGACACAGCGATCCTAAGCCGCTCGAGATGCCCCAAGCAAGCAACGGCGCAACTTGCTATACACCTGGTGGCAGTGAAAAAATGGCTATCCGACTGGCGAATCAAAGTTAACGAACAAAAATGCAAACACGTAGCGGTCACTCTTAACTTGGCGCAGCCACATTGAAGCCAAAAGAACCCATTTAAAGCTCAAAGCCAACAGCCTTCACTGGCTTATCAATAGACGCTCGCCCCTTAGCTTGGACATACATCCAAATCTTCTCGCGAGAGCCCTCACACGAGTTTCCAGCGTAACGACCTTCCAATCCAGCACTAATTATTAAGAGTCTCTATTCAGTTGAAATTGAACTGTTAGATATTGTATTATTTTAAGATTTGCAACCTAATTGTTAGACTCATAAAGAAAAGATCCAATAAAAACAAACCAAGAAAAAAACGCTGTTTTTAATTTTGTTAAAAATAAGCGTAAGTCTTCCTCTTATCCTTATTGTTTATATTACGAAAACTGAATGCAAATTCTTGTCAGGCGACCGCCGATCTATTTGCGCCATCTTTTCAAACCACCTATTCTTCATCTTGATACTCAATGAGTAAGAAGTCGCTGATTCGGTATTCTCAAATGGTTAAGCCGGTGTTTTCATCCGGTCCAGATGGAGTCCCCGGCTGTGTACTACGGTTCGGAACCCAAAACGTTTATTTGAATTATTTTATTTGTAATACATTCCGAGTTACCTCTAGAGTTCCCCAAGGTAGCCATCTCGATCCCTTACTCTTCACATTGTTCATAAATGATCCACCTACTGTTTTGATGCAATCTCGCGTAATAATGGAGGCGGATGATGTTAAAATTTGCCTGCACTACAGGGATTGGCCATGCCATATGAAGTTGCAGAGAGATCTTGACTCTTTTCAGTCATGGTGCAAAGTGAACTTGTTAAATTAAAATTGTTCTAAATGTGTTGTGATGTCCTTCTATAGAGTTAATCCACATTTGGCCTCTTACTTACTGAACGGTAAAGATTTAAAAAGAATTACTACTGTTGATGATTTGGGTATGTTCTGACCACATTTCTAGAACGGTCAATAAGGCTATGTCTGTTCTTGGTTTCATTAAGAGGTGGTCAAAGGAATTTGATGACCCTTATATCACTAAGACCCTTTATTCTTTATTCCCTTGCTCGTCTGATACTGGAATATGGTTCGTGCGTAAAGTATATACTGAAGAATACTGAACTGAGATTGCCGTGTGGTATAGTAGTAGACGCAAAATCATGTCGTTCGTCCTGCGACGACGCCTCTCGGTCGGGATGGGCGGGAATGAGTGTTTGTTGGGATCCGCGCTCAATAAACGTTGGTTTGGTATCGCTTGGACATGTACGTCAACGTCCAGAAATAATCAATAATAATTATCATTGTAAACTTCACCGGGGATCGAAGTTGCAAACAATTGTATATCCGACCAACACTCTAACAGCAGAGCCAAAGCACAACTCGTACAAGTTGTAAGCTTGTATAACACGAGCAAAAAAATTTCGTTCTCGACTTTTTCGTCGCGGAAGAACAAAAACGGCAACGCTTGTCGCATACTAGAGAACGACAACAAGCCACCCCAAAAATATGTACATATTATATATTCCATACTCACGAGTTTCTTTATGCCATTTGAGTATATTTGTTACGAGTTGCAAATATGATTGGATATTTTCGAGCAAGTGTCTGGCATGATTGAGTATTTACGGGTGAGTAGAATTTGCCACTCGATTTTAGCGAGTGCGAGTACCAAAAACACCGCATAATTTGTATGATCTGCAAAAGGAGTTGAAATGAATACTCGTAATATTAGGTTGTCAAAAAAGTCTTGCGGTATTTTCGCTAGTTGGCGCTGAAAGCGCGTAGTTCTAGTTTTATTCGTCGCATCGTGTCATGCTATACCTTTTTGGAAAGCTCATTTCGCGCGCTAACACGTGTTTGATTGATATTTTACAGTACTACTTCGATAAAGGCAAAAATGCATCTCAAGCCGCCAATAAAATTTGTGCAGTTTATGGACCCGATACAGTTTCCATTTCTAGCGCACAACGATGGTTTCAACGTTTTCATTCTGGTGTAGAGGTGGTCGAAGATGCGCCAAGCTCCGGAAGGCCTGTCATCAAAAATTGCGATAAAATCGCTGAATTGGTCAAAAGAGACCGGCATAGTAGCAGGCGTAGCATCGGTCAAGAGCTGTCCATGAGTCATCAAACCGTTATAAACCATTTGAAGAAGCTTGGAGTCACCAAGAAGCTAGTTGTATGGTGGCCAAGCCTGGATTGACGGCCAGGAAGGTTCTTCTGTGTGTTTGGTGGGATTGGCAGGGAATAATCCACTATGAGCCTCTCCCCTATGGCCAAACGCTCAATTCAGACCTGTACTGCCAACAACTGGACCGCTTGAAGGCAGTACTCATGCAGAAGAGGCCATCTTTGATCAACAGAGGCCGAATCGTCTTCCATCAGGACAACGCCAGGCCGCACACATCTTTAGTGACGAGCCAGAAGCTCCGGGACCTCGGATGGGAGGTTCTTTTGCATCCACCGTATAGTCCGGATCTCGCACCAAGTGACTACCACCTGTTTCTGTCCATGGCGAACGCGCTTGGTAGTCTGAAGTTGGCCACAAGAGAGTCTTGTGAAAATTGGCTCTCCGAGTTTTTTGAAAATAGGCAAGCAAGCTTCTATGAGAGGGGCATTATGAAGTTGGCATCTCGTTGGGAACGCGTCATCGAACAAAACGGCGCATATTTGACTTAAATCGCATTATTGTAACCAATTTTATGAACAATTGATATCTCGGCTGTTGACGCTGATAAAGAATATATATACTTTATAGTGTCGGAGATGCCTCCTTCTGCCTGTTACATACATTTTCTGTTGGCACTAAGTCATAATACCCTTCTACCCTATGGGTAGCGGGTATAAAAATACATACTTAATACTAATATACCGATAAATACCTATCATTGTAATAACAAATATTATTATTTCATAAATGGTGTTATTAACGAATTTGTCTAATTTTCTTCAAAAGTATTGATTTTTAATTTAAATCAATACGTGAGTTTCTCTTGAGTTACTAATAAACATAATTTAAAATTTAAGCTAATATTATCATAATTAAAATTTGTTAAAATATAAATTCAAAGAGGTTACTGCTCAAATAATATTAAAAAATATATACAAAATAATAATTAATGACAATTTTCCCGGGGATCGTACCCCCTATCAAATGCAATTCAGACCAACACTCTACCATCAGAGCCAACGCAATCCTTGTAAAAAGTTCGCTAAGTTGCAACCTAGTATGACACGAGCAACAAAAGTCATCTTCGTTCTCAAGACTTTCGTCTCGGAAGAACAAAAACGGCTTCCGCTAGCCGCTTGTCGCGCAGTTGCAAAACTTCACACGCATACGCATACTCATATGCATCAACGTGTACCTACACGCACGCATACATAGAAACGAAAGCACAGCGCAACGAAATACACCCGTGCTCATCCCTCCGCAGTCGATCCGCGACTGAAGTAAATTCGATGGTGTTAGCTGTGCACTGCTCCATAAGTTCGAAATTCGAAATCAGCCGTGCACTCAGCGGTTGTTGTATTCGCTTGGGGTGCTAATAATGCTGTTTCAAGTGAAATCACTTTTTTCGCCATTTGACATATCTATGTGTTCTTTGGTTAGTGGTTGTATATAACTATGTTTAGGCAACAACAAATTCAATATCATAAACAAATACAACTAACTAATATTAACCAATTTTATTAACAACTATATACAAAAAAAATAGACAAACAAATAATTACGAACAAGTACTCAATGAACAAAAAAAAACTTTTCCAAAAAAAAATAGAAAAAAATGGTGCATACTTTGCGGCTGGGTGGTAAATGGTCCTACATGCGAAACATTACAATACATATACATAATTTCAAAGAGAGCAGTACAGATAATATTACAAAATTTATAAAAAAAAAAAGGATATAAAATATAATGACTAGCAATAAAATGATAATGGCAATCTTTAACGGGGATCGAACTCCCAATCAAAGTAAATTCGATGCTGTTCGCTGTGCACAGCATCTGATGTTCGAAATTCGAAATCAGCCGTGCACTCAGCGGTTGTTGTATTCGCTTGGGGTGCTAATAATGCTGTTTCAAGTGAAATCACTTTTTTGGCAATTTGACACATCTATGTGTTCTTTGGTTAGTGCTGATAGTTTATAATTGGGTACTGGGGACGGAGGCGCAGCTATCAAAGGTATAACTCCTCCACCGTTAGAGTTTGAATTCTCCTGAATTCTGTTTAAATTAATGTTGATATTTTTTCTTTTTAATTTAATATACAAATAAAATACAATTACTATTGTGATTATTGATATTGCTATTGCCATTCCATAACCAATTTTCTTTTGATATTTTAACTCTGTTATTTCATTTAAGTTTTCGAAATTTTCCAATTTAAAATGCTCAAAATTTAAAGTATTATTAAATATGATTGATTTAACAATTGCGTTAGGTAAAAGTATCGATCATAAAACTCAATTTGCTCGTTTGAAAATGTTTCGGATAGAATTTTGATTTTATAATTTACAAATTGTATTAAATAGTTACCGTTTAATATTAGGTTTCTTTCTTCACAATTTTGATACAATTTTTAATTTTTTTGAGGATTCCCATTCTGATAAGTTTAATTTTATAAATGTCTATTTGGAATTTATCTATTTCTTCTTTTGTTTAAAGTTCTGGTAAAAATATTTTATTTTTTGCTGAAGCTAAATTTTCTTGTATGTAATTAATTCGTACTTTTGTGTAAATAATAAGAAGAAAATCAAAAACATTAAGCTATGAGTGAATTCGACACTCATACGGTGCTCCAACGTCAGCAAGACGAGCGTCGGCTCTCTTTGCAACGTAACAACGCATACCATTCAATCGTGTCAATGCAAGACAACGCGACCGCAAATCCAACAAAAACTAACCAACCGCGATCAATAACCCCAAGCCCGAGTAATGAACTCAATCCAACATCGCAAGGCAGGGCACGCTCTTGCTCTCCAGCGCTCTGGTTGGATAAAACCCCATACCCTTCCCTCATGCCAACCTGCTTAGCCACGGTCACCAGTACAGTGACGTCATTAGCAACTGTAACGGCAACTATTACACGACTACAATGGTATCGACTGCTCGCGCAATACCATCTACTGTAACAACGGAATCTGCTGTGCAAGCAAAAAATGCAGCACCTTACACTCTCTTCAAAACAACGTTCGGCCGTACAGACTAGTATGGATCGCTACATACAAATAAAACGTAGCCCGCTGAACTCTAGACTTATAATTGTGGTAATTGTGCTAAAATAACTCGAGGCACCTCAAAACAATCTATAACAGAGAAGCCCATAGAAGCAAACAGATTTGCTCTTTTTTTCCCCTCATCAACCAGAAGAACAGTCTACGAACAAAATTGAAATAATGATATGTAATCTTCAACAAAGTATGATAGAGTTCCTGTCATTCATGCAGACAACTATGCAAGATCTCATGCGAAACCCGAACGTTTTGATTGAGCTGCTTGTTGCTCAAAAACAGACTAAGTAATCAATGGCTCCACTCCGTATATCACTCTGGAACGCCAACGGCGTCTCACAGCGCACACTCGGGCTAACTCAATTCCTTAATATTAACCATATCGATGTAATGCTACTCGCAGAAACTCATCTTACAAATAAATATTATTTCCGAATTCGAGGCTACTTCTTCTACAACACGAATCACCCAGACAGGAAAGCACATGGAGGCACTGGGATTCTGATTAGGAATCGCATCAAGCACTGCTTCCACAATAGCTTCGTCACTAATTTCATGCAAGCTACATCTATAGATGTACAAATGGATTCCCGATCTTTAAAGCTTGCCGCCGTATACTGTCCTCCTCGGCTTACAATATCCGAATCCCAATTCATTGACTATTTCAACTCTCTGAGCGAACAATTTATAGCAGCAGGAGACTTTAATGACAAGCATACGCACTCGACGATCTCGACTCGTGACTCCAAAGGGAAGGCAGTTGTACAATGCAATAATAAAAGCAAGCAACAAGCTAGACACGCTACAAGTGTCACCTGGGACACCTACATATTGGCCAACAGATCCTAGAAAACTGCCAGACTTGATAAATTTTGCAGTCACAAAAAACAACTCCTTATCAGATCTATCGTCTGATCACTCGCCTGTACTTCTTCAACTAAATCTACATCCAGATGCGGTAGATAAACCATTCAAACTAACAACGAATTGGCTTAAGTACAAAAAATATATAAGTTCGCATATTGAGTTGAATCCACGTTTGAATGACGAAGCTGATATCAACTTATCCTAAAACACTATTGAATCCTTCATGGTCGCAGCAGCTCGCATGTCAACTCCACAAACGCAGGAAACATCGTACAATCATAGATACACGAACGTTGAAATAGAGCAGCTTGTTCTAACAAAGCGACGCTCACGGCGAGAATGACCAGATCACCATCCGCAAAACAAAGGTTAAAAGACGCTACACGGAGGCTCTTAGCTGCATTACGTCATGACGAAGAAAGGTCCCAAAAACACTACATAGAGCAGTTATCCCCAACGAGCTCCAAATTACTACTTTGGAGAGCACACTCATCTCTCTGCGCACCAATCGAATCTGCAATGTCAATAAGGACATCCACAGGCAACTGGGCTCGCAGCGACGATGAAAGAGCCGATAGATTTACAGAGCATCTTCAAAATGTATTTCAGCTCAATACATCATCAAACGGAAGCTCACTGCCAGCAACATCAGATATCGACACATCAACGTATGAACCTATTGTATTTAGGCCACATGAATTACTCAAAATCATAAACGAACAACTCAACCCAAAAAAATCTCCAGGATGCGACCTAATATCACCAAAAATGATTATTGAACTTCCTTTCTCTGCTGTTCGAGCTATTTACCAACTCTTCAATGCAATAACGAGGCACGGACACTTCCCAGAGAGATGGAAAAAGTCGATCATTATAATGATACCAAAACCTGGCAAAGACCGCACAATTGCTTCATCATATAGACCAATTAGTTTACTAACGTGTCCATCAAAACTCTTTGAAAAATGCTTCTTGGCACACATTACCCCATATTTCAGAACACACAACAAAATCCCGACTCATCAATTCGGTTTTCGAGAAAAACACGGAACCATTGAGAAAGTCAACCGCATAACATCAGAAATCCGAAATGCTTTCGAACAAAGGGAGTACTGCACTGCTATGTTTCTGGACGTATCACAAGCTTTCGACAGAGTATGATTAGAAGGTTTAATGCACAAAATTACAGAAATGCACCCAACCAACACTCACAAACTTCTGAAGTCATACCTTTACAACAGGAAATTTTCAGTAAGATGTAATTCTGCCATGTCCGATGACTACATCATTAGAGCCGGAGTTCTTCAAGGTAGCGTGCTTGGACCAATACCTTTACCTTTACCTTATCTACACTGCGGACATCCCAACGAGCAGGAAACTAACCACATCCACTTTTGCTGATGACACAGCGATCCTAAGCCGCTCGAGATGCCCCAAGCAAGCAACGGCGCAACTTGCTATACACCTGGTGGCAGTGAAAAAATGGCTATCCGACTGGCGAATCAAAGTTAACGAACAAAAATGCAAACACGTAGCGGTCACTCTTAACTTGGCGCAGCCACATTGAAGCCAAAAGAACCCATTTAAAGCTCAAAGCCAACAGCCTTCACTGGCTTATCAATAGACGCTCGCCCCTTAGCTTGGACATACATCCAAATCTTCTCGCGAGAGCCCTCACACGAGTTTCCAGCGTAACGACCTTCCAATCCAGCACTAATTATTAAGAGTCTCTATTCAGTTGAAATTGAACTGTTAGATATTGTATTATTTTAAGATTTGCAACCTAATTGTTAGACTCATAAAGAAAAGATCCAATAAAAACAAACCAAGAAAAAAACGCTGTTTTTAATTTTGTTAAAAATAAGCGTAAGTCTTCCTCTTATCCTTATTGTTTATATTACGAAAACTGAATGCAAATTCTTGTCAGGCGACCGCCGATCTATTTGCGCCATCTTTTCAAACCACCTATTCTTCATCTTGATACTCAATGAGTAAGAAGTCGCTGATTCGGTATTCTCAAATGGTTAAGCCGGTGTTTTCATCCGGTCCAGATGGAGTCCCCGGCTGTGTACTACGGTTCGGAACCCAAAACGTTTATTTGAATTATTTTATTTGTAATACATTCCGAGTTACCTCTAGAGTTCCCCAAGGTAGCCATCTCGATCCCTTACTCTTCACATTGTTCATAAATGATCCACCTACTGTTTTGATGCAATCTCGCGTAATAATGGAGGCGGATGATGTTAAAATTTGCCTGCACTACAGGGATTGGCCATGCCATATGAAGTTGCAGAGAGATCTTGACTCTTTTCAGTCATGGTGCAAAGTGAACTTGTTAAATTAAAATTGTTCTAAATGTGTTGTGATGTCCTTCTATAGAGTTAATCCACATTTGGCCTCTTACTTACTGAACGGTAAAGATTTAAAAAGAATTACTACTGTTGATGATTTGGGTATGTTCTGACCACATTTCTAGAACGGTCAATAAGGCTATGTCTGTTCTTGGTTTCATTAAGAGGTGGTCAAAGGAATTTGATGACCCTTATATCACTAAGACCCTTTATTCTTTATTCCCTTGCTCGTCTGATACTGGAATATGGTTCGTGCGTAAAGTATATACTGAAGAATACTGAACTGAGATTGCCGTGTGGTATAGTAGTAGACGCAAAATCATGTCGTTCGTCCTGCGACGACGCCTCTCGGTCGGGATGGGCGGGAATGAGTGTTTGTTGGGATCCGCGCTCAATAAACGTTGGTTTGGTATCGCTTGGACATGTACGTCAACGTCCAGAAATAATCAATAATAATTATCATTGTAAACTTCACCGGGGATCGAAGTTGCAAACAATTGTATATCCGACCAACACTCTAACAGCAGAGCCAAAGCACAACTCGTACAAGTTGTAAGCTTGTATAACACGAGCAAAAAAATTTCGTTCTCGACTTTTTCGTCGCGGAAGAACAAAAACGGCAACGCTTGTCGCATACTAGAGAACGACAACAAGCCACCCCAAAAATATGTACATATTATATATTCCATACTCACGAGTTTCTTTATGCCATTTGAGTATATTTGTTACGAGTTGCAAATATGATTGAATATTTTCGAGCAAGTGTCTGGCATGATTGAGTACTTACGGGTGAGTAGAATTTGGCACTCGATTTTAGCGAGTGCGAGTACCAAAAACACCGCATAATTTTTATGATCTGCAAAAGGAGTTGAAATGAATACTCGTAATATTAGGTTGTCAAAAAAGTCTTGCGGTATTTTCGCTAGTTGGCGCTGAAAGCGCGTAGTTCTAGTTTTATTCGTCGCATCGTGTCATGCTATACCTTTTTGGAAAGCTCATTTCGCGCGCTAACACGTGTTTGATTGATATTTTACAGTACTACTTCGATAAAGGCAAAAATGCATCTCAAGCCGCCAATAAAATTTGTGCAGTTTATGGACCCGATACAGTTTCCATTTCTAGCGCACAACGATGGTTTCAACGTTTTCATTCTGGTGTAGAGGTGGTCAAAGATGCGCCAAGCTCCGGAAGGCCTGTCATCAAAAATTGCGATAAAATCGCTGAATTGGTCAAAAGAGACCGGCATAGTAGCAGGCGTAGCATCGGTCAAGAGCTGTCCATGAGTCATCAAACCGTTATAAACCATTTGAAGAAGCTTGGAGTCACCAAGAAGCTAGTTGTATGGTGGCCAAGCCTGGATTGACGGCCAGGAAGGTTCTTCTGTGTGTTTGGTGGGATTGGCAGGGAATAATCCACTATGAGCCTCTCCCCTATGGCCAAACGCTCAATTCAGACCTGTACTGCCAACAACTGGACCGCTTGAAGGCAGTACTCATGCAGAAGAGGCCATCTTTGATCAACAGAGGCCGAATCGTCTTCCATCAGGACAACGCCAGGCCGCACACATCTTTAGTGACGAGCCAGAAGCTCCGGGACCTCGGATGGGAGGTTCTTTTGCATCCACCGTATAGTCCGGATCTCGCACCAAGTGACTACCACCTGTTTCTGTCCATGGCGAACGCGCTTGGTAGTCTGAAGTTGGCCACAAGAGAGTCTTGTGAAAATTGGCTCTCCGAGTTTTTTGAAAATAGGCAAGCAAGCTTCTATGAGAGGGGCATTATGAAGTTGGCATCTCGTTGGGAACGCGTCATCGAACAAAACGGCGCATATTTGACTTAAATCGCATTATTGTAACCAATTTTATGAACAATTGATATCTCGGCTGTTGACGCTGATAAAGAATATATATACTTTATAGTGTCGGAGATGCCTCCTTCTGCCTGTTACATACATTTTCTGTTGGCACTAAGTCATAATACCCTTCTACCCTATGGGTAGCGGGTATAAAAATACATACTTAATACTAATATACCGATAAATACCTATCATTGTAATAACAAATATTATTATTTCATAAATGGTGTTATTAACGAATTTGTCTAATTTTCTTCAAAAGTATTGATTTTTAATTTAAATCAATACGTGAGTTTCTCTTGAGTTACTAATAAACATAATTTAAAATTTAAGCTAATATTATCATAATTAAAATTTGTTAAAATATAAATTCAAAGAGGTTACTGCTCAAATAATATTAAAAAATATATACAAAATAATAATTAATGACAATTTTCCCGGGGATCGTACCCCCTATCAAATGCAATTCAGACCAACACTCTACCATCAGAGCCAACGCAATCCTTGTAAAAAGTTCGCTAAGTTGCAACCTAGTATGACACGAGCAACAAAAGTCATCTTCGTTCTCAAGACTTTCGTCTCGGAAGAACAAAAACGGCTTCCGCTAGCCGCTTGTCGCGCAGTTGCAAAACTTCACACGCATACGCATACTCATATGCATCAACGTGTACCTACACGCACGCATACATAGAAACGAAAGCACAGCGCAACGAAATACACCCGTGCTCATCCCTCCGCAGTCGATCCGCGACTGAAGTAAATTCGATGGTGTTAGCTGTGCACTGCTCCATAAGTTCGAAATTCGAAATCAGCCGTGCACTCAGCGGTTGTTGTATTCGCTTGGGGTGCTAATAATGCTGTTTCAAGTGAAATCACTTTTTTCGCCATTTGACATATCTATGTGTTCTTTGGTTAGTGGTTGTATATAACTATGTTTAGACAACAACAAATTCAATATCATTAACAAATACAACTAACTAATATTAACCAATTTTATTAACAACTATATACAAAAAAAATAGACAAACAAATAATTACGAACAAGTACTCAATGAACAAAAAAAAACTTTTCCAAAAAAAAATAGAAAAAAATGGTGCATACTTTGCGGCTGGGTGGTAAATGGTCCTACATGCGAAACATTACAATACATATACATAATTTCAAAGAGAGCAGTACAGATAATATTACAAAATTTATAAAAAAAAAAAGGATATAAAATATAATGACTAGCAATAAAATGATAATGGCAATCTTTAACGGGGATCGAACTCCCAATCAAAGTAAATTCGATGCTGTTCGCTGTGCACAGCATCTGATGTTCGAAATTCGAAATCAGCCGTGCACTCAGCGGTTGTTGTATTCGCTTGGGGTGCTAATAATGCTGTTTCAAGTGAAATCACTTTTTTGGCAATTTGACACATCTATGTGTTCTTTGGTTAGTGCTGATAGTTTATAATTGGGTACTGGGGACGGAGGCGCAGCTATCAAAGGTATAACTCCTCCACCGTTAGAGTTTGAATTCTCCTGAATTCTGTTTAAATTAATGTTGATATTTTTTCTTTTTAATTTAATATACAAATAAAATACAATTACTATTGTGATTATTGATATTGCTATTGCCATTCCATAACCAATTTTCTTTTGATATTTTAACTCTGTTATTTCATTTAAGTTTTCGAAATTTTCCAATTTAAAATGCTCAAAATTTAAAGTATTATTAAATATGATTGATTTAACAATTGCGTTAGGTAAAAGTATCGATCATAAAACTCAATTTGCTCGTTTGAAAATGTTTCGGATAGAATTTTGATTTTATAATTTACAAATTGTATTAAATAGTTACCGTTTAATATTAGGTTTCTTTCTTCACAATTTTGATACAATTTTTAATTTTTTTGAGGATTCCCATTCTGATAAGTTTAATTTTATAAATGTCTATTTGGAATTTATCTATTTCTTCTTTTGTTTAAAGTTCTGGTAAAAATATTTTATTTTTTGCTGAAGCTAAATTTTCTTGTATGTAATTAATTTTTTGTTGAATGTTTTTGAGTTTTTGCATCTGATCATTAAAAAGTATTTTACTTATAATTTTTTTACTTTGATTATTCATTTTTGCTGCAAATATTTTTATAACATTTCTGTCTTGTACTATTGTGTTTGCTAGTTTGTTAATTGTGTCATTGAAATGTGTGTTGATATATATTTGTTGATTCATGTTGTTAATTAGTGCATTATTATTTTGGTCTATGATATCAAGGTGTTCAATTATGTCTTCCCTATCTTCATTGTCCATGACTCCAAAGAGCCATTTGTACATTGTACCTACACCATTTAAAAGTCCTCTCTGCACTCTAGTAGACGGGGTAATTGATTTTATTTTTGCTTTAATCAGGTCTATTTCATTAATCAGTGACTCGTTATTTGTTATTTCAATGTCTCTTATATTATTTTCTATTTTATTAATAATGTTAGTAATTTGGTTAATTTCAATAATGTGTATAATAATTATAGTGTCATTAACAATTTCAGTTGATTGAATATGTACTGGTAAGTATCCAGCTTATGTCATTATTAGTATTAGTAAAATATTCTGTAAGTTAAAAAAAAAAAAACAAGTAAGAAAGCTACAGTCGAGAATGCTCGACCGTATGATACCCATTTCGAGAGAAAAAAAAATGTTAATGATATTTTAACAACAAATATACCAAAAATATACTGAAACTTCTGTTTTGTTTGTATATCTTTGAAAATAGCGGGAAAAAATCCACAACACCGACATGGTCACACTGTCAACTAAATAAACAAAGCGCGAGCAGCTGCAAGTGAATTTTGCATATAAAATTGATTCATTAATAACTTTCTTATTTTTTATTCGATCTCAACCAAATTCAAAGGAGTCCTTCAGACTATCATTGTTATTATGCATACCAAAATTCAATGCTCTAGGTCTATTATTACGGCTTTTACAGTTTTTGGGGGCGGAAAGGGGCGTGGCAAAAATCTAAAACAAACTTGATCTGCGTAAGACCTACACGAATACTGTCACCAAATTTGATATCTCTAGGTCATTCACACACTTAATACGTCCATATGCACTGGGCACAAAAATGTTGATAAATAATTTAACGAATAACTTTTGTTCTACTTAACCGATCTGCACCAAAATTACAGGGTATATTAAGAGTATCAAGCGCAGATGGGTTATCAAATTAAACATCATTACACAAATAACTTTTGGAGTTATACGCGATTTACATAAAAAAAAACTTGACTTTTTCTAGATTAATGCTTATTGTGGGCGAAGGGGGCGTGGCATCCAACTTTTGAAATAAACTTGATCTGCGTAGGGTATGAATGAACCTTTTTGCCAAATTTGGTGTCTCTATGTCTTATAGTCTCTGAGATCCAGGTGTTCATACGGACAGACAGACGGACAGACGGACAGACTGACAGACGGACAGACGGACATGGCTATATCATCTCGGATGTTGACGCTGATCAAGAATATATATACTTTATGGGGTCGGAGATGCCTCCTTCTGCCTGTTACATACATTTTCTGTTGGCACTAAGTCATAATACCCTCCCACCCTATGGGTAGCAATTTTGGTATGCATAATAATAATTATATTCTCAATGACTCCTGTGAATTTGGTTGAGATCGAATGAAAAACATGGAAGTTATTAAAGAATCAATTTTATATGCAAAATTCACTTGCAGCTGCCCGCGCGTTGTTTGTTTAGTTGCAGAGTGACCATGTCGGTATTTAATGGATTTAAAAAAAAATATCTATATACAAAAAAACAAATTTTAGTATATTCGGTGGAATATTTTTTGTTAAAATATCATTCAAGCTTTTTGTTTTCTCTCGAAATGGGTTGCGGGTATCATACGGTCGAGAACTCTCGACTGTAGCTTTCTTACTTGTTTTCCCTCGTCCTGTGTGACCGTCATTTGCGTAGCCTTTAATACCACATTGCTGCTGCGGTCTGGTAGCGCGTCTACATACTACTTTACACTCGGCCCTCCTGATCCTCATCATCCGTCTCGGATGACAATAGCTCTTCATTCTCTGCCACGAACTTCCACAGCTTCATGTTGTCGCAGCTTGTCGCTGTGATGTTTGGTCCTTCGACGTTAGTTGCTGCTTTCTTTACATCATATCGACCGTTGAGCTTCACATTTACGATCTTGTATGGACCCAGGAATTCGCTCGCTAATTTACGCCCTGCTACGAATTGTGTTCTTTTGATGCCAACGAGGTCACCCAGCTTGTAGATACTTTCCGAACGACGCTTCTTATCGTAGTTGGCCTTGTAGCTTGCTTGAGCTTTCTCAATGTTGCGTTTGGCATCGGCACGCAAATATTGACGTTCTTCGTTAAATTGTTCGACTAACTCTCGATTCAGCAGCTCCAGTAATTTATTGTCGACCTTATGATGAATCTTGGTATCAAACATTATCTCAAATGGGGATGCGTGTGTAGACGAATTCACGTGCGAATTTATAGCCCTTTGCACACTGGATACGTGTTTAAACCATTTGGATGGCTCTCCTACAGACACTTTTGCGATAATCGAAAGAATGGTGCGATTGACCCTTTCGATTTGACCATTGCCTCTAGCCACTCCTGTCGTCGACCTAACGTGCTCCACCATATTAGCACTTGCAAACTCCGCAAATGCATTTGACGTGAAAGCGACACCTCTGTCGCTACCGATGCGCATTGGGAAACCGAAAATGCTTGCCCATTCTGTTAGCTTCTTTACAACTTCTTCGTATCCTGTTGACTTAACTGGGAAAAGCCAGACGAACTTGGAGAATGCATCGACTACTGCTAGTATATACTTGTAGGCTTTTGATGTCGCATCCATGGGGCCTAGATGGTCGATATGCAAAGTGTGAAGGGGTACATCTCCTTTGTCAATGTAGTGCAAAAAGCCCTCTTGCTTGCCTAACTTCTTGCTATGGATGATACAACAGATACAATTAGAAATGAACTTTGACACCTTACCCTCTAAGTGTGGTATAAAATACTGCTGCTTAATGCTATGCATTGTCTTCTGTACAACAAAATGGCCATCTTTGTGGGCGTTGGCTATCACCTCACGCTCCATTAACTTTGGGACCACCAAAAGCTCGTTTCCAGCGACTTGTTTAAAGAGTTGACCTCCTTTCATCTTGTAGTCTTCGTACGGTCCTGCTTGAAGGCTTTGAACAACTGCCTTAACATGTTCATCCTCTTGCTGAGCCTTCACCAAGCGAGCAGAAAGTTCCGTTGACGCCATAAGGACATTCTGTGGGTAGCGACTTAGATGATCTACGTGTTTCATCTTTTCTCCAGCACGGTGTTCTATATCGGGAGTAAAGCCTTGTATGTAAAGCACCCATTGCTGCACATCTCTTGGAACATCTTCTTTGGTCGTTGCTTGTTTGAAAGCTACACAGTCGGTTACTAGCTTGAATCGGATTCCCAGCTTTCCATCGAACCACTGCATCGGCATTGCTCCGAACCCTTCTTTGGATGCGTCAGAATGTAACTCAGTAGCAGCATCTCTGGCGTATATGTGCAAGATCGGTTCACAAGTTAACAGCATTTTTAACGATTTTATTGACTCCATTTGTGCAGGACCAATCTTAAACTCGACGTCTTTCTTCAATAAGTTGGTTAGTCGTCGAGCGACTTCAGCGTACCGTGGAATAAACTTTTTGAAAAAACCTGTCAGGCCAAGAAGCGACTGAATATGTTTGATGTTTTTGGGAGTTGCGAAATGGCTAACAGCTGCTGTCTTCTCAGATCCAGGCCAGATCCTTCCATTTTCTACCATATGCCCCAAAAAACATATGCGCTGCTCCATGAAACTGCATTTCTTCCATTTTATTTTTAAGTCAAACTCGGCTGCTGTTTCTAGTACTCTTTTTGTCTTTTCTATGCAATCGTTCACGGTTTTGGAATATACGACAATGTCGTCCATATAGAACTGCATCACGTCTTCGTTTATAAGTTTTTGAAATATATGGTTTACAAACCGTATAAAGGCTGCTGAACGTCTTCAATAAGTGGCATCGGGAATTGATCTTGCAACACCATACTGTTCAATTTGCGATAATCGACGCAGACTCTTAGCGTTTGATCTTTTTTTTTAACAACAACGATTCTACTAGCTACGTGTGAAGACGATTCACGCACAATACCTTTTTCCAGCCATTCGCTTACTTGATTCTTAACTGCTTCTGCTTCACCTGCGGATAAGTGACTTGGCGACTGACGAAATGGTTTTATAACTCCATCTGGCGTGATGCTCAACTCGATTGGGCACTGCTTTCGTGCGCCAAACTGTTTGAAAACTGTTATCGATCAATTTCATTATCCTTTCTTTGTATTGAGGCGCCACTGCAATGTCATTGCGCTCCTCGAATACGCTGAGAACGTCACCTGAATATTCCATTAAGCACTTCTGCTCAGAATCAAGGCTTTTGAATATGAATCCATTGGCATCAGCTGAGAGCTTGAATTTATTGATAAAGTCATATCCCAACAGCGCACTATACTCCATCGCACTATTTGGCACCACCAAGAATTTGTGCTCTGTGTGCAACTGGTCGATCTTTACACGCGCATTGAAAAAGGCTATTGGCTTCGTGCACTTATTGCCTGAGCCACGCAAGGTAGATACACTTTTAAACATGTCAACATTGTTCATCTTTTCCATCACGTTCATGGAACGATTCAGACTTTTTCTTTTTACGATCGCGCAACAATTGATGAATATCGGCACTGTTCCATGTGCACTTGAACTCTTCAATTAGCTTCTCTTTCAAGTTTTTAAAGTCACACACCGATTCCGATTCCAAATACAATTTAGCCGCACCAGTCATCTTAGCCCTAGCTTGGACATATTTTTGTTTTTCCGACAGTTCATATGCATCGGCATTGCATTTGAAATTTTCAAACCATTTCTGCACTGGCACCGTTATACCGTCAAATTCGTTAATAATTTTCTCAAAACCATTGGCCGCAATCTTGACGCGATTCTCCCTTTGCTCATCTACTTCCACTTTCAGCGCCATTAGTTGGATTAGCTGCTCCAACTTGGTGGAAACGTTTATGTCACCTTGCAACGCCATATGGAAATCCAAACTTTGTTGTGAATTTGTCGTTATTTCGTGATCCTCTTCCATCTTTTCTACTTTGATACCTAAAATTGTGTTCTTTCCCTTTCTTTTAACTTGTGTTTCGTATTCTTCTGCAATACACATCAAAAACCAACTACATACTATTTTTTATATATATATAATAAAAAACAAGTTTTAGTATATTTGGTATATTTTTTTGTTAAAATACTATTTCAGTGTTTTGTTTTCTCTCGAAATGGGTTGCGGGTATCATACGGTCGAGCACTCTCGACTGTAGCTTTCTTACTTGTTTCTTTGTGGTTTTTTATTAACTCATGGAGGTCCTGTGCGTTTTTCCCATTCTTTGCTTGATTAGGTGAACATTGGATTGTTGTATGGTATCTTTTATTATATTGTTTCTATTGAGGTGTCCTCTTAAATGCTATTGACAATTTCAATCAAGGTTGAGTGAAGTCGCTCTATGTCTGCATTACCTGTATGAGCATTTGGTTTTGTTAGGTGTAATAATATGTTCTTTTAGTTTTGGAAAATAAATTTTGTCTTTTAATGAATAGAAAGTCTCGTTCATACCGCTATGAAGAGATTCATTTGTGTGGTATAGTGCAATTTGCTTATGAAGTTGTTCTTAATATTCTTTGTCTACAGCTCTTTTGATGCATTTGGTAAATTTAATATTCTTTGTATCTTTGAACAAATCGATTATATTGCATTGTACTTTATAGTACACTGAATCTGGTACCTCTGAATATATTTCAATTTTGCCTTTACTAATGTTATTTTGTAGCTTTTGCTCTATTTCAAATGTTTCATCTGCTGGGTTGATTTCTATTACTATATTTTTATACCCGCTACCCACAAGGTAGAAGGGTATTATAACTTAGTGCCAACAGAAAATGTATGTAACAGGCAGAAGAAGGCATCTCCGACCCCATAAAGTATATATATTCTTGATCAGCGTCAACAGCCGAGACGATATAGCCATGTACGTCTGTCTGTCTGTCCGTCTGTCTGTCCGTATGAACACCTTGATCTCAGAGACTATAAGACATAGAGACACCAAATTTGGCAAAAATCCTTCATACCCTACGCAGATTAAGTTTATTTCAAAAGTTGGATGCCACGCCCCCTTCGCCCATAATAAGCGATAATCTAGAAAAAGTTTTTTTTATGTAAATCGCGTATAACTCCAAAAGTTATTTGTGTAATGATGTTTAATTTGATAACCCATTTGCGCTTGATACTCTTAATATAGCCAAGATCAAGTTTGTTTTAAATTTTTGCCACGCCCCTTTCCGCCCCCAAAAACTGTAAAAGCCGTAATAATAGACCTAGAGCATTTTGGTATGCGTAATAACAATGATAGTCTGAATGAGTCCTGTGAATTTGGTTGAGATCGAATAAAAAACGAGGAAGTTATTAAAGAATCGAGCACTCTCGACTGTAGCTTTCTTACTTGTTCATTTATGTTTGGTAATAATATTGTCTGCCGCTGAATATGTTACAATAATTTGTTATTAACAACTTGTTCTTTTATGAAAAAATCTATTGGTTCATTTTCTTCTGCTGAATGCATTGTTTCTGACATTTCAAGGTTTGATTCGTCGTCATTATTTATGTTTATTAGCGGTGCTGTATCTTGTCTGCTTAAAAAGTCTGCTACTTTATTGCCCTTTCCTTTTAGGTATTGAATGTCACAATCAAATTCTTGCAATTTTAGAATCCATCTTCTCTGCTTGTCTTTTAAGTCCTTTACTTTGTATTTTTTATTGAGAAATTTTATTGGTTGATGATCTGTTATAATTTGAAATTTTTATCCATATAAATAATGTCTGAAGTAATTTACTAAACAATGGCTAACAATTCTTTATCTGTTGCGCAACTTTGTCTTTCATGTTTATTTAGGGTTCTTGATACGAAGGCTACTGGTTGGCCTCCTTGTGATAAAACAGCGCCTATTGCAAAATCACTTGCATCTGTCGTTAGTGTAAATGGTTTATTAAATTCTGGAAGTTTTAATATTGGATGTGAAGTTATCAATGCTTTTAAATTTTCAAATGAATCAATGTACTCGGGGACATTTCGATTTATTGTATTTCCTTTTTGTAAGTGTTTAATCATTAAATATGCAATTTTTGAGTAGTCTTTAATGAATTTTCTATAAAATCCTGTCATGTCTAGAAACCCTTTGAGTTGTTTTTCTGTTTTTGGAATTGGTATTGCTACTATATCCCGTGTTTTCTTTGGATTTGGTTTAATGCTTTCTTTTGTAAGTACATGTCCTAAGAATTCCGTGTTAGTTCTCATAAATGAACATTTATCTGCCTGGATTTTCAAGTTATGTTTTTTAAATATTTTTTTTTATGAGTTTTTATGTTCTTCCAATGTTGTTGAAAATATTAATATGTATATCGTCCAAATATACTACATATATTTTGTTTATATATTCTCTGAGAATTTCATTCATTAGTCTTGTAAATCGCGTATAACTCCAAAAGTTCTTTGTGTAATGATGTGTAATTTGATAACCCATCTCCGCTTAAAACTCTTAATATACCCTGTAATCGGATAAGTAGAACAGTAGTTATTCGTTAAATTATTTATTAAAATACCTGTGCCCAATGCATATGGACGTTTTAAGTGTGTGAATGACCTAGAGATATCAAATTTGGTGACAGAATTATTTAATTATATAAGCAAAATTCTCTTGCAGCTGCCCGCGCTTTGATCGTTTAGTTGACAGTGTGACCATGTCGGTATTTAATGGATTTTTTTTAAAATATGTATGTACAAAAAAAAAACAATTTTTTTTATATTCTATGGTATATTTTTTATTAAAATATCATTTAAGCTTTTTGTTTTCTCTTGAAATGGGTTGCGGGTATCATACGGTCGAGCACTCTCGACTGTAGTTTTCTTACTTGTTTTTTATTAGCAAATTGAACAAGTTTTTAAAAATTTCAAAAATATTTTTATGCCATTGAAAATTATAGCGGGTATTTTCCAATCGGGCACACTCGACTGTAGCTTTGTTACTTGTTAATTTATGTTTTTGTTGGCTCCCGCTATAGGTTCCCTCAGCAACCTACCGGGAATTACAGGGTATAATAAGAGTATTAAGCACAGATGGCTTACCAAATTACACATCATAACACAAAGAATTTTTTAAGCTATAAGCGATTCATATAAAAAAGTGACTTGTCCTAGATTTATGCATATTGTGGGCGAAGGGGCCTGGCATTCAACTTTTGAAATAAACATGATCTGCGTAATGAATGCAGGAACCTTTGTACCAAATTTGGTGTCTATATGTCTTATAGTCTCAGAGATCTAGGTGTTCATACTGACAGACAGACGGGTATGGCTGTATCGTCTCGGCTTTTGATACTGATCAAGAATATAAGTACTTTATGTGCTTCTGCCTGTTACAAACATTTTCTGCCGGGAATATGTTATAATACCCTTCAACCCTATGTGTAACGAGTATAAAAACTATAGACGTAGTTTTGAAGCTTGAGTCTTGATTTCTTGTACACATAATAATAACCATACATTAAGTTATTACTATATTACATAGCTTAAAGGATTGCTTAAAATATGGTTACGGTATAAGTATGTGGACAATTTTCAATTTCTAGAAATAGTAATGTTAAATTTCCCATTTGTATATTTTTGTATATTATTATTTTACTTATAAAAAATAAAACTAATTGACACAAATAATTAACCTCTAGATTTTTTACAAATTATTTACGACAAAATCCTGCACGCACATTATAGACATACATTATAGATTATTAAATTATTATTGCTAAGTAGATGCTAGGTTTTAAAAATAATGTTATATTCTAATGAGCCATTGACGTAATAATAAATCAATAGATAATCAGATAGTCGTTCATTTTAACACGATTCAATAATACCTAAATTATAAACGTGTTATTTTGTGATTTGTTACATCCGTTTGTCAGAGAATATATTCATTAGGTACTCGTTTCCATCAAGCCAAAATATTTTACAATATTAAAATATTTAAAAGGTTTTCTATTCTAATTAAAAAATATTTCAACATTGTATTACTTAAAATTCAAAAAACTCATAGTTCTCTAAATTCGAAATGCTTATTATCGGTCTGGCTTTAAGATAAGAACACAAGAAAATTTAAATTTATTTCTATAACGTTAACTGCATAATCACTCTGCAGTGATGTTAAAATATTTCTAAAATTACTCAAATAATTATAATTAAGCCGCATCAATTTCCTTAGCAATAGCTTCCCTTTGCATTTTTTCTCGTAATCGTGGAATGTCTTCATCAATTCGAACAATCGAGCGAATTTTCTGTAATATTCACAAACAATTCAAAACTTTAATTAATCTGGAAACTATTTAAATAAATAACATTGTATATTTATATGGATGTAAAAGAATATGATAGTTTTGGGAAAATGTCAATAAGGATTTTATGTTGTTTGGTAGTACTAATTAAATATGTTTGCGTTTATTAGATAATGGTTGTAAAAGAGACCGACACAGATGCCATAGACACCAAGGGATAAGTTAGGTCTTACATCGCATAGGTCGCCGGGCGTCCGTTTCCACAACCAAATCATATATGCCGGAATATATAGCATCGATGACAATGCTGTAAACCAGCCAAATGCATGTGCCCACCATGGATAATTGTAGTCCAGATATTTAATTGGCGTCCATTGCACAATATTAAAGAAGAATACTCCCTGTGGGAAATTTAAGAATACAAATAAAATAATTTAGTTTTGTTTTTTCATTCTAAATTTTGTTGTTAGTTACTTTTATTACAATCTTACCAAACATATCAGGGGTGTTGTAACACACCAGCAAAATTTCCACCACACCGTCGGATAATATCCAATCATGTCTTTAATGCCATCATAAAATCGATTAACGCCATAGCACCACGATATTGAAACACATTCAAAAAATATCAGCCAAAGTAGACAGAAGCCACTAACCGCATATGAATCCAATATTTGGAAAATATACATTCCACCCTTAAAAAAACCAGACAACAAATTAAAAAAAAATTAAAATTGATTTATAGTTAGAAAAATACAAGTTATTATTATTTTTATTTTTAAAGAGATATTTTGAAAAGCAGTATGATTTTTCAAAAAAATTACTAGTAACAAAATTGTATAACTAACAACAAAAATAAAGCAAGCTACAGTCACAGGTTGAATGTAGGAGACCTGTTTATAATAGTTTACACATTACACAATAATCTGAGTTTGTGGTAGACAAGATCACCGAACACTTGCAGTGATAATCGTCTATAATGTAATGTCAATAACTTAAAATGTAGGCTTCCTCTCTCACAGCTTTCCGATGTGTGAAAATTCCAGAATCGCAGCTTTTACTGTTTGGGCTGTACGTTGTCATTGTAGTACAAAAGTTATGTTAGTATCCACAAACAACTGTGGGCAAAAAGGTGAATTTTCAAATTAAAATTCGCTAGTTCTAGACTAGTTGGAAGAAGACTGTTGATGACATATGGGGGTAATTTCATGTCTATGTCAGTATCAGTACTATATTTACGCTTGTTGTTACCAAACGAGCAAGAGTGCATTTAATTGAGCAGAGAAGTGCCATCAAATTTTGTTTGCAGAACGGAATTTCGGCTGCGGAAAAGTTGAGAATGTTGCGGAAGGCCTTTGGTAATTCTACCATGTCCTAGAAAAATGGTTATAAGTATTATAAAGATTTCAAAGGGACGGGAACGTGTTTATGACTTGGAGCGTTCTGGACGAGCAACCAGGACCATTTCGCCAAGATTTCGACGTATATATATCGTTCCGCAACCACCGTATTCTCCTGATTTGGCTCCGTGTGACTTCTGGCTAAACCAAACACTCAAGAGACCACTCTGGGAACGCGTTTCGAGTCGATTGAGGAGATAATAGCTGAATCGAACAGGGTGCTCATTGCTATACTGGAAATAGACCATTTGGCGTATTTCGAGGAAAAAACGTTGAAAAACGTTGGCGTAAGTGTATTTTATCGGAAGGGTATTACTTTAAAGGGGATGAAATTGATTTGGAAGAATAAATAAACAAATTCACCTTACTTTTTTCCCACAGTATGTAAATAGATAGATTAACTTTCTGCTGGACGTTGACGTACATAGTTTTCATATTTAAGTGGCTTAAGCGATACTAAGCCAAAACGTGATACACGCTCATCCCAAAAAACCCTCCTCCCGTCCAACCGACCGAGAAGGTGGGTTAATAGTAATGTTTTAAGATTGAAAGCAGTGTTAGCGCTATAAAATATATTATAGCTATAACATAAAACTCTAAAAGGGTCATGCAATGCAAAGATGGATCTACATAGGGGAAGGGCAAGCGGATCGTAACTACGCGTTATTCTAGAGGGAACTGAAAGGGTTAGTCGCGTTATTAATTCTGACGAATCAATATCATCATTAATAAGATTAAAAATAAATATAATGCTAACCATTATTTTAGGGTTAACAAAAGAAGGTAGGTTTATTAAAAGAAGTCTTCTATTATTCAACGGCAACCTCACTTCAGCATTCAAGTTCAAGCCACGTAAAGCTAATAATAGGAATTGTTTGTCAATTGCTGTAGTGCAGGCATATTTTAACATCATCCGCCTACATTAGTACGCGAGATTGCGTCAAAACAGTAGGTATATCATTTATGAACATTGTGAAGAGTAAGGCTACCTTGGGGAACTCCAGAGGTAAATCGGAATGTATTAGAAATAAAATAATTAGAAGAAACGTTTTGGGTTCTTTGGCTGAGATAGCTTGAAATCCAGAAAATCAAATTATTAGGAAATCCAATTAAGTCAAAGTTATATAACAAAAGAGAATAATTAACTATGTCAAAACCTTTACTAAAACCGGTATAGATGATGTCAGTTTGTTCGTTTTTAAGGAAACCCTGGTTAACGAACGAAGAAAGATCACGAAGATAAAACAGTGTATCTACATTTGTTTCATAAATCCGTCCTGGTAGGGTGAAATAATAGAACTACTTAAGTGTTGTAAATGACTTGTTAATATATTCTCAAAAACGTTTGGTAAAGCAGACAATTCACATAGTTTTAGGGGTTAGACTTACTTCCCGTCTTATTAAGAGGAATAATAAAAGATTTTCGTAAGATAAACAAGAAGGATACGAGGAAGAGTTAAGCTTAGTATTAACAAAATTAGAAACTTCTTTGGGTTTTCAGAGAAGCTAACCCGGGAGCGAGCTAAGTAAAAATTATATCACACAGCGTTAAGCTCGATAAAATTAGACCGAGCAATTATATATTGCGAAAAAGTGAAGGTAGAGCCTGAAAAAGAATTCTTAAGATTAGAAAGTTATTTACTAAACCAAGGAGGTTTCTTAGGCTTAAGCGGAACATTAGAGGCATCAAATCAAATGTTTATTTAATAATATAACAAATTGACGGCGGCACCTATGTCAGTGCAAGAATACAAATTGGACCAATCAATTCGATAAAGAAGTTGCATTAATTGGGGAAAGTTTGCTTTTCGAAAGCGAATTTCGTATATTGTTAATTTGACCCAAAGAAAATAAAAGTTATCACATGGATACCAAGCTGTTCCAGGAAGGTTAAAGTTACCTAGAACAACAATATGGTCTGTATTATACAACTGTATAACAACGCAAAAACAGTTTTGATTTCTTTCGGGTGATCCTGGTATACAGATAAATCGGACGACGGAGGTATACATATATGAGCAAGTAAGAAATAAACTTACACCATGAAGACATACTTTTATAGATAGAAACTCAATATTTTTATTTTCATAGGTTATGAGAAATGATTAAATTAGTTTTTTGAAGAAGAAAAAGAAGTTTAAGATTAAGAGTATACAGGTTCATTCGGTAAAAGCCTAATCGGAGTTCGATTTTTAACTTTGGCTTGAACTCTTTTACCACCAAATACTCTGGCCGAAAACTTGGCGAGCATATGGTTTCAAAAAGTGAAGGTGCGAAGGTACATAGATATCGATATTTTATGAATTTGGACATTATGGATGGAATAGTAAAAACTTACTTGAGTTATACATGTTAATCCAACTAAGTAGCTTAACAAGCACACTATAGCAATGAAAATTTCTTTACGTTTTCTTAACAGTTGTGGCCATTCATCTATGATGGCGGTAATAAAGCCTTCCATTGTACAGAACTGCGAATCTAAGCCAATTAGAAGAAGCATAAAAAAGAAAAGACAGGACCACATCGGAGAGCCTGGAAGCTGCAACACTGCCGACGGATACACAAGAAATGCTAGTCCTGGACCTGCAAAAAATAAAAAAATTATTCAAATTATCTTTCTAATTAAAAAATAAAACAGTTAAGAAAGATACTGTCGAGTGGCTGTGAGTAACGGGTATCTCATTTTGAGAGAATGCAAAATATTGTTTAGTACCATAAAGATTTACCGTAAAGTATATTTGTGTACAAATATACTATTACATTGAAAATAACACATAATATTCCATACATGATCACACTGGCAATCAGAAACAATTGCAAGTGTCTTTAACAAAATTTGTAGCTCTAGCTGTTATGGTCTCTGAGTTCTAGGTGTTCATATGGACAGACAGAGAGGAGATGGACATGGCTTTATCGTTGACACAGTTCAAGATAATATACACCTTTTGTTTTCGGAGACGCTTCCTTTTGTAACATACATTTTCTGTTGGCACTAAGTAATAATACCCTTCTACCCAATGGGTAGCGGATATAAAAATACAAACAAATAAAAATATTCTATTTTCCCAAAATAATAAACAAAATATAAAATCTTGCTTCAACTTGTTAAATTTGATAAACAAAAATATATACTACAAGCGGGATTAGAACTCAGGCACCGACGCGCAAATCAATTTGTGTAGGAATAATTTTAATTTTTTTTATTACACTTTAATTTATAAAAGTGTTTCCAACTATAATATTCCTTATAAATAACATACATACATCATTTTAAAAGTAAAAAAAAAGCAATTGTTTTCATAGATTTATAATCTTTATTATAAAGATTCCATTAAAATTACCCCTTTCCATGATTAGCAGACGATTTCACTCCGTGTGCGAAAGATCACAGCTACAAATATTATCTATCAACATCGTCGCAGTGCAGCGATTTCGGATTTACACTCTGAACATCTATACACAATTGAATTTGCGTCGTTACTTTTTTTTTGTACTTACCACCGAACCACACTCAACGACAGCGACACTACGCTGTTACTCCGCTAAAACGGTGCTTCCTAAAGCGACAACATGCATGCAACCGATCACAGCACAATTAAAGGCTGATAGAATATTAATATAATGATGAAATTAGTCGTCTGTGAAATTTCCGAGACTGTATACCCATACACTCACTTACATTATTATTTCAAATTTCCTTATATATCCTTAAGGCATCTGTACTGTCTCTTTTAACAGTTTCTTTTTACACAATGTCATTACTGTCCCTTTCATCTTTGTATTTTGAACGTTTTCATTACTGTCTCTTTTAAAAGGTTCTTTTTCAACATTTTCATTACTGTCTTATTCAACAGTGTCTGTATCATTTACATTATTTAAATCCTTATCACAACTTTTAAATTTAGCTGGTATTTGCCCATTTGACAATTTTCTTATGTCATCATGAGCATATTTATATTTTCTATTGTTTGTCAAAGACCTCAGCAAATATCTACCCCCTTTAACAATTCAGTTATTTGAAACGGCCTCTTTAACTTTTTGAAACGGCCCCTCAACTTTGATGCCTCTTCATTTTTTACAACAGAAAATCTCCAACTTGGACCAAAAATGTTTAGCTCTTTTTTCTAAGGCGCTTGCCTTGATCACTCGACTAACGTAACTTCAAAGCTAATTGAACTTCTCCTAATACATCGACTAGGAATTTTAACGGCAGTTTATAAGTTTTTTAAAGTGTTCATAATGCAGATGTAGCAGTATTTATGCAATTTTCAGCATCAACTTTGGGCGTATGGGTTAAATAAACAAATTTAGTAAATACATCCACCTAAACAATGATATATTCTTTCTGATCAGATTTGCCACTCAACTTTCCAGTCATGTCGATGTGAATGGTGTGCCACGGTGTATTTATTTTTGATATTGGATAAAGACTAACTTGAACTGTACACGAAGAAGACTTTGACATTGTACACGTAATGCAGTTCTCAACATACTTCTGAAGATACTTGGAAATGTTATCGAACGAGTTATAGTCGTAGACCTTTTCTGAAGTTTTCTCCCATCCCAAGAGCATGACTGACTCGTGAATTTTGGTTATTAATCATATCATCCAAATGATCAAGGAACAATTGATAAAGATCGTGTTCTACCATTTCGCTGAATCCTTCAATATAATATTCTTGATCTCAACTCGTAAGTAATTCAATGTCTTCAGCAAGAGAATTTTCTTTTAATTTATTTACAATATTAATTATTTCGGAATCTTGGCAGTTTTTGGCCAAGAGCCAATTGCCATATACTTCTGCCAAAATAACTAATTTTTCAAGAATTTTGCAAGTCAATTCTTCTAAAGACATAGATCCAGTTTATTTCTTGATGCTTTAAGTGAGTTACAATTAGTGAAGACTACAATATTTCTACCGAATACAATATGACGAAAACGTTTTATAGACAAACAACAGCAGGAATTTTCAATTCATAAGATTGATACCGTGATTCAGCAAGAGAAGCAGCTTTAATAAAATATTCAATGACAAGAAACTTGTCGCTGATATTGTGTAACAAGATGAAACCGTATCCACGAGAACCTGCATCGATATGCAACTCAATAGGATCGTTCGGATCAAAAATTACTAAGACTGGCTTTTGTGACAGGATAGAAATAACTTTTTGTCTTATTTATTCATGGCTCGATCTCGAAATGAAATCATTTTTCTCCGTAGTCAAAAGATATAACGGTTTCATAAATCAACAAAATCCTTGCATAAATTGCCTAAAATACGAAGCAAATCTAATAAATTGTCGTAAAGCAGAGACTGACTGAGGAGGTGGCAATGTAGTGTAACCTTAAGTTATAGTCGTCAGGTGAAATGCTCGAGACTGTATACACTCATACACGCATACCAGCATCCACTCACTCTTTTTGTGCCTCCTTCTGCCTGTTATATATTTTCTGTTGGCACTCAGTTATAATACCTTTCTACCCTATGGTTAACGGGTAAACAACAGAAAATACTTTTATATCCCAACAATTTTACGAAATTCACATTTTTGAATAGTTTGATGGCATTTCCTCTTTGATTTTTGATTGAAGTATTTTGATTTTAAAATTATTTGTTTTAAATCCAATTGATTTAAATAAGATATTATGCACAATTATTATTATTTTTTAAATTGAAATCAATATACTAACCTGATGCTGCCACTTCCGCCACTGGTCTTTGTTGCTCATGAGCCATAAATCCAATAACCGAAAAAATTACAAAACCAGCAAACATACTTGTACTTGAGTTCACAGTGCAAACAATTAATGCATCCCTGGATTTTATTATTTAGACATTGAGAAATAATTATGTTTGAAATTTAAAAAACTTAATTTACTTACTTATATACATTATTTGTGAACTTATTATAGCTGCCAAGAGCAACTAAAGTTCCCAGGCCCAGTCCATACGAAAAGAAAATTTGTGTCACCGCATCGATCCAGACCTTGAAATAACTTAATGTTTTATACGTTAGGTTAACTAAATTTAATGTTAAGCGCACCTCCGAATGTGAAAGTTTTGAAAAGTTGGGAATAATGTAAAACTTAATACCCTCCAATGCACCAGGTAGCGTAATTCCTCGAACTAACAAAATTGTTAGTAGAACATATGGGAAAAGCGCGGTGAAATAAACCACTTTTCCGGTCCATTTCACTCCTTTCCAAATACAAAAATAGCATAATATCCAAACGAGTAGAAGAGTTCCAGCTAGTTCCCACCGAATGCTGCCCATTTCTTCAATTCCAGACGAAATTTGCAGCGCCCGACGCCTGGAAAAAACATTTTTTTGCCATATGTAATTCGTAATTAACTTATTTTCCTATAAAAACAAGTAAGAACGCTACAGTCGAGAGTGCTCGACGACCCTGTTCACTATAGTTTTTATTTATAATATGTTAACACTCTTAAATGTACATATATATTTGCTGGGAGCACTTACTATGGAAACAAGTTTCGAGCCCGATTTTTACCAAAGTTATAGGGTATAACATATTATGAGTTGAAAGCATGGATGGCTAACCAAATTAATGAATGCTGGATCCTTAAACCAAATTTAGATCTATAACTGTTATAGTTTCTGAGATCCACGCATTTACAAGGACGGAAAATTGTTAAATCAACTTTGCTGTTAATGCTTTATCAAGAATATAAAAACACTATAGGGTGGGAGATGTCTCCTTCTGCCTGTTACATATATATGACTTTTGCACAAAACTATAATACCCTTTTTCCAGTTTTCAATAGTAACATGGTCTAAAAAAATATATATATACTAGCAAGTTTTCCACGCAGCTTCGCCCGCAAAGCTCTTTAATACATTTATTTTAACTTTTTTTTGTTGCCTCCTGATAAAGCTTTTCGTTGTTTTCATTAAATTTATTCAGTTCCATTTAAAATATAAAAAAAAAGTTTTGCCGTTAAAAAAAAGCAAGAATGGATCCTGTCAGGTATCGAACCTACGATCTCAGCATTCGCTATTATACGCTCTTAGCCCTGCACCACAGTCTTGTATGGAAAATTTGCCCGCCGAGTATTTTCACGTAATGTCAGCAGCGGTTTATACATGAACATTATTTTTTTCCGTTTATGAAATAATAGCCAGCTGGCCCTGCAGCCTTGACAGCTTTTCGGTGCAGATTCACCCTGCAGCTTCTCGATGTTAAAACGAAAATTATTTTGGGTTCCAAGCCAACGTTCTCCACTGAATGCACAGAACCATCAATTCAAATCAAAATATAATTGCTTGTAGGGATGTGCAAAAAAATGTATACGTCGAGCATCGATTGGCGATATGTGCTGAAATCTATGTCAGTCCCTGTTCAGGAATGCAATCAATAAAATTAAGAAAAAATATGTTTACTAAATTAAGAAATTCGATTAAAAAATAAATGAAAGCTCAAAACGTTTAAATACATTGGACCTACAGATCAAAATCCATTAAGGGTTTTACCTAACATTGATATTTTATTTTGAAAGCATCGAGCAACTTCGATATGGATATTTTTACTAAGAAATAATATTTGTATCCCGTAAGTCCCACAAAAAAAAGGGCAATTACTTAAATTTTTAAACAGTGAATAAAGATTTATAGAAAAAATATTTCGGAAAATCGTAGGCGCCTAGATGGTTGTGTGAAGATTGCAGCTTCCTAGCTTTTACCGTTTCAGCTGTGCGTTGATAGTAGTATATTTGGATCAGTGTCTGCGAACTACTTTATATTATATATCCATGCATATGAAGATAATGGAATGATATAAATTATTATTTCAATTTCAAATCGGAAATATTATTTTTTAATTACGAACCATAGTTTATATAAAATTGATGTTATTTGGTACAAACCAACACCATAGGTAATTCGTATCCTCATATTACAAGAAGAACTTTATAAAATGGTTAACGGGCGAGCGTGGGATTATAAAGAATAAATTTAATTACATTTCCTAGGTTTTATAATTTCGAAGATTTTAAGCAACGTTTTTATTCCGAAAGTTCACAACTCTTTAAATTTATATTGTGTATTTTTATTTCCACTTACTGCCAAAACTCCTTAACTGGATCTGTAAGCTCTATAGATGAAATATTCATTGCAGCTACAGTGCAAACTTTGTTTGAAGTACCATTAATGATTTTATCCCAACAATGAAGATTTTTTCGTTCATACTGATTGACACAATTAACAGTATTCCACCAGTTGTTGCACGTACGCCATGGTACATCTAAAATGTACATATATAGTTTTTTTAATCAATTCTAATCTTGAACAGTCAAACCTACCTGCTCGCATTGACATAAAGAAATAAAATACAGCCCAAGCCAATATAACAATGTAGTATACATTCATCCAACAGGACATAACGGCAGCGGCATAACCAATTCCTACGGAAAAAGGTTCGATGTTGTATATTAGAAATTGTTATTGTCTGTTAACTTAAAACATTTTTTTTGTTTAAAGTTTGAATAAACCCGCGTTTGTTTTGTTGTTAATTTGTCCGGTAATTAGTTCATTAGGTAATGGATAGTAAAACACAAATACATTTTTAATTTTTTACTCTTATGACTGCGCATCATTTGTCAAGTACTGCCAGGTGCTAATCCACATACTTTCACATCATACTTACTTACCTACAATATCAAGGGCTCCAATTTTGTAGCCGAATTTATAGAAGACTGTTAAATTGTGTTTTAAAATTTCACATGGAAAATAGTCTCCAATCATCGTTATATAAACGATTAATTTTACCAGATGATGAGTGTGTAACATTCTAATAATCTAAAAATTACAGCGCTTGTTGTAATCCCTAAAATCTGTCGTTTTAGCGGTAAGTTCTGTAAGTAAAGCTGGCACGAATTATTGTCGGAGGTCTTGGATTAGATCTCAACCCGCATTGTTTATAAAACCGTTACTTTAAAAATATTAAGTAGAGTAATATCAAAACAAGTAAGAAATATACAGTCGAGAGTACTCGACCGTATGATACCCGCAACCCATTTCGAGAGAAAACAAAAAACTAAAATGATATTTTAATAAAAAATATACCAAAGAATATACTGAAACTTTTATTTTTTTTTTTTATTTATTTGAAAATAACGAGTAAAAATCCATAACACCGACATGGTAACACTGTCAACTAAACAAACAAAGCGCGAGCAGCTGCAAGTGAATTTTGCATACAAAATTTATTCTTTTATAACTTCTTTGTTTTTCATTCGATCTCCACCAGGAATCATTGAGAATATAATTATTATTATGCATACCAAAATTCAAATCTCTAGGTCTTTTATTACGGCTTTTACAGCTTTGGGGCGTGGAAAAAATCGAAAACAAACTTGATCGGCGTAGGACCTATAAGAGTATTGTCACCAAATTTGGGAACTCTAGCTCTTATAGTCTCTGAGATCTAGGTGTTCATACAGACAGACAGACGGACAGACGGACATGGCTATATCGTCTCGGCTGTTGACACTGATGAAGAATATATATACTTTACGGGGTCGGAGATGCCTCCTTCTGCATGTTACATACATTTTATAATACCCTTCTACCCTATGGGTAGCGGATATAAAAATAGTGGGAAAATAAAATCTTTCATATAAATTATTTAATTAAATTTGCTCACTATCATACGATACCTATTTTATTTTTTACAGAGAATTGTCATTTCTTATTTTTATGTAAACGCTGATTAATATATTTTCTGATATTTTCGTGGTATTCCCTAAAACAAAGAAACAACCAAATACCAGCATGCTTAAAAATAAATTTAAATTCTAAATATACTTGTAATCGGTCAGAAGTTATTTGGCGGTGAGGGTCCGTCAAAAATTGTTTTTATTATGATGTCGCCTACCTTTGAAAATAGGAGCAATTTTGAATACGCCCAATCCGCCAATAGTTAACATTTGGCCAAGTGCTAACTCCATGAAAAACATCGGAATGCCGGCTAGGAATAATGTTATGATGTAAGGAAGTAAGAACGCGCCACCTCCATTTTTGTAACACAAATAAGGAAAACGCCAAACGTTTCCCAATCCAATTGCTAATCCAACGACAGATAAAATAAAATCCAATTTTGAGCTCCAACTTCCACGGTCTGGAAGTTGAACTGTGGCTATCTAAAAATGAAGTGATTATTGTGTATTAAGTAAGAATGCTACAGTTCGAATGTGCTTTCATTTAATTACTCATTTTTGAGGAACGGTTTACAAAAGATAGTATGAAAAACAATCGATTAAGGAGACCCAACCATTTTAATTTGACGTAAACATGTGATGTAAACTCTGTTTTTTTTTTTTAAATATGTGCGCCAATTATAAAACACAACAAGTAAGAATTCTATAGCCGAGAGTGTTCGACCGTATGATACCCACAACCAATTTCGAGAGAAAACAAAAAGCTTAAATGATATTGTAACCAAAAATATACCAAAGAATATACTGAAATTTGTATGTTTTTGATAAATTTTAATAAAACCCATAACATACCGCTATGGTCACACTGTCAACTAAACAAACAAAGCGCGAGCAGCTGCACGTGAATTTTACATATAAAATTGATTCTTTAATAACTTCCTTGTTTTTCATTCGATCTCAATCAAATCCACAGGAATCATTGAGACTATAATTATTATTTTTTTTATCAAAATTACAGGGTATATTCAGAGTATTAATCACAGATGGATTGCCAAATTACACATCATTACACAAAGATCTTTTGGGGTTCTACGCGATTTACATAAAAAACGTAACTTGTTATAGATTTATGCATATTGTGGACAAAGGGGAAGTGGCATCGGACTATATCTTCTCGCCTGTTGACACTGATCAGGAATACATATACTTTATGGGTCGGAGATGCCTCCTTGTGCCTTGTACATACACCTAATCTAAGGGTAGCGGTTATAAAAACATGAAGAGCGAAGAAAAAACCATTAGTTTTTTCTCTGATAGGAATACTTTTAGTTTTTTCTCTGATAAAAATACTTTTAGTTTACAATATCTTTTCTTCCAATTTATAGTTTTCATTGTTCGTACACAGATTGTGGTTTTATTGTAGCGTTTATTTCACATAAACTTACTTGTTGATTTGCAATCGTATCTGTTGTATTTTTTGTGGTTAGTCCTGGTGTTAAGTCTTTTGGACACAAGATTTTACCCATCTCGATTTGGCAGTGTACATGTCTATCTCCTCCTCCATCACCATCGTTCCCACAATTAGTAGACATTTCTCGTTATGAATTTTGGATTTTTTTTGTCAATGAATTTGAATCTTTTTACTTGTAGTCGTCGATCTGAGAATATAAAAAACATTATTCGACTGTGGCATATATTGCCCATTATGACAGAATACAAGATAATGCTCATGGAGTGCTCACCACATTAAGAAATTTTAGAAAACACTATGTGATATGGACAAGGACCGCAAGCCCTGATTTTTTTAAAATTATTTTTAGAATACAAAATATGCTTCAATTAAAAAAAAAATCTTTCTAAATATTAAATTTATAGATACACATATTTGTACATACATACATACATACATATGTAAATATATATCGGCGAACGCCAAAGGTGTCTGTTTTTGGCACTCTACTCACACTTATTGAAATGTATTTTGCGATGTTACTCGCTATCTGCAAACGAAGTACAAGATTCACTCATGCACATTATCATGTGGGTATTGCTGGTGCTTGCGCTTCGGGTCCGAACTTGTGCTTTAGCGACCAAACACTCAAATTTCACTACTTGTGCTTGTGAAGTGAATAAGAAATTACAGAAATCTGCAAAAAACTCTTTAGTATATACATTGTAGGTTATAAGCATAACATTTAAAACTTAAATAGACATATGTATGCTGGATTTCCCTTTTACCACTGACTGAATGTAAAAACAAGTAAGAAAGCTAAAATACCCGCTACCCAGCTTTGTAGAGCACAAAAATATTTTTGAAATATTTTGAAAACTTGTTAAATTTTCTAAAAATTAAATGTCAAAAATTTCAAAAAAGCTCTCATTACTTATAGTTTGAGTTTTGTTTTAGCAATTGCAAAATTTGAAGCATACTTTGGGTGAATTTTTTTTCAAATTTTAACTTTTGTTAATTATAACGCAATTTATTATATCCATTTTAAATTAGATACATACTTTTGAAAAGCGTCAGCGTCACTCGAACCGCTGTTGTCTGCTTAGCTGTAAGTGTTCTCATACATGAAGGCGTAAGAAAGGCGCAATTAAAATGACATCTTGTTTTGGCTCATATTTCCATGTTTTTCACGCAATTTTACTCAGGAAACGTCCATGTTGGTCTATTTCATAAGTGTACGAGAAATTACAGCTACTGCTACACGGTAACTCTTTTAAAGTTTGTTTTTTAATAGCCGTAGGGGGCGTGACAAAACTCTAAAACAAACATGATATGCGTGCAGTTATAACTTGTGTTTTAAAAAAATTTCGTAGCTCTAGCTCTTATAATCTCTGAGATCTAGGTGTTCATACAGGCAGTTTGACAGACGGACATGGCTATATCGTCTCTTCTGTTGACACTGATCAAGAATATATATACTTTATGGGGTCGGATATGCCTCCTTCTGCCTGTTACATACATTTTCTGTTGGCACTAAGTTATAATACCTTTCTACCCTATGGGTAGCGGGTATAATGAGTCAATAAAACATGTAATTTGCAGTTTCATTCAAATTTCGATGTTCCCTTAGTTTACTTTCTGAATTTATATTTATATGATAGTAATTTTGTTCTTTAGCCATTATTATTTGTATTAGTGTAGATTAAAAAAAAAATGCAATTTTGAAATCTGACAATAGTGATTTTTTTATAGATACCAGGTAAAAATAACATGCAAGAAGTATGAAATTCCCATAAAACACACAATAAAATTGTTGACTAGAATTATGTGTGACTCTTTCTACGCATTCAGTGCTTGTGATCTGCATCAATACATTTACAGATTCATAAAAATATTTGCACACGATCTTAGCAACGTTACAAGTATTTATTTCCACCCCTTTTGCAGGCGATAAAAGTGATGCGGTGTTATTGGCACAATTTCCACTCACTCATGAGAGAACTTACTCGAAAATACTCACTTAGATTTGCCACTTGTAACAAATATACTCGGATAGCAAAAATGCTCGTGAGTGCCGAGCATACCTTTTTTGTGGTGCCTTGTTGTCGTTCTTTAATATGTATCAATTTACAGGTACTGATGCGCAGATCAAATAAATATACATTATATATTTAATATATATACATCTGATTTGGATCCATTCAATCAACAGAAGGTGATTTAATTTATAATATCATTTTAATTAATTCTATGATAAAACTAACTTTTTTTTAATTTTAATTTATTTAATACTGAAAGTTAAATATTTATTTTTATTATTCAAATTAAATTCAAAAAATAATTTTTCAAAAAAGTTAAGATAAATTATTATTTTGTTCCTGATTCCCGATTAAAAAATAATATATGTACGTGATCTAGTATAATCGACAGGGTTTTATGGTGTTTTATTGTTTTAAATTAATCCTTATTAATTGCGGTCCCTGGATATTTTAAAAGCACATATTTTCCTTCTAACCGCCTACGGCCGTGCAGTTACAATAATAATAAATGGATAACTTTTAAGTTTTTTATCATACCAAGGACTATAGTAATATTTTGAGTATCAAAATTCGATTTATTATTATGTGTACTTAAATTCGAAACTCAAGCGTTGACACTGATCTGGTGTTGGAGACCATCGAACATAATTAAAAAAAAAATGCACTTATTTTAAAATACGAATATATGAATTAATTTTTTAAAACATCAAGTTTTAGATTAAAAGCATGGTTGGCAGAATGAACAGCCCTACTAAATCTGTTAAGATCTTATTTTCAACCCATTTGAACCCGGAATTAAGAGTTAGTATTTCGTTTTCTGTTTTCAAATATATCTATACTAATATTATTTTAAAATCATTTAATCTCTAAAAATTTACGTTTTCCAGTAAGGTTTAGTACTCTTTCACCATATGGGTAATATACTTGAATTTCGATCAAATAATCTATTTAATAGATTAAAACAGATTAAATGTAATATTATTTCATGCAATTGCAATTCAAAGCATGTTTGCGTCCTTTGTTTTTGATAGTGTGATAATTAAATTTAGTCAAACTATAACTATCACAAATTAAAACTTTATAGATATTCTTAATTTGTAAACAATAGTTAGTGGAATAAAAAATAAAGACAGAATTTTCATTGATTTCAAATTTAATCGTTTATAGCGCTTCTAGTTATGTAAATGAAAATCTTAAATTGTTGAAACAAGTATGTGTATTATATAATTAATTACAAAAAATAAGTGTTTTTCATTATTTTTATCTGAATTTTACAAATAAGATTGAAGATACGACACCGATCCTTGAGAACCGAAGCACAAAACAAATTGTTTACAAATAGATTGCATTATTTAACTTAACGCTAGTCACTCCTATTATATTTTTTCACACAACTTTTTCAATAAAGTTTTAAAAACGCACCCACGACATCCACACAGGCCGCTAGCTTACATCAAACTGAATGATTTTGTGTGTTTTAGACGCTGCACATAAATGACGGTCGTACATGAATTAAATCAGCAGAGATGATAATAATTTAAGTGAAACCCCAGCCCAACATCACAAACTGTCATTTGTAAATACAATTTAATTTAATAATGATTTACTGCGGGTGTTCTAGTTGGCAGATATACATATGAATGAACTCGAGCGCATACTTTTGTAGCTTACAAATGTCGCTAGCCCGAACCTGATTTCACATTATAAGTCACCCCTATTTATGTATACTAACAAATATCCGAAAGCGAGGGTTTCGTAAAGTGTATGCGCGACTTTAGCATAGCTGACGAGATACATACATATGTTGATGTATTGCGACTTCCTTTGGTGCCATTCGACATTTTATTGTTATGAAAATTCTTATGTTCCCTGTATTTTCTACGAGTTTAATGATAATTGCACTATACATTAATTATGAATTACGAATCAAACAATTTAAAAGAAAAATCGAAATTTTAGAATGTTTGCATACACCCTGTCCATAGGGGGTAATAAAAGATAGTGCCAACAGGAAATGTATGTAATTAGTAGCGGAAAGCATTTTTGTATAGAAAGTAAATATATAACTGACTGATTAGCGTCCACAATGAACCCTACCCGATTCCGTTCCTTAAATTGAAGAAATAAACAAATAATATTTACATAGAGTTCATTAAGGTTCTTGACTCTATCAACCACAATCTTACTATTCAAATTTGATCTTGTATTTGATCTTTTCATAACTTAATTCAGTGGATATTCGAATACATTGGGACCACTGTACTGTTTAAACTATTTATAAATTATATTCCTTTTTGTTTTATCACATTATCACATGTTGAGCTCGTTAGTCAAAGGAATTCAACAACGCCTTTGTATATTATTGTGTTGAATGTATTTTATACAGTTCGTTTTAATGGTCTGGGGCATCATACGGGCGTGCTGGGCCACTTCATGGAATGTCAGCTTAAACAAGTAAGAAAGCTAAAGTCGAGAGTGCTCGACCGTATGATACCCGCAATCCATTTCGAGAGAAAACAAAAAACTTAAATGATATTTCAACAAAAAATATACCAAATATACTAAAACTTTTTTTTTGTTATTTGAAAATAGCGGGTAAAAATTCACAGCACCGACATGGTCACACTGTCAACTAAACAAACAAAGCGCGGGCAGATGCAAGTGAATTTTGCATATAAAATTAAAATAAATCATTTAGAATATAATTATTAGTATGCATACCAAAATGCTCAATCCTCTAGGTCTTTTATTACGGCTTTTACAGGCTTTTGGAGGCGAAAAGGGGCGTGGCAAAAATCTAAAACAAACTTGATCTGCGTAGGACCTAAAAGAGTAGTGTTACCAAATTTGGTAGCTCTAGCTCTTATAGTCTCTGAGATCTAGGTGTTCATACAGACGGACAGACGGACATGGCTATATCGTCTCGGCTGTTGACACTGATCAAGAATATATATAATTTATGGGGTCGGAGATGCCTCCTTCTGCCTGTTACATACATTTTCTGTTGGCACTAAGTTATAATATCCTTCTACCCTATGGGTAGCGGGTATAAAAATATTTAACTCAGAAAATTGGGTGGAATTAGGTACAAAAAAAACTTGTACGTTATGGATTGACTGACAAACTGTATCACTAATAATATATGCACATCTCGATGTCGCCAATGTGAATTATGTACTAGATAATTTCCAATGTAATTAGATAAGTGCATGCTTGTTAGTATAAAGTTTACCGTATTTTTAAACAGTTTTTAAATGCTATGTTATTCAGTCAGTTCATAAATATAAATTAGTATGTTCGTTCGAGGGTGCTAGATCAAGGCATACCCTGTGGCGTGTGTGCTTGAAAACATGTAATAATTGTGTTTTTATGATTTTACGAGAATTACTAAAAAAAAAAAACTTTAATACATCACGATGCTCTTGATTAAGTAGTATTGTATTTATTTTACATAGTTCCGGTAGGGCGTAAGGGAATTTTTGTAACAACCGGAAATATATGTTACAGGCGAAAGATTCATCTTTGACCCACACATGTCATACATATGTTATATATATCATAATCTATATTCTATTTAATTACTATTATTTGCTTAAATACTATTTTAGCCTGTCCACAATAAGTAGCCACATAATGAAATTGAACCGTTCTTGTATTCCACAACTACATGATTTGAAAAACCTAACATCCTCATCTTAAAACAAGTAAGAAAGCTACAGTCGAGAGTGCTCGACCGTTTGATACCCGCAACCCATTTCGAGAGAAAACAAAAAACTTAAATGATATTTTAACAAAAAATATTATATTTTTATACCCGCTACCCATAGGGTAGAAGGGTATTATAACTTAGTGCCAACAGAAAAAGTATGTAACAGCCAGAAGGAGGCATCTCCGACCCCATAAAGTATATATATTCTTAATTAGTGCCAACAGCCGAGACGATATAGCCATGTCCGTCTGTCCGTCTGTCCGTCTGTGCGTCTGTATGAACACCTAGATCTCAGAGACTATAAGAGCTAGAGCTACCAAATTTGGGGACAGTACTCCTATAGGGCGTACGCAGATCAAGTTTATTTCAAATGTTGGATGCCACGCCCCTTTCCGCCCCCAAAAGTCTGTAAAAGCCGTAATAATAGACCTAGAGCATTGAATTTTGGTATGCATATTAATAATTATATTTTCTATGATTCCTGTGAATTTGATTGAGATCGAATGAAAAACAAGGAAGTTATTAAAGAATCAATTTTATATGGAAAATTCACTTGCAGCTGCCCGCGCTTTGTTTGTTTAGTTGACAGTGTGACCATAACGGTGTCGTGGATTTTTATTCGCTATTTTCAAATATATACAAAAAAACAAGTTTTAGTATATTTGGTATATTATTTGTTAAAATATCATTTAAGTTTTTTGTTTTCTCTCGGAATGGGTTGCGGGTATCATACGGTCGAGCACTCTCGACTGTAGCTTTCTTACTTGTTTTTATGTAAATCGCGTATAGCTCGAAAAGATCTTTGTGTAATATTGTGTAATTTGGCCATCTGTGCTTAATATTCTTCGCATAAATTATTTATGAAAATAGTTGTGCCCAATGCGTATAGACGTTTTATGTGTGTCAATGACTTAGAGATATCAAATTTGGTGACAGTATTCGTGTAGGTCTTACGCAGATCAAAGTTTTTTTTAGATTTTTGGCACGCCCCTTTCCGCCCCCAAAAACTGGAAAAGCCGTAATAATAGACCTAGAGCATTGAATTTTGGTATGCAAAATAATAATGATAGTCCGAACGACTCCTGTGAATTTGGTTGAGAACAAATGAAAAATTAATTTTATATGCAAAATTCACTTGCAGCTGCTCGCGCTTTGTTTGTTTAGTTGACAGTGTGACCATGTCGGTGTTGTGGATTTTTACCCGCTATTTTCAATTATATACAAACAAAACACAAATTTCAGTATATTTTTTGGTATATTTGTTGTTTAAATATCATATAAATTTTTTGTTTTCTCTCGAAATGGGTTGCGGTTATCATACGGTCGAGCACTCTTGGCTGTAGCTTTCTTACTTGTTATATATAAAAGTATGTTTTCATAAGTTTATTTCTTACTTACTCATATATACCGCCGTCGTCCAGAAACATCTGGATGGGTCTACTTGGTCACCTTATGATAACTTTTGTTTTCTTATTTCTTCATGACTTTTTTGAAGGTTTACTTGAATTGTATTTGTCAAATGAACAATATACAAAATTCACTTTGCCGGCAATTAGATCTGTCCTTTGTCTCTGAACCAACCTACGTAGTCCTATATAGATCGGAACCACTTACATCTACTGAAGACCCTTATCATCCAACTCTGGATTCAAGGATTGAACTTGGCATATAATTCTGATCCACTTCGTTGCTTTCGAAAGGCAACCTTCAACTTCATTAGCGAATTGATTGGTCTAATTTGTATCCTTGCACTGATATAAGTGGTGCCGCCAAATTGTTCTATAATTAATTAAACATTTGCTTAAATCTAATAAACACCCCTGGTTTTATAAGCAACTTTCTAATCTTATGAACCGGATGTCTGGAATTTACAAAACGTTTAAAATTTCAGGCTCTACCTTCACTTTTTCGCAATATATAATTGCTCGGTCTACTTTATCAAGTCTAAGGCTGTATGTTATAAAAATTACTTAGCTCGCTCTAGGGTTGGCTTCTCTGAAAACTCAAGGATGTTGTTTAATTTTCTAAATACCAAGCATAAGTCATCCTTTTATCATTCATGTCTATCTTACGAAAATTCCAAAGCGAATTCTGGTGAGGCGATCGCCTATATATTTGCATAATTTTTGCAATACACCAATTCTTCTTGCTGTTCTAAAGCCTTATTCTTACAGCCTGCCTCGGTAAAATTGTATTTCCAGTCCCTCGATGATTGAAGAGTCGCTGATTTGATATTTTAAAATATTTTAGTTGGTTTTTTCGTCTGTGTAGATGAGTCATCGACTTTTCTCTCTTTACTATTACTCTCCATTGGAAGGGAAGTACGTCTGACGCCATTAAAGTTTAATGATTATAGAGGTATATGTAAATTGTCTGCTATACCAAAAGCTTTTGAGAAGATATTAACAACTCATTTAGAACCATTGTGTAGTTATATTATTTCCACCATTAAGAGGTGGTCAAAGGAATTTTATGACCCTTATATCACTATGACCCTTTATACTTCAATTACTCATTCTATTCTGGAATATGGATTGTGCGTATGATCTCCACAGTATTGTGTGCACCAGGATCACATTGAATCTGTTAAAATAATTCCTATTATTTGCCTTGCATGGCTTAAACTAGAATGTTGAAGTGAGATTGCTGTCTTGTAGTAGTAGACTTCTCTTAATAAACCTATCTTATTTAGCTAACATTAGAATAATGCTTGCAATTTTATTTATTTTTAATCTATGTTAATTAATAGAGATATTGATTCGTCACAATTATATAGCGACTCAACTTTTTTGTTCTCTCTAGACTAACCCGTAGTTTTTTGCATTGCATGACCTTTTAGATTTTTATGTTGTAACTGGAATAATAGATTTCATCATTTACTTTAGCGCTAACACTGCTTTCCGTCTAAAAACTTTACTACTATCCAATTAATAATTAGTCTACATTTAGCTGGTAATAAATTTAAATGCGTTTTCATTCTAGCCGTACCAGTTTCAAATTCAAAGATAACGGCCACTTATCGCGGTCAAGGGCACACACAACGATCGCTACCTAAACCCTACCACGATCGCTTCGCAACACCATTTGGAGTTCTACGATAAAGAGCTTTAGCTCTATGGTGGAGTTGGTGGTAAATTTCGAGCGAAGCTGCTAGGCTAACTTAACATAACTTGTATAACCCATGTAATAAACGAAACAAAAGAAAAGCTAAAGATTTAGTGGTCAGAAGGCAGCGAGGATTTCTACGTTGTTTGTGGCTAGTCCCAGTGTAGTTTCTGCTCAATTGTTAATACTAATCCTGTAGGTAGAAGAAGGTGGCGAGGATTTATGTTGGACGTTGACGTACATTGTATGCACATTCAAGTGGCCCAAGCGATACCAAGCCAATGCTTGTTACGCGCGGATCCCAATAAACCCTCGTCCCGCCCAACCGACCGAGAGGCGCTGTCGCAGGACGAACGACACGATTCGCGTTCGGACAGGATAGATTCGGGCATGCAAAAAAAAACGCGGATAGCATAAAATAGAAATTCAGGATCGGACATAAGAAATAAACGGGTGGAATGAAATTTTTTTAATTTATTACTATAAGCTAAATTCGGTCTAATTATTAATTAAATAGGTTAGTAGTAAAGTTTTAAGATTAAAAGCAGTGTTAGCGCTAGAAAATACATGATAAAATCTATTATAGTTATAACATAAAACTCTAAAAGGGTCATGCAATGCAAAATTAGATCTACATAGGGGGAGAGCAAGCGGGATGTAACTACGGGTTAGTCTATATGGAACGGAAAAGGTTAGTCGCGATATTAACTCTGAAGAGTCAATATCACCATTAATAAGATTAAAAATAAATAAAATGCCAAGCATTATTCTACGGTTAGCTAAAGAAGGTAGGTTAATTAAAAGAAGTCTACTACTATATGACGGCAATCTCACTTCAGCATTCCAGTTCAAGCCACGCAAAGCAAATAAGAGAAACTGTTTTTGAACAGATTCAATGCGATCTTGGTGCACAGAATACTGTGGAGACCATACGCACGAACCATATTCCAGAGTCGGACGAACAAGTGATGTATAAAGGGTCTTAGTAATATAAGGGTCATCAAATTCCTTTGACCATCTCTTAATGAAACCGAGTACAGACATAGCTTTATTGACCGTTCTAGAAATGTGGTCTGAAAATTTAAGTTTATGATATAAGAGAATACCCAGATCATACACAGCAGTCCTTTTTAAATCGTTACCGTTCAGTAAGTAAGAGGCCAAATGTGGATTAACTCTATAGAAGGACGTCACAACACATTTAGAAAAGTTTAAATTTAACAAGTTCACTTTGCATCATGACTGGAAAGAGTCAAGATCTCTCTGCAACTTGATATGGCATGGCCAATCCCTGTACTGCAGGCATATTTTAACATCATCTGCATACATTAGTACGCGAGATTGTGTCAAAACAGTAGGTAGATCATTTATGAACAATGTGAAAAGTAAGGGACCGAGATGGCTACCTTGGGGAACTCCAGAGGTAACTCGGAATGTATTAGAAAGGAAATTATTAAAAGAAACTTTTTGCGTTCTTTGGCAGAGATAGCTTGAAATCCAGCAAATCAAATTATTGGGAAATCCAATTAAGTCAAGCTTATATAACAAAAGAGAATGATTTACTGAGTCAAAGGCTTTACTAAAACTAAAACCAGGAAACCCTGGTTAACGAACGAAGAAAGCTCAAGAAGATTAGTAACAGTGGATCTATGTTTCACAAACCCATGCTGGTAGGGGGAAATAATGGAACTACATAAATGTTGTAAATGACTTGTTAACATCTTCTCAAAAACTTTTGGTATAGCAGACAATTTACATATCCCTCTATTCAACGCTCCTTTTGGCCAGTCCCAATGGCTTCTACTACAATGTATATTGTACCCTCTCGCCTAGTAGCTAATGGATTAGCTTGCGCCTTAACAAAATTTTGCCTTTCAATTGACATTGCCTTACGCACCGACGTCCGACAAATGTTACAAATATCTTGTAAGACGGATCTTAGCCCGACTGAGTTCATACCGCGTTTTCTTTTTCATGCGAATCGTTTGTCCTGCGCCTCTCGATCGGTTAGGCGGGAGGAGGGTTTTCTGGGATCCGCGCATAATAAGCTTTGGCTTGGTATCGCTGAGCCAACGTCCAACAACAACAATATAATTTACTCATCTTTATAATTTATTTTGAATTCTAACTATAATATAATTTATATAAACAATATAACTTAAAGCAATAGGAAATGCACTAGTTACTATACCTTCGACACCGTTTTATAAAGAACGTTATTTAAATTAGATTCATGAATTTGATAACTTTTACAAAGTCTTTAGCTTTTATATATTTTATTTACAAAATTTTAAATTTGGCTAATATAAGCGAATGTTTGTTTCAAGGTTAAATTTCATTTGGTTTTATTTAAATATATCCTTCTTATAGTTTCTCGTTTTTTTTTTTTTTGGCAATATTCGAGGATGTGTCTGGTGTTTATCTACTGCTTACATAGTTCACCAGGTAACTTCGGGGTTCCAGTAAAAGCTTGTTTGTTTATGTGATTATTTGACATTTCTCACAGCATGCACTTAACTCTGGTTTTTGTCGTTTATTAGTACACCACACTGCAAAGCGTAGCTCCTCGAAAATTTCGACCCATAACGATCGTAATGGTGATCGATAATCCTCCTGCGCATCTTCAACAACTGCTGCGATATTTGAATTACAAATATTTTTATTGCAAATGCAATGTTTGCTTCTTATTCCGTTTGAATGGTAACGAAAGTTTATTAAAAACTCGAAGAATGCTACGATGAAAGCAATCAGTATTCCTGCTATAAGCACAACAAAAACTCCACCTGTTCTTCATGCAAAAATTGCATACAGATACAGCGTTAATACAAATTTTAGAATATATATTCAATATACACATACCTATACTATCAAGCCCCAAGGCATTCGCTTTTGAATGCTTATTGCTGCTTTTCCGTGTGCACGTTTCATCGGTGTTCTTCCACCATTTGTCATACAAAATTTGAATATCTCCCTTTTCCTGTAGCTCCAATATCGCTAATGATATTTTATCCCGCCATGGAGATCCCTTTGGTGTAGCAATTCCATATCCTTCAATACACAAATACATTAAAAACTCTTACGGAAATGTACACTGATGGTAACAATGTGTGAAACATAATGTAATCAGCGAACTATACAAACAATAGAAGTTGGAATGAAGAAATTCTAGAGGCTAATGTGACTATAAGATGTTTTTAATAAAGCATGCCTTTTATTTATATATTTAAAGACGACTATGAACAGTTTACATTTAAGAATTCATAATATAAAAATATGACTAGAAGAGTAAAATTATGTTAAATAAGTAAATATTTTTTTTAATTTTAAAAAAGAATTCAATTGAAATTAAAATCTTGGGGGGTATTTAAGCAATATTAATCTAACCTAGCATTCGCTGCATGAATTGGGGAAAACCCAGGAAAATCCCAATCAGGTCAGATGATAGGTTAGTTAACTAGTATTTTATTTTTGTTTTAATTTTCAACACCACGTTAGTTGCTAATTTATTTTTAATATATAGAAGAGATGACTCGCCGTTGAAATCACAATAGAGTCTGTTGTAGTCAGCATAGAGAGCTTGAAAAGGTTCATGCTTAGAACAGTTAGTTGTACAGAAGTTAAGGGATAAAGGTGTGAAGATACAAGTATGACTAACTGGGACAGAAAGGTTTATATGCCTAAGAAGGTATGAAGAATCCATGCCGATTTAAATATTACTGTTTGTGTTCTCAGAGACTATAAGACATAGAGACACCAATTTTGGCAAAAAGGTCAAGTTTATTTCAAAAGTTGGATGCCACGCCCCCTTCGCCCACAATAAGCATTAATCTAGAAAAAGTCAAGTTTTTTGTATGTAAATTGCGTATAACTCTTTCTTTGTGTAATGATGTGTAATTTGGTAACCCATCTGCGCTTGACACTCTTAATATACCCTGTAATTTTGGTAAAAATCGGATAAGTAGAACAAAAGTTATTTGTTAAATTATTTATCAAAATTGTTGTGCCCAATGCATATGGACGTTTTAAGTGTGTGACTTGGTCATTATACGAAGTTTAGCAAATTGGTTTTACGCGTAGTTACACATACGTGAAAAATCCAATTGCTTTTCAATGTATACCGGAAATGACCATTTAATACCACCGCTGCCCTTTATCACAGTAGCGTTGAGCTTATCATGATCGCGCCGGGTAATGCCTGCGCATTTTATATACATACATAAAACTTTCGCACTGTCAACAAAACACAAACATCACGAGTCGGCCCCATTTGCAGCAATGCATATTTATACAAATACATGGTTACATGTTTGCAAGATGCGTCTTTCGGTGCAAATAAAACAGGAAATCGTATAGCTAATAAACATTTTTTTTGGACTTGTTATATATTTTATTCACAACAAATAAACAAAAACTAATCAATAGTTTGAACAGCTTGGAAAAAGAGAAATTAAAAACAAGTAAGAAAGCTACAGTGCTCGACCATATGATTCCCGCAACACATTTCGAGATAAAACAAACAATTTTAATGACATTTAAACAAAAAATATACCAAAAATATAGTGAAACTTGTGTTTTGTTTGTATACATTTGAAAATAGCGGGTAAAAATCTATAACAACGACATGGTCACACTGTCAACTAAACAAACAAAGCGCGAGCAGCTGCAAGTGAATTTTGCATATAAAATTGATTCTTTTATAACATGCTTGTTTTTCATTCGAAGTCAACCAAATTCACAGGAGTCATTGAGACTATCATAGTTATTAAGCATACCAAAATTCAATGCTCGGCTTTTACGGTTTTTGTTGGCGGAAAGGGGCGTGGCAAAAATCTAAAACTTGATCTGCGTAAGACCTACATGAATACTGTCATCAAATTTGATATCTCTAGGTCATTCACACACTTAAAACGTCCATATGCATTGGACACAACAATTTTGATAAATAATTTAACGAATAACTTTTGTTCTACTTATCCGATTTTTACCAAAATTACAGGGTATATTAAGAGTGTCAAGGGCAGACCAAATTACACAACATTACACGAACCTTTTTGCAAAATTTGGTTTCTCTACGTCTTATAGTCTCTGAGATGTTCATACAGACAGACAGACGGACAGACGGACATGGCTATGTCGTCTCGGCTGTTGACGCTGATCAAAAATATATATACTTTATGGGGTCGGAGATGCCTCCTTCTGCCTGTAACATACATTTCCTGTTGGCACTAAGTTATAATACCCTTCTACCCTTTGGGTAGCGGGTTTAACAACTCACATGTACTCATTTATGCACCCTTGGCATTTCAATTTTCTTATCAGCAAAAAATTATAATGTTTGAATTTTATAATAAAATTTTTCATTCGATCACAACTAAAGTCACAGGATTCATTGAGACTATAATTATTAACATATTATGCACACCAAATTCAATGCTCTAAGTCTATCATTACGGCTTTTCCAGTTTTCGGAAAACAAACTTGATCTGCGTAAGACCTACACGAATACTGGCACCAAATTTGATATCTCTAGGTCATTCACACACTTAAAACGTCCATATGCATTGGGCACAACTATTTTAATAAATAATTTATCAAATAACTTTTGTTGTACTTATCCGATTTTTACCAAAATTACAGGGTATGTTAAGCACAGATGGCTTGGCAAATAACACACCATTACACAAAGAACTTTTAAAATTATACGCGATTTGCATAAAAAAAAAATTGACTTTATCTAGATTAATGCTTATTGTGGGCGAAAAGCTGCTCTCGGCTGCTGACACTGATCAGGAATATATGTATTTTATGGGGTCGGAGATGCATCCTTCTGCCTATAACATACATACTCTGTTGGCACTAAGTTATAATACCCTTCTACCCTATGGGTAGCGGGTATAACAAGGAAGTTATTAAAGAATCAATTTTATATGCAAAATTCACTTGCAGCTGCTCGCGCTATGTTTGTTTAGTTGATAGTGTGACCATGTCGGTGTTATTGATTTTTACCCGCTATTTTCGAATAAATAAAAAAAAAAAACAAGTTTCAGAATGTTCTTTGGTATATTTTTTGTTAAAATATCATTTTAGTTTTTTGTCTCTTCCGGTCTCTTTCGACCAATTCAGCGATTTTATCGCAATTTTCGACGACAGGCCTTCCGGAGCGGGGTGCATCTTCGACAACCTCTACACCAGAACGAAAACGTTGAATCCATCGTTGTGCGGTGGAAATGGAAACTGTATCGGGTCCATAAACCGCACAAATTTTATTAGCGGCTTGAGATGCTTTTTTGCCTTTATCGTAGTAGTACTGTAAAATATGCCGTTTTTTCTCTATATTTTGCTCCATGTTTGTGACGCTATAACTCACGAACGACTTAAAAGAAACGACAATCAATCAAACACGTGTTTTCCATAGCATGATCCGATGCAACGAATAAAACTAGAACTACGCGCTTTCAGCGCCAACTAGTAAAAATACCGCAAGACTTTTTTGACAACCTAATATTTTATTCTGTCGAACCAAATGAAAATGTATATTGCGTACATACAATGCAATGTACATAGCAGTCTATCAGATTACATGCCATTTTGTATGATAATTACATTTTGCTAGTGTAATCTATCGGAGCTCGTGGGTATCAGAGATTCGTTAAATTGGAATTTAACTAATTACTTTAATAATTTAAACATATAAAAATATAGAAATAAATGGAATAGAACCAAAATCAGAGAGGAGCAATCTAATAGATACTCGATTGCATGCTTCAGAACAACAAATACTTTATATTTATTTACCTTTCGTATCTAATAAGCCGCCAATTTGTGTCAAGTTACAGTCTCGTTGAACGATATAATCAAGCATTGTAGACTCCATTAAAAATGCGTAGTTGCCTTGGTTAACCCGACGTATGCCATCTTCGTAAGTAGTTGTAAATGCCAACTGCTTTTTATTATCCATAACGCGCCACATTTTTTTGTACGTCTCAATCATAGAATCCTAATCAAGAAAATAAAGTGGAAATTAAATCCATATGTTACTTCGGGTACATTAAGCTTAAACCCCATTTTTTTTTGTATAAAGTATTTTTCTTCCTATGGATTTATCTGTTTTACATATGTAAAAGTACAAGAGTACATAATTTCCTACTTACCCGAAAAAAAGTCATTGTTGAACCACTCTCCAAGGTTCCATACAATATTTCGGTCTGGCTTGCTAAATCGTCCGCGTTTTCGATAGGATTCATCATACGTTCGACAGTTAGAAAAGCAGCCAAGTTGGCTGTATATGACGCAACAATAATTAATGAGAAAAATCCCCAAGTACTGGTGATAATTCGAGTAGAGATAGCTTTAGGATGTATATCGGATCCTTGTTGCATCAATGTTCCAATCGTAAACCAAAAACTATCGAATAACGAAAATTGATTGCTTATTTTTATGTTATCAAAATCACAGGTATTAATATATTGCCACTCCAAAGGTGATAGCTTTGCGACAATATATATGGTTAACGATACCAGCATATATGCTGCTATGACATAGATCCATATTTCGATTGCCAACGGATTCAGAAATGAAAACAATCGATTTGGTTGCGACTTAGGCACCTGAAATCAAAATTTTTTTATGTATTATTTACAAAATGAGTTAAGATTATTTTTAATTAAAATTTCGATTCTTGATTTTTAACTTAATTTTCTTGTGCTTTTGTTTCGATGTATGCGTGTGTTGGCGCATATGAGTATGAGTATGCGTGTGTAGTTTTGCAACTGAGCGACAAACGGATAGCGCAAGCCGTTTTCGATTTTCCGAGATTAAAGTCTTCAGAACGAATATGACTTTTGTTGCTCGTCCGGCTAAAAACGCGCTTCTGTCTGCGCAACAGCACGCTTCTCAATCCAATACACCTCTACGGTAAAGAGATGCCGTGTAGGTTATGCTAGGCTTAAGTTTAAAGCAGTCGAAAATATATACTTTGACGGCCCCCTACATTTTCATTGGTCCTTCGAGCCGGATAAATATTTTCTTTCGCTCGCCCACTACGTTTTTACAGTAATTTGGACGTTGATGTGCTAACGAACAGCACCATCAAGTGGCCCAACGACACAAAGCAAGGGCTTGTTACCGCGCGGGCCGAAGGGGCGCACCACGTAGCGTGTGGCAACGGACAATCGCGAACATATAGCTAAAATATATTTTAATTAATTTTAAAATTACATCATTACACACTAGACAGATGACCTAATATCAAATTTCTAAGAGTGGAAAACGAAGATACATTATCTATTATAAAATAGTAATCGTTATAGTTAGAACATAAAATACAGAAAGGGTTATGTAAGCATAGTTTTCACTACACAATGGAAGGGAAAAAGGTAAAAAGTTCCTTGTATTTCTGATCGGAACCTTAAAATTAATTTGGCTAATCAGTTCGAAAGAATCGATCTCACCATTAATGAGCTTATGCAAAAAAATAACACCAAGCATGGTTCTACGATCAGAAAGGAAAGTAAGATTTATAAGTAAAAGTTTGCCAGATAAGTACATAGCGTGTCAAATATACATACTACATTTACTAACACTTGCGTGGAGTCCGCCATTATATGAATTAACAAAAATGGATTATATTTTTGTTTTTAAAAAAAGCCAAGTGCTTTATTTAAGAGTTGAATTAGATCTAACTTAAACAATCTGAATTATTAAAAATAAAGCTTCTGCTGCTGACTTCTTGTGGTCGTCGCTGTCGCTGCCGCCGAATGTAGCCGCTGCAGTTGTCGCTTTGGGTGTAAGGTGTCCGAGACTCGGTCCCACGGTTTGGGCGTTACGCATGGTGTTGACCACTGAAGATGGATTTGATGACGCAGCGCACGTGGAAATGTTTGTGTGCAGGTGCATCGTTGGTTTGGTCGTTGCTCCCATGATGTTTTATGCTGAATCGGAGCGCGTGTTGTCTCGGTGCATTGGAGTGCACTGGCACTGGCGTTGCATGTTTAAGGGCTTTGATAAAGTAGTAGTAAAGTAGGCTTAACTTATATTGCCAGATAAGTACATTTCGTGTCAAATATACATACTACATTTACTGACATTTGTGAGGAGTCCGCCATTATATATTTTTAAAAATTAAAGTGCATTCCAAGTGCGAATTGTTTAGTGCAGAGTACTTGGCACAGCTTCCCACATTCGTTTAACTTTGTAACTTGTTCCGTTTCACTTGCTTGTCCGCCAAAATATTTTTAAACAGTGCAATGCTGTAACAGTGTTACAGCTACGAACTGCATACATACATACAATTATCTGTATACTGTAACGTTTTACATCATCCAAAAATCATACATAGTTATGTGAGCACTTTGTTGTATTTCGTTTTCTTCTGTGAATATGCACTCGCTCTGTCAGTGCCGCTGTACTAATAATATAAATATGTATGCACATGCTGAGATACATACATACAATTGTTTGTATACTGTAACGTTTTACATCATCCAAAAATCATACATAGTTATGTGAGCACTTTGTTGTATTTCGTTTTCTTCTGTGAGTATGCACTCGCTCTGCCAGTGCCGCTGTACTAATAATATACATATGTATGTAAATACAACATTTGTTTTTAAATAATACAAGTTTTAAAATAAATAAAAAAAAACCTGTTTTCTAGCTAGTGGTATTCTATCGTATATTTTCTATCGAAAACATAAAATACTAAAAGGAAAAAATATTTCTTTTCTCCTTTTTTGACTGTTTTTGCTCGCAATTATTCTACAAAATCATCCGACCATTAAATACAAGAATACAATTTTTCCTTTGGTATTTTTTGCCGGTTTTTTTTTGTTGCTACAGTCCTATCCTTTTTATCTATCAGAAACACATTTTCAGTGCTGGTATATTTATTGGTATATTGTTTGGTGGTTTTATTACCTTTTAAAGTATTCCACTCAAAATCACTGCGCAATCCTCCAACGCCCTAAAAAGCCGTTAATACATCGGCTTTGTGAGAGCCTAGTATGCCAATTGGAAGCGATAAAGCGAATAAACATCTCCTTTCGCAATCCAAAGCAGGGTTTATATCCGCCCTCTCATTTAGTCAGGAACACCTCCCTCTTCACACTTAAAGTACGACTCGATCAAGTTGCTCTCTGTCGGCAATGTCGCGTCTGAGTGTGAATGATGCACTAAGTCAAAGTGAAGCTAGCTTCCAGGAAAAAAGAGGTAATGCAAGACAAAAATGACACCTGCTACTTAGTATTCTATATGACCGTTGTGCACCTCGTATTAACGAACAAATTGAGCGAGCAAGTCCAGCAGCCGCTGATCCTCTGCAGTCCATGGTCAGCGTTTCATTTGAAGGGTGACGATTGGCTCCATGCGACACCAAAGTGATCCACGGCGATTACTTACGGTGGCCAACCTTTCGCGACTTGTTTACGGCAAAATATATCAACAATTTAAGCCTGATTCCTATTGAAAAATTGTTTCATCTCAACGCCAAAATTGATGCCAATGTGAAAACCACACAGCGCGTGGTTTGATATTTTCGAACTGATTGACGCTCATTGAGTAGTTTTTATTCGGTGGAGTGGAGAAAAACCAGAATGCCACTCACAAATGCGCTCACCTCAACATTCTCCCGCCCTTGCAATGGTGGTATTGCAATTTTATTTGGAGCATGTACCCGACAGAATCCACACCAAGGTGGAGTTCTGGGCCGTCGGAGAATACGCGGCAGGAGGAGTTTCGAGAACACGTCCGCACCTAGAACCGCGGACACCTCGGTCGACCGGAACCAACATCTACCACTAGAACATTGTTGTCAGCGCCGGGGCACGTAGTTAGCAGACGACCGAGCCTGAGGTGAAATGTTGTCTTATTTTATGATGACCATGTCACCAAATTGGAGATCACGAGAAGGTGATTGCCATTTGTTAAGCTTATGCAGTTCTGTCAGATACTCCTCCTTCCATCGCACACAAAAGTGATGATGCACAGCCTTGAGACGTTGCCAGCGATTGCGGATGGACTCCACATTCTCTCTGGATTCAGGCTCAGCAACGAAGAGAAGAGGACGGGACTAACGGGTTAAGGGTTACCAAGTCACTTATATCCTCGGACAGAGAAGAAAGAGGTCGCGAATTGAGGCACGCTTCAATCTTCGCTAGAAGCAATGAGAGTTCCTCGTAGTTATACTTTGGGCAGGAAACGGTTTTGTGGAAATGCAGCACACCCTGTGTGTTGACTGCATAGAAAGTTTGTAACTTTGTTAACGATGTGGATGGAGTGGACTGAAAATCTTGTGATGCGACTAATGGAATCTGGTTGGGACGATGTAGAAGCATGTGATGGCTACCCTTACACGTAAACCAACTGTGCACTCAGCCAGTATATGGTCTCGCGCGAAACAGTTAAAAAACAAGAGAGTAATTTCGAAAGCATCACAGTGTTTTAAAATCATATTAACTTTTAGCTATATATCGGCTGGCGAAAATCCTCTGACTGAACCCTCCACGAGGGTGCCGGCTGGGCAATGGATACTGCATCGTCTCGGGCGACCGAGAGATGTCAGCATCACTTGCTCGCTCATGATACCTTGCAGTTTCTAGCTAAGGGACTGGGCCCAAGCTTTTTAGATTTACTCTGGAAAGCTGAGGTCCAGGACCATGGTCAGAGGTACTTGGCAGCAAGTATAAAATGCATCATGAATCCTTGGATTCAATAATGGAGGATGACATAGAGGCGTCAACTCGGGCTGGGATGTCAGCCCAAACGTCGGTGGGAAGTGTGACCGCCACCACCGGCGGGCACGGGGAGGAGAAATCCTCTCTGCGTGTCGCCAGTGGTCACGATGGTGGAGTGGACAAACTCCATCGACAGGAGGGTGTGGACCTGGAAACGGCTGCCACGGAGTCGGAGTCTTTGCTCACAGGCTCATCGATAACGGAGTCCGAGCTAGCGCTTGCGCTAGCGAGGATACCGTTGGATGAGTCATCGAGCACTGATGAGGACGAAGTGACAGTAGTCCAGGGACCATCCAGCAAGAAAGGCGCAAACCTCAAGCGCAAGCCACGCTCAGGGTATAAGAGCTCTCTCAAGTTCCTTAAGGGACTGGAAGGCCGCAACCCAGAGTCGTTGAACGAGCGTGAGAGGAAATTGCGCAAAAAGCACAAATACAACGTGCGGCGGTATTTGAGGCTCGCTGGCGTGACCGGCAACACTCAGTCCGCTGAACCGAGTATGAGTGCACGGTGCCAGGGTGACAAGGGGTTTCAGGCAGTAGCCGTAGCCAACCCGACGGAGGAAGTCAAACCTTCCACGTCGAAGTTGGTGGAACCAAAGAAACCCAAGTCACCCTTAGAAGGAAAAAAGCGTGCACCAGGTATGCTTGCAACAACCACACCTCCTGGAAAGGAGAGAACGGTGAGCAAGCTACCGAAAAAGGCCAACCCACCTGTCAGCAAGAGGCAGAGGTCAGACGACTCGGCAAAGGCTTCGGAGAGCAAGCGGGTGTGTCCAGGGGACATCCTGGCCAGCTTGAGCACGAAGCCGGAGCTACTGGTAGCCATCATCGACAGAAGCAACCCGGATGCTGATGCCATCACTCGACCGCTGAATCCGTTCGTGGCAGAGTTTGATGGCATCAACTGGTACAAAGGTGTTAAAGTGGTGGCATGTGCCAACGAGGAATCCCTGCGATTCCTCAAAGACACACTGCTGAAACTGGAAGCGCCGTGGCCAGGAGCAAGAATTGACGTCGTCCCTGTAGACCAAATTCCTGAGCGGACGATCATTAAGGTCTGGATCCCACCTCCCATCAGGGAGGATCGAACCACCCTTATATTGATCAAAAGCCAGAATGCGGACTGTCACACAGCGGACTGGACGATCAATAGAGGTCTCGCCCGAGACAAAGAAAACGGCAAGGATCTATGAATCAGCATTGGTCCAGAGTCCAAGAGCCAACTCCTTAGTAAGCAAAGCCGGCTGAAGATGGGAATGGGTTGCGTTCGGGCAATCATTATTCCTGGAGGCGCTGGGCGCGTAGATGTTAGGTCGACCGGAAAGAATTCGGGTAGTGCAGATTAATCTGCACCACTCGAGGGTTCCTTCCACAGACCTACTACGGTGGATGGACAAGGAGAGGGTGGATGTGGCTCTCATCCAAGAACCCTGGATCGTAGGTGAAAGGGTTTGCGGTTTGGGAGCCCGCGGATACCATCTCCTTGTCCCGAAAACTGTGGGTAAGTCCAGAACCTGTATCGTGGTAAGAACCGGACTTAATGTGCTCTTCTCTTCCAGTTACAGCCACAGGGACTTGACGGTAGCGCTATGCGAGCGTAGGAACGGACCCAGTCTTTAGCTAGCCTCAGCATATCTCCCGTACGAAGAAAAGGATCCACCGTCGGAAAGTATTCGAGCCCTCATTCAGCATGCGCAGAAAGAGGGCACGGATCTAATCCTTGGGTGTGATGCTAATGCCCACAATACCTTTTGGGGGAGCAAAGACACCAACGAGAGAGGGGAGTCGCTGCTTGAATTCGTGATGCTCACTAATCTTAATGTGTGTAATCGAGGTAGCCACCCCACCTTCCGCAATAAGAACCGAGCTGAGGTTATAGATTTAACTCTAGCGACCAACAGCGACTCCCTCTCCGTAGAAGACTGGCACGTATCCACGGAATGCTCCTTTTCGGATCATTACAGGATAGTGTTCGAAGTTGGATGGTCCAGAGAGGCAAAGGCGCCCTTCAGGAACCCACGAAAGGCTAACTGGGTCAAATACTCAAAGCTTGTTATGGAATCTATTGCCAACCACCCGGTGGGAAGGCTAGACAAGCCAGACAAGTTGGAGGAATCGACCCAGAATGTCACAGATACTCTATGTAAGGCCTTCATCAAATCCTGTCCAATCAGCCGTCCACCGAAGTCAAACCGCAACAAGTGGTGGACTCCGGAACTCGGCCAGATACGAAAGGAAACGAGAAAGCTTTACAATAGAGCAAAGGACGGAAACTGCCAGGTAGACTGGGATGCCTACCATAACAGTTTCAAGACCTTCAAGAAGGAAATCAGAAGGGCAAAAAGAGACTCATGGTCTAAATTTTGCGAGGAACTAACCAACACCACTGAAGCGTCCAGACTTCGAAGGTTGTTGGCGAAAGATCCAGCCACACTGGGGCTGCTTTGCAACCTGGATGGCACATTCGCTAAAAATAGTCAGGTGTCTCTGCAACTCCTCATGAACGCACACTTTCCAGGCTGCACACAAGCTGAAGACGAGAATGGGATCCCCTCCTCTCACATCAGCGGCGAGCCGGAGGAAAACCCGCTTCATGAGAGTCAAGTCCTAATCGACGAAATTGTCAATACTGAGAAGATAATCTGGGCTATCAAGTCGTTCCACCCCTACAAATCAGCAGGACCGGATGACATCAGACCGGTCATGTTACAGATGGTATGCGTACATCTGTCGCAATGGCTACTAGAAATCTTCAGGGGATGTCTCCTTACAGGATACATTCCAAAATCCTGGAGAGAAGTGAGGGTGGCATTCATTCCCAAAGCAGGAAAGATAAACCACTGCTCAGCAAAAGACTAGACGTTTTTATTGAAAACACTAGAGAGACTTCTGGACCTTCATCTCAGAAGTAAGCTAACATCTCATACTTTTAGCAAGTCCCAACACGCCTACCTCAAAGGTAGATCAGTGGAGACGGCTCTGAACGAGGTAGTTAGCACAATTGAAGGCACACTGCAAAGGAAGAAGTTTACTTTAGCGACATTTCTCGACATAGAGGGTGCCTTTAACAATGTCAGGATCGAGCCTATAACGGCAGCACTTGTCAACATAGGCTCACACCCGACAATCACTCGATGGCTTAGCAATATGCTTCGCCAAAGAATGATAAACGCCCAACTCTGCGCCTCAACTATCAGGAGAAGGGCAACCAGGGGTACCCCGCAAGGGGGTGTGATATCCCCCTTGTTGTGGAACATTGTCCTTAATGACCTTCTTCTCAAACTGAAGTATAAGGGATGCAGAGTGACTGCTTATACGGACGACCTGGTTCTAATGGTAACTGGCAGATTCCTGCCAACAGTCAGTGAGCTAATGAGCACCGCACTGAGTGAAACTCTGCGATGGGCAGAACACAACGGTCTTGGGGCCAACCCACAAAAGACCGAACTTGTTCTGTTCACTCGAAAATACAAGATACCGAGCTTCAAGCTTCCGTCACTGGGAGGGACAGAGCTCAAGTTATCAAAGGAGGCTAAGTACCTTGGAGTAATTCTGGACTCCAAACTCTCCTGGAGGAGAAACTCGGAGGAAAGGATGAAGAAAGCGTTACAAGCCTTCTTTGTGTGCAAAAAGACCTTTGGTAAAGGATGGGGATTGCAACCGTACATCCTTCACTGGTTCTACACTGCAATTGTCAGACCTATACTAACGTACGGGGCTCTTGTATGGTGGGAGGCGGGGCACACCGACTCCTATCTAAACAATCTCCGCAAAGTCCAGAGACTAGCTTGCTTGGGAATAACAGGATGTATTCGTTCTACCCCCAAGCAGCGCTGGATGTAATGTTAAATCTGGAGCCCATCGGAGTCTTCCTCAAGCACGCGGCAGCAAGGAGTGCGGTCAGGCTTCACGCCCAATGCCTCCTTAAGCCTGGTGCAGGTCACAACTCCATTCTACGTACAGTAGAATTGACTGTGGCTGAGAACGACTACTGGGTCCAGAACATAAGTGGGATGACAGGTTTACAGCTGAATTCCCTGACAGATCCGATTGGCAACAGGAATCTCCTTTGAGGCAGAATGAGTTGTCAATCTACACAGACGGATCAAAGACGATAGAAGGCACTGGATCGGGGGTCTTCTCCGAAGACCTTGCAACCAAGCTTTCCTTTCGTCTTCCTGACTGGTGTAGTGTGTTTCAAGCGGAGATTTACGCTGTTTGGCAAGCGACCAAGTTAGTACGGACACTGGGCGGGAGCCCGAGGAACGTGTCCATCTATGTCGACAGCCAATCAGCGATAAAAGCACTCGCATCGAACACCATTAAGAGTAAACTAACCCGAGACACAGTGATGTCACTGAACCTATGCCAACCACACTCTATCAGACTTGTCTGGGTACCTGGGCATATGGGAGTGCCAGGTAACGAGGTGGCTGATGAATGTGCTCGGCTGGGATCAGCGTCATCAGAAACTCTCGCAGTGAACGATATATTCAGCACGTGCTATTGGAACTTAATTGTTCCATGAGAACGGCGGCTGAGAGACACTGGGCAGCATCACCAGGCTGTGAGGTGTCAAAAGCACTCTGGCCAAGATACCGTCCCAAGCGAACAACCGAGCTCTTAAACTTTAAAAGGAACAAGATAAGGTTACTGACAGGAGTCTTAACGGGACACTGCTACATCGGCCGTATGGCTCAACGGTACGGTTGACCCCAACAGGACTTCTGTCGCAGCTGCGGGGACGAAGAGGAAACCGAGAGAATCCAGCATCTTCTCTGCGACTGCCCTGCACTTCTTAGAAAGCGAACCCAATTTCTGGGCCAGCCTTTCTTTGCGGAACTGGGCAGTCTTGAGAATATTCGGCTGGAGAACATGGCGTTTTTCCTCGACTCTACTGGCTGGTTCCATAGGCTACCGCTGCCCAACAGAACTGGCCAGTAGCACGTAGACCATTAGAGCCTTTTCCTCCAATATCCCAACAATCCCTCCCAATCCCTTCTACTCCTACAGTTCACTCAGATCAGGCATCACAATGGACCATGTGGTCTCCGGGTGCTCTCGACTCCGGTCGAGCTGCCTGCTCAACCTAACCTAACCTAACCTTAGCTATATATCGATTTTAACCATTTGGTGTATGAATTGTGTTAAATTTTATTCTATAGTTTGTAACATAAATTGTAAATTACAAATGTTTAGTTGCTGTGTTCATTGTAGCTTGCAGCCCAGGTAAGTTGTTGTTGGATATTTTTGTTTTCGCTCACCGTCATACACTGCCTGTCCGTTATTTTGTGACACAGTGGGAATTTTAACTAAGCTTTTGTGCAACCAACTGGTGATGACTTTTCACTTAGATCAACCAATCGGAAAATATAACATACATTTTTGCAAACATTTTTATTTTAAATTAATGGATTCTATTTTATTTTCTGTTATATATTCAGTGGGGAGCAAAAGTGAGTCATGTTTGCATGATGTTCCTATCGGTGAAAATAAAACAGGAAATAGTAAAGCTAATACAAACACTTTTTTTTAATTATTATATATTTTATTCACAACAAATAAACAAAAACTTATCAATAGTTTGAATAGCTTTGAAAAAGAGAAATTAAAAAAAAACACAAACAATAACACATAAGCAAACTGATCTAAATGTACCGTTTATTATCATCCTATTGCTATTTCTTTGTCTAAGTTTCGAAATGCTTCTTATTATTTGAAGTGTCAAAGTGGTCAAAATATGAGGAAACTACAGCGCGATGTCGATGATTCTTTAATATATCTTGCAGATAATAGATATTCATTCCGTTCAATTGCTACTGAACTTAAAGTAAGTCAGTCAGTGGTTATCCGAGACCAAAAAAGACGTAATGTTTCGGTTGACAACCCTCGTTGGGGCCGCCCTCAAGTCTTAACCGATGCGGATGCTCGAAAAATAAAGTGCTCCCTTAAGCATTAATAATAAGTAAGAAAGCTACAGTCGAGAGTGCTCGACCGTATGATACCCGCAACCCATTTCGAGAGAATTCAAAAAGCTTAAATGATATTTTAACAAAAAATATACCACAGAATATACTGAAATTTGTTTTTTTTTGTATATACATATTTTTTTTTAAATCCATTAAATACCGACATGGTCACTCTGTCAACTAAATAAACAAAGCGCGAGCAGCTGCAAGTGAATTTTGCATATAAAATTGATTCTTCAATAACTTCCTGGTTTTTCATTCGATCTAAACTGAATTCACAGGAATCATTGAGAATATAATTATTATTATGCATACCAAAATTCAATGCTATATTATTACGGCTTTTACAGTTTTTGGGGGCGGAAAAGGGCGTGGCAAAATTCTAAAACAAACTTGATCTGCGTAAGACCTACACGAATACTGTCACCAAATTTGATATCTCTTGGTCATTCACACACTTGAAACGTCCATATGCATTGGGCACAACAATTTTGATAAATAATTTAACGAATAACTTTTGTTCTACTTATCCGATTTGTACAGGGCATGTTAAGAGTGTCAAGCGCAGATGGGTTACCAAATTACACATCATTACACAAAGAACTTTTGGAGTTATACGCGATTTGCATAAAAAAAAACTTGACTTTTTCTATATTAATGCTTATTTTGGGCGAAGGGGGCGTGGCATCTAACTTTTGAAAAAAACTTGATTTGCGTAGGGTATGAAGGAACCTTTTTGCTAAATTTGGTGTCTCTATGTCTTATAGTCTCTGAGATCTAGGTGATCATACGGACAGACAGACGGTCAGACGGACAGACGGACATGGCTATATCGTCTCGGCTGTTGACACTGATCAAGAATATATATACTTTATGGGGTCGGAGATGCCACCTTCTGCCTGTTACATACATTTTCTGTTGGCACTAAGCTATAATACCCTTCTACCCTATGGGTAGCGGGTATAAAAATGTCAGACGATGGACATTAGGGAGAGCGCTTCAAAAAATTGGTTATAATGCAGCAGTGAAAAAAAATAAACCTGCTTCATCAGCTAAAAATGGGAAGGCTCGTTTTAATTTTGTTAGGCAACACCAAGATTGGACCGTAGATGACTGGAAACGAATAATTTAGTCAGGCGAATCCAAATTTAATAGAATTCAGTCGGATGGTAAGCAATATTGCTGGCGCCGACCTGGAGAATCTTTACAGCGACACCATGTAATGCGAACTGTTAAACACGGTGGAGGTGGTATAATGGTTTGGAGCTGCTTCACCTAGTGGAATACTGGGCCACTACACAAAATAGATGGAATAATGGACAAGCACCAGGACCTTAATGTGAAAGTGCTAACGATGAAGCTGAAATAGTATTTCAGCAGGATGGAGATCCAAAAAACACACCTTCAAAATCGTACATGAAGTGAAGTGAAGTGGTATGAAATGACCAATGTCCGGACCTCAATCGAGAATTTATGGTCAATAATGAAAAGACGGTTGGGACAAAATTCATCGGGTCCAACAAATCTGGAGGATTTATGGCAAAGAAGGCTTGTATGAATGGCAACTTATATCCAACGAAATGTTGAAAAATTTAGTTGAGAGTATGCCCAAACGAGTTGAAAGTGTCACACAAAATAAGGGCTTATGGACAAAATTTTAATGTTATAATAAAATTAAAACATTATAATTTTCTTGCTGATAAGAAAATTGATATGTCAAGGGTGCATAAATGAGTACATGTGTGTTTTTTTTTTTTTTTTTTTTTTAATTTCTCTTTTTCCAAGCTGTTCAAACAATTGATTAGTTTTTGTTTATTTGTTGTGAATAAAATATATAACAAGTCCAAAAAAAATTATTGTATTAGCTTTACTATTTCCTGTTTTATTGGCACCGAAAGACGCATCTTGCAAACATGCATTGCTGCAAATTAAATTGCACTTATGGACGCCTACAAAGCACTGCTCGGACTCGCAATCTACTCCTAAGCATGAGTGTCCTCCATTTTCAGTTATTTCACCGCTGTCTTCTTCTCCTTGCATTCCTGTAGAACCATCCCCCTTCTTTCCGTCTAAAAAAACTCCTTTAATTAGTGATGCCAATCGTTCATCCGCGGAACGAACAAGAAATTCTTTAGTACCTTTGATTCCCAATGTGTGTATTGAGGCCTTGATGGATACACCATTCCTAATTGTCCGATTATTTCAATTACTGTTAACAAAGCGACTCAAGTTTTTGATGACCCTTATTCGACAAAGCTTTTTTTTTTGCTAGTCCGTCCCATTTTGGAATACGGTTCTTGTATTTGGTCACCACAATACTTAAATCACAAAAATCTTATCGAGACGGTACAAAAGAAATTTCTCCTATTCGCGTTGAGAGGCTTTAACTATGTTTCAGATAATAACTTACCCTCTTATAATAGAATACTTCTTTTACTTAATCTTCCCTTATAAAATAATCGTCGTAGCACGTTTGGGGTTATGTTCATAGTCAAACTACTAAAGAGTGATATCGATTCTTCCTACCTTCTTAGGCATATAAACGTCTTTATTCTTCACACCTTTGTCCCTTAACCTCTGTATAACTAACTGTTCCAAGCATTAACCTTTTCGAGTTATCTGTGCTGACTACAAGACTCTACTGTGTTTTCAACACCGAGGCATCTCGGTATTGTATTTTAACATTCTTAGCCAACAATACTTAGCAACAATCATGGTGTTGGAAATCAAAACAAAAATAAAATATTAGTTAACTAACCTATCATCCGACCAGATTGGGTTTTTCCCAATCCATGCAGCGAATGCTGGATTAGATTAATATTGCTTAAATACCCCCAAAATTTTAATTTTAATTGAATTTTCTTATAAATTATTTTTTTTGGTCATTTTAAACAAAAAAAATATTTTTATTTAACATAATTTTACTGTTTTAGTCATAATTATGCCCGCTACCCATAGGGTAGAAGGGTATTATAACTTAGTGCCAACAGAAAATGTATGTAACAGGCAGAAGGAGACATCTCCGACCACATAAAGTATATATTCTTGATCAGTGTCAAGAGCCGAGATGATATAGCCATGTCCGTCTGTCTGTCTGTATGAACACCTAGATCTCAGAGACTATAAGAGCTAGAGCTACCAAATTAGGTGACAGTACTCTTATAGGTCCTACGCAAATAAAGTTTATTTTAGATTTTTGCCACGCCCCTTTCATTACATTAAACATGTCACGAAAAGTAGGCCAACGAGTGTAATCGCCTTCGCAAACCTAGGTGTCGCACGGAGGCAAACGACAACCAGGCGAGTACTGAAGGGCAGGAGTTTGGATTGGAAGAAAAGCGCGTGTGGGGGCACATTCAATTTGGTCGCTTAGTGGCCAGCTCCTCCCTGCGACGTCCCTGAAGGCATTCCTGAAAAACAGGTAGCACCCGCTTGTAATATCCTCGAACGCTTCTCCAAGTTCGATAGATCACTACTTCATTCGGCATTTCATAAAACTGTGTCGTAAGCCGGGCTTTCCGCTCGTGCGGAAAAACGCTTCTCGTCCTCCAGAGCCAACGGCAAGAATATGCGAAAAAGTATGGCTACCTGCTGGAGAAGAAATCGATTCCAAGATCCAGTTGCATACTTAACCTGAACCCACTTCTTGATCAGAAGGGCGTTATACGCTCTTGAGGCAGGGTGAACGCATACAAATCCTTGACCTATGATGAATGACATCTTATTATTATTTTATAAAATTATCGTTTTTCTCGTGTTCTTAACCACTTTACTCATTACATCTCCCTCCATGGGAGCAATCAGTATATATGCGATTGACCAGAGAGAAATACTGGAAGACACTTGCCAAATCAGTAGCAAAATCTTTTAGGTCTGCGTCGTGCACAGCAAGAAAATTCAGAAACAACTGATGGGCACTCTCTCGGCTGAAAGAGCAAGTTTCTCGACCGCTTTCCAACATACAGGTGTAGCCTTCGTTCGTTAACTTGGCACTTAAACCCACCAATTAGTGGGCTCTGGGAAGCAGGAGTAAAATGTTTCAAGGCTCTATTTTAGAAAGCGACCTCCACTACAAAGTACATGTTCGAAGAACTGGCTACGCTTTTGAGCAGAGTCGAAGTATGTCTAAAAACCAGACCGATCTCACAAATGTCAGTAGATCCAACTGACCTGCAGGCCTTGATTCCTGGTCGTTTCCTCATGGGCAGACCACTTCTTTCTGTTAGTGAGCCTAATATTCAAGAGCTTCCACATCGATTGTCAATCATTGGCAAAAAGTCAAGGCTCTATGTCAACAGTTCTGTATTTGCTGGAAATACGAATATCTAAAAGAGCTTAAGCGTAACAAGTGGCAAGTCCCGAATGCTAATCTTCAAATCGGCGATATGGTAATTGTCAAAGGAAAGACCACGCCAATCAATGAATGATGGCTTGGCCGTGTTTTGCGTACATATCCAGGGAATGACGATCGATACCGAATGGTCGACGTACGGACCTCACATGGTGTCATCAAGCGCCCAGTAGTCAAGATACTACTACTTCCTATCGGTCTTTCCAATCCCGATCATTCCTAATCGTCTAGTACGCAGTTTTCCAGTCCTCCGATCTGTGTTCCATGTCATGTAGTGCAATATGGACGTTATTAACTTGCAGTTTCCATTTCCGTTTAGTTTCCTTTCAGATTTATTTGTATACCTTTTTCATCTACATCTGCACTTATGGCTATCCTGCGCCAGCGGCGACCGGTGTCGGGTATCCCAACAGGCGCACCACACATGCGAACTGGCTCGTGGATATGGAGCATGGATATGCACGAGCCAGTGCGCAGGCGCTTCGCGGCAAAACTTCCCACGCATATGCATACGCATACCCATATGCGCCAACGTGTACATACTCACACGCATACGTAGAAACGAAAGCATCGTTACGCATTTGATGTGCGACTGAACTAAGTCTGTGTGCAGCGTTCGAACTTTGAGTTTCGAATTGATCCGAACGCTCTGTTTCAATCAGATTCGTATTGTATGATTAGTGGTCATACACGTTAAATTCGAATGATGATTATTTTCACTAAATTATCGAAAAGGATCTAAATTAAAAACAAACAAGTAAGAAGGCTACAGTCGAAAGTGCTCGACCTTAAGATACTTGCTACCTATATCGTTAGAATACAAAACACTTAAATTCTATTTTTTTATAAAATATACCAAACAAATAAAGCGAAATTGGCTGACAAAAACCCTCTAACTGAACCCTCTTCGAGGATATCGGCTAGGCAATAAACCTGTAGCGTTTCTGGCTAGCACACCACGGGTCTGGCTAAGTCCATCGTGGCAGGAACCTGTGCATTCACTATAATGTGGTGCTGCATGAGGGAGTAACATACATGATGACATCGTTGGAGGGGTGACGTCCTGAGCCAACTCACTCCCCTACGCCCAGGACGTTATGCGACCCGCACCCGTGACCTTTGGTTTGCAGTCAGGGGTAACCGACTGTGCTCGACCGCAGCCTACCCGATACCTGTCGGCATCGGGTAGTATTGTAAGGACTTACCGTGCTAATGGGGGCCTCGACCTTCCTCCACACTAGTAGGGCACCAAATATATATGGATCAAATTAAATCCTAAAGCGGGGATTAACCTCGAGTAGATTTGCGGAGCAGCATGAAAATGCCGTTCTGGACAAAGGCGACCGGACACCGCTATAGAGGGCCACTGCCCTTAACCCCGGCAAGAGAAGCTCGGTACCTGGAGGCTCGTTCTTTGTACCTCCAAAGGGGTTCTGAGCTCAGGCTCAGGGATAGCGGCTGCTGCTGGCGCCGTACTGACTGTGGACGGGGGCTTACCAAGGTGGAGCTACCATCCATCTCAACCACTGCTGTGGGAAACTCAACTTCCGTAGCGAGATGACCAGGAGGAGCCAGCCGAGAACGCCAAAAGTGAGCCGATGACCAATGAGGGCAACATGGCAGTGGAATCAGCTCTGCTGCTACTCGAGGTAGAGGAGGGTTCTGTCTCATCCATCGGTGATATAAACATCGCCTGCACAAAGCTAAATCAACTTTAGCTGTTATCAGCAGGTTGATGGCCAGGCTAGAACTGGAGCTAGTGCTACTAACGTCGTAGGCTGTGACGTTAATGCTCACAGTAGTCTTTGGGGTAGCGCAGACACAACTAAGCGAGGTGAGTACCTTCTTGATTTTATACTATGCAACGACCTTACATTCCTAAATGTCGTGTCTGAACCAAGTTTTGTTACTAAAAACAGATCTAAGGTGCTAGATATAACTTTCAGAAATCTAGAAGACTCTAAGCTGTTAAGCAGATGGAGAGTCAAATAACCATCTATGTCAGATCACAGGATCATCCTCTTTGATACAGGTTGGGATTTGGCTTTCTTAAAAAGCATTAATAACCCCAAGAATACTGACTGGATCTGTCAAACGGAATTGTCAGCACAGCTATGCATGCTTACCATGCCAGATGTCCTGTAAGAACTGTCGCCTCCAACAAGGATAACACTTGGTGGAACAGCAAACTCAGCTCGCTTAGAGCGACAATGAGGAAGCTATATAATACGGCCATACAAAATAAGGCAAAGTGGAATGCTTACACCTCCAAACTTACTGAGTACAATAAAGAAAATTCTGCGATACTATACAGTTAACTACTCCAGCCATAAGAGTAGTGAAATCTCTATCTAAAAGCAAGGGTATTTCACAACTCAGCCTAAAGAAGGACAATATTAACTAGACAAGGCAGTTAAGTAGACAAGGCAGTCCTTCAATTTGAGACTCATTTTCCACTGTGTAAGATCATAAATTAAACGTCATGTGAGAGTATTAGTGAGGCAGCCGGGCTAGTTTACAGTGCCGCACACTGGAATCTGGCCGCTAATATTATTAAGGAGCCCATGATAAGGTGGGCTTTGGGTACCTTTCAACTTTATAAAGCACCATGTACGGATGGCATTCGCCCTATCCACCTTCAGAAAGGGCTCCAATACCTTCTGCCATCCCTGATAAGTATCTTTAGAGGAATTTTAGCTCTGGGGTTCCCACGGCTTGGAGGACGGGCAGGGTGATCTTTATACCTAAAATGGGTAAAAAGGACCCCTTTCACCCCAAATCCTTTAGGCCCCTCAGTCTGACATCGTTCGTGCTAAAGACTCTAGAGAAAATAGTGGACAATAACATAAGAACTCAACACTTAGTAAGCAAATCACTAATCAGAAGACAGCACGCCTACCGCGCCGGACGGTCTACTGATTCTGCTTTAGTAGAACTCACTAGCACTCTAGAGCGCTCCATCAAGTTCAAAGAGGTGGCACTTCGTGCCTTTATGGATATTTAGGGAGCTTTTGATAGCACATCACACGGTATAGTTAAAAGACCTCTCTCAAATAGAGGAATTGAGCTGGGGCCTAATCAGCTGGGTAGTACAGCTGATCCACACCAGGATAGCGGATGACGATGTAAACAACATCTCATAGAGAGCACTCACAATTTAAGGTTATCTACAGGGCGGATACTTGTCTCCTTTGCTATGGAGCCTCGTTGTCGATAATCATCTTGATATACTCACAGAGTACCATGGTTATGCCGATTACATATCCATAGTATGTGTGGACAAATACGATCACACTTTATGTGAAAGAATGTCGTATGGTCTGAATCGGAGATTAACGTGGTATAACGAAATACGGCAAAACATTAACCCAGCCAAAACCACAATTGTTGTATTTACAAATCGCTATAAAATGAGGTTATTGACGCAAATTGTTATAGGTGGAGCAACTATTGCCAAAGAAGTCAAATATCTAAGTATAATACTAGATCAAAGCCCCAGGCTTTGAACATGTTGCCAAGAAGGTAACGGCTTGATCTGCAGGTCAGTCGTAAGGAAGAGTTGGGGGCTATCACTAAAATGAATAATATGGATGTACCTGACAAAGGTAAGACCAGACGCACTGATCGAGCTTATACTAGAACGCAACTGGGCAACGTCCTGAGACTGGCTTGTGTTTGTATCTCGGGCGCTATGCGACTACCACCATTATATATTCATATATTGCGATCAAATCGCAGTACAGTACTGGGGGAACTAGCTAACTTACCGGAACCCTCGTGCTACAAGTTATTTGTATTAGCTGAGTATCAAACAAGAGTGGAGCAGTATCTCTACCACATACATTGTGGTAACCCACGCCATTGGGTGGTATACTGATGGCTCACACACCAATAAAGGGGCAGGGGTAGAAGTCTGTGGGCCCAGACTAAGATACTCTCAATCGCAAGGAAAATTTGCCAGCATTTTCCAGGCGGAGATACACGCCATAGAAAAACGTGCATACTTCAACATCGACTATGCAGGCACCTGTGTAAACTTCGACTTGCAGAGGATCCTATTAATTTACAAATAGGAAGAGAAGGAGACTCCAGAGCACGTTCTGGAAAACTGTCCAGCAGCCAACACAGTGAGACACCATCACTTTGGTAATCACCAGCTGAGTATACTAGAGCTGAGAGCCATAAAACCCCTTAGCATAATTTCATTTCTGCAAGAGCTGGGCCTAAGGAAGGTGCTATAACTCAGAATACAGTAATCTTTAAGGTAGCCAATATTCCAATATTCCCTATTTAAGCTCTACTCTAAATATAATAAAAATAATAATATACCGAAAGTTCTGATCTGAAACATACTTGATCTGCATAGGACACACAAGAGAACTGTCACCCAGTTTGATATCTCAGAGATCTAGGTGCTCATACATACGGACATACATACATAAGGACATGGATATATCGTCTCGGCTGTTGACACTTATCATGAATATATATATTTTATGTGGTCGTAGATTTTTCTGTCTGTTGCATACAATGAGAATACCATTCAACCCTTCTAGCGGGTATAAAAAGAGATTCTGAACTCATATGTAATTTATTGCCTAAAAATGTTATAGCAATAAGTACATAGTTCTGATTTGTGAAAATAAATATGATCTGCGTAATGAATCCAGTATACATAGAACAATTCTTATAACTAATGTTCGTGTTTGTTTTGAATTACATACCTTAAACAATATGCTAATACCCAGATTCATAAAAGGTTTAGTAAAATCAATTACACTTTCCCTAGCGTAAGTAATAGTCATGGATCCAACAGCCAAGTCTGCTTTCTAAAAATATAAATTTCAATGTGTTTAATAAACAATTAATCAATAAAATTTAATTGATGAATAATATGGAATGTAAAACTACTGCTGGCGCCAAAAAAAAAAATTAACCAAATAAATATATTAAGATGCTCCATAAAAAGTGGCTTTACAGAGTTATTAGTAAAATTATTTATCAAAATAGTTGTGCCCAATGCATATGGACGTTTTAACTGTGAGAATGACCTAGAGATATCAAATTTGGTAACGGTATTCGTGTAGGTCTTACGCAGATCAAGTTTGCTTTAGGTTTTTGCCACGCCCCTTGGTTGGTTGGTTGGTTGAGCAGACGGTCATATGGTCAATTGTGATGTCTGATCTGTGAACTGTCGGAGTAGAGGGGATTGGGAGGGATTGTTGGGATATTGGAGGAAAACTCTGATTGTGTTATTACGTCTACGTGCTACTGGCCAGTTCTGTTGGGCTGCGGTAGCCTCTGGAACCAACCAGTAGAGTCAAGGAAAAGCGCCATGTTCTCCAGCCGATTATAGTCTCAATGACTCCTGTGAATTTGGTTGAGATCGAATGAAAAACAAAAAAATTTTTTAAGGAATCAATTTTATATGCATTTGGGGTCGGAAAGAGGCGTGGCAAAAATCTAAAACAAACTTGATATGCGTAAGACCTACACGAATACTGTCACCAATTTTGAAATCTCTAGGTCATTCATACACTTAAAACTTCCATATGCATTGGGCACAAATATTTTGATAAATAATTAAACAAATAACTTTTGTTCTACTCTTCCGATTTTTACCAAAATTACAGGGTATACTAAGAGTATTAAGCACAGATGGCCTACCAAATTATACAATATTACACAAAGAACTTTTGGAGTTATACGCGAATTACATAAAAAAAACTTGACTTGTTCTACATTTAGGCATATTTTGGGCGAAGGGGGCATGGCATCCACCTTTTGAAATAAATTTTTTCTTTCTGTTTTAAATTATCATATACGTTTTTTCCCTTGAATGGGTTGCGTGTTTCGTACGGTCGAGCTCTATCGACTGTAGCTTTATTACTTGTTTTTTTTTTTTTTTTGTTGTAATTGTATCTCGAAATGAGTCGCGATCTCACAATCAGGCATTCTCGACTGTAGCTATCTTACTTGTTATAATTGAAGTGCTAACCAATCGGAATAAGAGTCTACTACGATAAGAAAGTAATTGAATGTTAGGATTTCAGTGAAAACACCGGCCAAAGGCCAGAAATTGTATCTGTATTCCAAAATAAGACAAACAAGTAAATCGTAAAGAATTTGTGTGATATAGGGATAATTAAAACTAAATGAATACGCACATATTTCATTAGCTGGGCGACCATGCCATTCCATTGACCTGTTTCTGGATCTTTAGCGCCGTACTTTCGATCAGGCACTAAGTCCAATATGTAATCAAACCCCACCTCGCGCGATACTGTTTCCAAAATATCGACACAAAAGCCGTAAAAACGTTCGTTGCCAGTAAAGTTTTTTCCATAACGCATCATGACGTAAGGCGTTTCCTGTAAAAATTCTAGAATTAATCTCGACTGATTTAACTATTTCAAATATTCATTCATAAATCTAAGTTAAATCCCAATTATTATTAAATATTAATTTGAGTCTGTTTTTTGTTTTTACTATCCACAGATTACCGGGACAGATGACGGAGTTTCTATTTTTATTACCGCTAACATAGTGCCAACCCCATAATGTATATATATTATTAATCAGTGTCAACAGCCGAGAAGATATAGCCATGATCATCTGTCTGTGCGTCCGTACACCTTAATCTCAGAGACCATAAGAGACTATGGAGCTACGAAATTTTGTTTAAAACACTAGTTATGGCTGATGAAGTTTATTTTAGAATTTAGCCACGCCCACTACAGCTTTTAAAACCAAGTAAGAAAGCTACAGTCGAGAGTGCTCGACCGTATGATACCCGCAACCCATTTCGAGAGAAAACAAAAAACTTAAATGAGATTTTAACAAAAAATATACTAAATATACTAAAACTTGTTTTTTTGTATATATTTCAAAATAGCGGGTAAAAATCCACAACACCGTTATGGTCATACTGTCAACTAAACAAACAAAGCGCGAGAAGCTGCAAGTGAATTTTGCATATAAAATTGATTCTTTAATAACTTCCTGGTTTTTCATTCGATCTCAACCAAATTCACAGGAATCATTGAGAATATAATTATTATTATGCACACCAAAATTCAATGCTCTAGGTCTATTATTATGGCTTTTACAGACTTGTGGGGGCGGAAAGGGGCGTGGCATCCAACTTTTGAAATAAACTTGATCTGCGTAGCACCTATAGGAGTACTTTCCCCAAATTTGGTAGCTCTAGCTCTTATAGTCTCTGAGATCTATGTGTTCATACAGACGGACAGACGGACATGGCTGTATCGTCTCGGCTGTTGACACTGATCAAGAATATATATACTTTATGGGGTCGGAGATGCCTCCTTCTGCCTGTTACATACATTTTCTGTTGGCACTAAGTTATAATACCCTTCTACCCTATGGGTAGCGGATATAAACATACTTTAAAGGCGTTGAGCTATAGTTACACAGTTTTGAAATAGAACAACATGGACATTTCCTGCGAATTTGAGTGAAATCGCGTGATAAACACGAAAGATATAAGCCAAAAAAGGTGTAATTTGTGTGTATGAAAAGACTTGAAGCTAAACAGCTAAGACCACAGCGGTTCGAGTCGCGCTACAGTTAATTTTATTAACTTTTTTTTATTTTTTAACAGTATGTATGTAAGATTGATTTATGATTATTAATAGTTTTATTTAATATAAGTACCGGGTGGGAGTTTTGCAATATAAAATACACGTTTCAGTTTAAATGTTTCGAATTGTATCAACTTAAATATCAGACGACCGTTCTGCTTGCGACTTGCTTCTTTCGCGTTCCTCTTCAACTCCTTTTTCCCCTCGTCCTGTGTGACCATCTTTTGCGTAGCCTTTAATACCACATTGCTGCTGCGGTCTGGTAGCGCGTCTACATACTACTTTACATGTATGTATGCTGAAAATTTCGCAATTGCTTAAGAAAAACCCACACAATAAGTAATGGGAACTTTATTCTTAATATAACACTGGTGGCGCAGTGGTTAGAGCGCACGTATGCGTGTCGCAATGTGCGTCGGTGCCTGAGTTCATGTATCGCTCTCAAAATTTTTGGCTTTTAATTTTTTTTAGCAAATTTAACAAGTTTTCGAAATATTTCAAAAAGGTTTTCGGGCCCTACAAATTTGAGTAGCGGGTATTTTAGAGTCGAGCATACTTGACTGTAGCTTTCTTATTTGTATTGACTATATTGCTGCTCGATTCCAATATATACGCTCCCAAGCATCTTAAGATCGGATAGTACGTCTTTAGAAGCGTCTCCAGGAGATCACTTTCTTATATGCGCGATTGATTAGCGAGTAGAGTAATCTTAATCCATTAATTAAGCACGTGTCGGCTAACGCAACCAAAACTTTTGCCTTCCTTTGGAAAAGTGTAAATCCCAATTTGCAAATCGGTTCGGTCTCCGAATATATTTTTGTCACTAACTGTGTTGAATGATAATGACAGAACCAGAACATTTGCAGAACATTTAGAAAATGTGTTTCAGCCGAATTCTGCCACAAATTCATTTACTTTACCGCCTGTAACAAATGACTTTCAGCTTCAACGGAATTTTGGCAAAACGATCAAGCCACTCTTTGTGGCAAACAGATATTTTTTTTGTGTGCTCCGCAATTTTCTAATTTTTTTTCAAACAACTGATGATCCTTTATAACATTCTTTAAAGTAAATACTTTAACCGTTTGCTAAATCGTTTGCTAAATCTGTTCTGTGATAGTGCATCATTATAGCTTCTTATCGCAAAACAATTAATTTTCTATTTTTGCTTATTAGCGCTCTGTTTATATTTACGTAAACTGAGTTCATAGTTTCGTTGTTGTAGCTTTTGCGTGTCTTTCCGCTCGCAGTGTGACGGAATATCTCTCAAAAACTCTCTCAGTTGACAGTGTCGGTCTCTGCTCTCACTGCTTGCTCTATTATTTTGTTGTTGCTTACATATTTATACCCGCTACCCATAGGGTAGAAGGGTATTATAACTTAGTGCCAACAGAAAATGTATGTAACAGCCAGAAGAAGCCATCTCCGACCCCAAAAAGTATGTATATTCTTGATCAGTGTCAACAGCCGAGACGATATAGCCATGTCCGTCAAAAGTTAAACGATCAGTTTAATGCTTTGAATTCTAGGTTTAATAGTTAAAAACTTATGGCAGAGTCTCAAAAGCGGAAAAAATCAACATCTTATGAATCGCAATTATCCATTTTTACTCTTACCATCGACTGACCCACCCACTACTCCGTTAGTTCCGCAGTACCACAGTATCGTTTGCTACCCCAGTTACAGCAACTGCTGCTATTAGTTAACGCCGAAGTTGTGTCTGAATTGTCCACGGTTGTCACTCGAAGTAGAGGCAAGTCGAATCCTAATAAAAAAAATTTCCACTCCTCCTCCAACTGTTCTTACTGTTGGTTCATCGATTTTATTGGGTTCCAAAGATAATACACCAAATATTACTCCTTTGGCTCCTAAACCACTTGTGGGGGTTCCACCAATAAAACAGATTTTTATTTCAAGGCTTGCCTTGATCTCACGTCAGATGACGTAAACGCATTCATTATAGCCAAAATTAAAAATGTTAATCCTAAACTGTAAAAAATTTAAATCTGCGTATGATAGACAAATTGCATCTTTCAAGATCAATGTCGCACCATCCCTCGCCCAGTTTTGGGCCAGAGTATTTGGTGGTAAAAGAGTTCTAAGCCAAATATAAAAATCGGACTCCGATTGGGCTTTTACCAAATGAACCTATCTGACTCTATCTCAAACTTCTTCTTCTTCTTCATCTTCAAAAAACTAATTTCATCATTTCTTATAACCTATCAAAATGAGCGTGTTTTGCGTACTCCAACCTCCAATTACATATTAATAACCCTAATAATATTGAGCTTCTATCTATAAAAGTATATTTTCATGGTGTAAGTTTATTCTTTATTCATATTGCTGTTCTAGGTAACTTTAACTTTTTTGGAACAGCTTGGAATCCTTGTGATAACTTTTGTTTTCTTACTCCTTCGAGCAGACATGACTTTATTGATGGTTTACTTGAATTGGGTCAAATTAACAATATACGAAATTATCTTTGCCGGCAATTAGATCTGTGCTTCGTCTCTGAACCAACCTGCGTAGTTCTAGATCTACATGGGAACCACTTACATCTCCTGAAGACCCTTATCATCCAACTCTGGAGTTAAGGATCGAACTTAGCAGATCTGTACTCATTAATTTTGATGTACTGCCGGTCGAATTTGTATTCTTGCACTGACATAAGTGCCGCCGTTGATTTGTTTTATAATAAATTAAACATTTGATTTGATGCCTCTAATTTTCCGCCTAAGTCTAAGAAACCTGGTTGATTTTGTAAACAACTTTCTAATCTTAAAAGCCTGAAGTCTAGACTTTTCAAAAAGTTGAAAATTTCAGGCTCTACCTTAACTTTTTATAAATATATAATTGCTCGGTCTAATTTTATCGAGCTAAACGCTGTGTGTTATATAAATTACTTTGCTCGCTGTCGGGTTAGCTTCTCTGAAAACCCAAGAAAGTTTTTTAATTTTGTTAACACAGCGTAAGTCTTCCTCTTATTCTTCTTGTTTATCTTACGAAAATTCGAAAGCAAATTCTGGTTTTCTCAAACCTTCTATTCTTCTTCTTGCTATTCTATAGCGCTCTATCCTTACAGCCTGTCTCGGTCGAATTGTATCTTAAGTCCCTCAATGAGTGAGAAGTCGCTGATTCGATATCTTCAAATGGTGAAGCCTGTGTTTTCATCCGGTGCATGTGGAGTTCCCGGCTGTGTACTTCGGTTCGGAGACGAAGCTGTTCGGAGAAAGTTTGACGCCAAAAGCTATAGAGGGATACGTAAATTATCTGCTATACCAAAAGTTTTTGAGAAGAAATTAAGAAGTCATTTTAACACTTGTGTAGCTCTATTATTTCGCCCCACCAGTACGGATTTACGGAGCTACTATTACTAATCTTCTGGAGCTTTCTTCGTTCGTTAACAAGGGTTTCCTCAAAAATTAACAATCTGGTGTCATCTATGTCGATTTTGCTGCAGCTTTTGATTCAGTTTATCATTCTCTTTTGTTATACAGTAGGGAGCAAAAGTGATTCCATGTTCAGCATATGCATGTTCAATCGATCATAACACGTAAACCAATGAACGAAATGAAACTAACTTTTTTTCTCGATTACTTATTCAATTTATAAGAAATAGACTTAAATACTACAATTATATAAGAAAACAAGTAAGAAAGCTACAGTCGAGAGTGCTCGACCGTATGATATCCGCAACCCATTTCGAGAGAAAAAAAAAATGTTAATGATATTTTAACAACAAATATACCAAAAATATACTGAAACTTGTGTTTTGTTTGTATATATTTGAAAATAGCGGGTAAAAATCCACAACACCGATATGGTCACACTGTCAACTAAACAAACAAAGCACGAACAGCTGCAAGTGAATTTTGCATATTATGTTGGACGTTGACGTACATTATATGCACATTCAAGTGGCCCAAGCGATACCAAGCCAATGCTTGTTACGCGCGGATCCCAATAAACCCTCCTCCCGCCCAACCGACCGAGAGGCGCTGTCGCAGGACGAACGACACGATTCGCGTTCGGACAGGATAGATTCGGGCATGCAAAAAAAAAACGCGGATAGCATAAAATAGAAATTCAGGATCGGACATAAGAAATAAACGGGTGGAATGAAAATTTTTTTAATTTATTACTATAAGCTAAGTTTGGTCTAATTATTAATTAAATAGGTTAGTAGTAAAGTTTTAAGATTAAAAGCAGTGTTAGCGCTAGAAAATACATGATAAAATCTATTTTAGTTATAACATAAAACTCTAAAAGGGTCATGCAATGCAAAATTAGATCTACATAGGGGGAGAGCAAGCGGGATGTAACTACGGGTTAGTCTAGATGGAACGGAAAAGGTTAGTCGCGATATTAACTCTGAAGAGTCAATATCACCATTAAAAAGATTGTGATGCAGCATAATTTTGCTGCACACAAAGCACTCACCGCGCGCCGAACAAAACAAACCCAGAAGAGAAAAGGAAGGAAACAAAGGTCAAAACTAGGGAATTATCGGCTACCCGCCGCTAATTTATTTATCGAGCGAAAATACTAGCCGCGGTCACATTGATCAACACTAGTTAGCCGCACTCGATATATACCAGCTACAGCTGGTGCTGGTATATATTGAATGGAAACGATGAATTATCGTTGAGCACGTTGATCAACACTAGTTAGCCGCACTCGATATATACCAGCTACTGCGGGTGCTGGTATATATTGAATGGAAACGATGAATTATCGTTGAGCTCGATCATTTATCGAAGAAAAGGGGCACACCAGAAGAAAACAGCAATCGAAAATTGGACAAGCACGTGTGAAGATCAAATTGGAGAAAAAGGAAAAGGAAACTGGAATTGAAATTGGAAAATCAGGAAGACGACACGGACACGGAAACGGACAACGAGGGACAGCGGACAGTCGGGCACCGACACCCAAAGCGCGAACAACACTACGGAAAACAACGCGAGTGCCGCGGCAACAACAGCATAGCCGCCGCCGCAACAACAGCATAGCCGCCGCCGCAACAACAGCATAGCCACGCCGGTGCCGTGCCACAGCAACAGCGCAGACGCGCCGCGACGAGAGTGACAGTGCTGCCGCAGCCACGCCAGTGCTGCCGTACCAACGGTGCAGCCACACCAGTGCCGCTGCAAGAAACAGCGCCAGCCGCGCTAGTGCCCCAGCAACAGCGCAGCCACGCCAGTGCCGCAGCAGTGACAGCGCAGCCGCGTCCGCGCCGCAACAACAACAGCACAGCCGCGCCCGTACCACAGCAGCGACAGCGTAGCCACGCCAGTGCTGCCGTAGTAGCAACGCAGCCACACCAGTGCCGCAGCAGTGACAGCGCAGCAGCGTCCGTGCCACCACAACAACAGCACAGTTGCGCCCGTGCCGCAACAGCGACAGCACAGCCGCGTCTGTGCCACCACAACAACAGCACAGCCGCGCCCGTGCCGCAGCAGCGACAGCACAGCCGCGCCAGCGCCACAGCGGCAGCAGCACAACCACGCCAACGCCGCCACAGCGACAGCGCAGCCGCGCCCGTGCCGCAACAACACCGCAGCCGTGCCACGGCCACAGCAGCAGCAGCACCGCCACGCCAGTGCCGCAACAGCGACAGCGCAGCCGCGCCACAACAACACCGCAGCCGTGCCACGACCACAGCGGCAGCAGCACAACCACGCCAACGCCGCCACAGCGACAGCGCAGCCGCGCCCGTGCCACCACAACACCGCAGCCGTGCCACGGCCACAGCAGCAGCAGCGCAGTGACGACCAGTGCCAAACAACGTAGCGTGACCAGGGACGAAGACACGAGACCCCGGTAAGCGCGACAGTAGTTAAAAACTAACCAGCTATACGTCATGTGTTCCCACATCCTTTCGCGTAGCGTTTGGGCGCACGCCAAATAAATGAATTGTCTCCGTAAATCTGTTTTATTGTTGGGCGGTTAAGGGGGGGAACGGGCAGGGCTAGCGGAGTGAGGTTAAGGTCGGCTTGGCGCGGGTTCAGAGTCTCACGACGAGGTGTCAGCGGGTCTTACCCCTCCACCTCTGACGGATTCTTCTGAGCCCGGACGCCAAGAAGGAGTTATCAACTTCGATCATCCTGGGATGACATTCCACAAGTGCTGACGAGTTTCACTCTCTCACTTATGAGTCTGCCGCCCGATATAATCGAAGTCGAGCCGATCGCCACCACCCCTCGGCTTCGATGACCTCCAAAGGGAAGTTTCACATCCGAGAAGACGGGTTTTACCCTCTCTCGTGTGTGCGCTTACCCTTTGAGCGTCATCGCTACCGAGTACGTGGTAGCCACTCTCCGAAACTAGTGGTCCAAGGAGTGGACAGCGGGAGTGCATCGGGCTTCGAGAACTCTCTCTCTCCATTCCTTGTGGTCGCTCTAGCCTGCACGAGTTTTTGTAGCATTTTTGGTTGCCGAACTTTTGCTAGGACTTCGCTCATTGACCAGTAATGTTTCCAGAAATAAATATTTCTGTAACTGGTCCTGGTAGACTGAGACGCAGACCCCGGCTGAAAAAAACGTCGTTACAGATGGCGCCCGAGCAGGGACATTACTGGAATTTGAGCCGAGTCTAGCAAAGTTAATAGGGGGTAAAGTAAAGTAATAAAGATCGGCATATTTGACAAGAAAACATGAGGCAACAGTAGATAACGTAGAAACTAACGAAAACTAATATATTTTCTAGCTGTAAAATTTATCTAATATATCATTATATATAAATATAAGTCCTGTCCGAGTTAGCACCCGTCTCAGAAAATCCACTTCTCAAAGAAAAGCCCTAAAAACCCAGTCCGGCGCGAGGTCCGTCATACACCAAGAGCAGGAAAAATGAATCCCCCCGCACCCTAATCTTCAAGCGAGGGGCCCATTTCAGTAGGGCCGGTAATAAACACGGCAGCGAAGCGGTCGTGTGGGCAAAGCCACACCGCGCTAGGGGAGAAAATGGCAGCCCCGCGCCCAAAAACCCAAAATGGCCGCTCGCGCAAATTGTATATAATGCGAGCCACTTGCCAGCAGAAAGTCAGTCAGGTACCAGCCTTCGAAGTGAACACATCGCGCGCAGTGATAAAACTTCAAAGCAAAAGACAAACAGTAGTCAAGGTCCAACCACCAAGTTGGAAGCATCACAAGCAAAGCTCAACTCTCCGCAAAGAGCAACACTAGTCAAGGTCCAGCCACCAAGCTGAAACCCAACGGGAGCAAAGCTCAACCAGCAGAAAAACCACAACGAACAGACCAGTCAGGTACAAAAAGTCACGATGGTAAGCGTAAGCTGGGTCTACTACCGCCGCAAGGACGAGCTCGTGGCTATGGCCACGGAATTTGGATTAGAAACCGAGGGCAACGTGTCCGATCTACGAAGCCGGTTGGCACTCCATATCTCCCGAGGCGACCACAACGAAGAGACCACGAGAAGGATGGAGGAACTGGCCTCACAGTACGCAAACGAGGCCCCGCAACCCCGAAGCAATGGACACCGCGGAAGCAGAGGGGATCGTCCTCGGGGACCGGAGCGGCCATTCTGGACGGTACCCCAGGCGACCACACAACCAGAGGGAGCTGACCGATAGTCCCTACGCCTCGGATGACAGTGTGGCGACCATGCCCCGGTCACCGTCCCCTACTCCAGATGAACCAGACTCACTATGTGAGGTGCTGGCCCACATGGTCGAGGAGGAAGCAGGCCTAAACTTATGGGCCGGAGACGATTGGCCCGAGATATTGGCAGTAGCCGAGGAGCTGCAGCGGGACGCTGGGCTCCCATGGGCCCAATTAGACTGGGTACCAGCACCCACCGGATGGACGCTGAAAGGACTGGGTGGACTACTCCCGTTGGGAGTAGTCGAGGCTGTGGAGATGGCTCGACCCCAAGCAATCCGGCAGAGCCGGAAGTTTCTGGTGGAAGCAGACGACCAGGCCATCCAGGTAAAAATATCCAGGAGCGGCCATGTGTGCGTCTCCTTCACTTCCCCGAAGTAAGGGGGGGGTGTGATGCAGCACAGCGAGTGCCGCGGCAACAACAGCATAGCCGCCGCCGCAACAACAGCATAGCCGCCGCCGCAACAACAGCATAGCCACGCCACGGTGCCGTGCCACAGCAACAGCGCAGACGCGCCGCGACGAGAGTGACAGTGCTGCCGCAGCCACGCCAGTGCTGCCGTACCAACGGTGCAGCCACACCAGTGCCGCTGCAAGAAACAGCGCCAGCCGCGCTAGTGCCCCAGCAACAGCGCAGCCACGCCAGTGCCGCAGCAGTGACAGCGCAGCCGCGTCCGCGCCGCAACAACAACAGCACAGCCGCGCCCGTACCACAGCAGCGACAGCGTAGCCACGCCAGTACTGCCGTAGTAGCAACGCAGCCACACCAGTGCCGCAGCAGTGACAGCGCAGCAGCGTCCGTGCCACCACAACAACAGCACAGTTGCGCCCGTGCCGCAACAGCGACAGCACAGCCGCGTCTGTGCCACCACAACAACAGCACAGCCGCGCCCGTGCCGCAGCAGCGACAGCACAGCCGCGCCAGCGCCACAGCGGCAGCAGCACAACCACGCCAACGCCGCCACAGCGACAGCGCAGCCGCGCCCGTGCCGCAACAACACCGCAGCCGTGCCACGGCCACAGCAGCAGCAGCACCGCCACGCCAGTGCCGCAACAGCGACAGCGCAGCCGCGCCACAACAACACCGCAGCCGTGCCACGACCACAGCGGCAGCAGCACAACCACGCCAACGCCGCCACAGCGACAGCGCAGCCGCGCCCGTGCCACCACAACACCGCAGCCGTGCCACGGCCACAGCAGCAGCAGCGCAGTGACGACCAGTGCCAAACAACGTAGCGTGACCAGGGACGAAGACACGAGACCCCGGTAAGCGCGACAGTAGTTAAAAACTAACCAGCTATACGTCATGTGTTCCCACATCCTTTCGCGTAGCGTTTGGGCGCACGCCAAATAAATGAATTGTCTCCGTAAATCTGTTTTATTGTTGGGCGGTTAAGGGGGGGAACGGGCAGGGCTAGCGGAGTGAGGTTAAGGTCGGCTTGGCGCGGGTTCAGAGTCTCACGACGAGGTGTCAGCGGGTCTTACCCCTCCACCTCTGACGGATTCTTCTGAGCCCGGACGCCAAGAAGGAGTTATCAACTTCGATCATCCTGGGATGACATTCCACAAGTGCTGACGAGTTTCACTCTCTCACTTATGAGTCTGCCGCCCGATATAATCGAAGTCGAGCCGATCGCCACCACCCCTCGGCTTCGATGACCTCCAAAGGGAAGTTTCACATCCGAGAAGACGGGTTTTACCCTCTCTCGTGTGTGCGCTTACCCTTTGAGCGTCATCGCTACCGAGTACGTGGTAGCCACTCTCCGAAACTAGTGGTCCAAGGAGTGGACAGCGGGAGTGCATCGGGCTTCGAGAACTCTCTCTCTCCATTCCTTGTGGTCGCTCTAGCCTGCACGAGTTTTTGTAGCATTTTTGGTTGCCGAACTTTTGCTAGGACTTCGCTCATTGACCAGTAATGTTTCCAGAAATAAATATTTCTGTAACTGGTCCTGGTAGACTGAGACGCAGACCCCGGCTGAAAAAAACGTCGTTACAGATGGCGCCCGAGCAGGGACATTACTGGAATTTGAGCCGAGTCTAGCAAAGTTAATAGGGGGTAAAGTAAAGTAATAAAGATCGGCATATTTGACAAGAAAACATGAGGCAACAGTAGATAACGTAGAAACTAACGAAAACTAATATATTTTCTAGCTGTAAAATTTATCTAATATATCATTATATATAAATATAAGTCCTGTCCGAGTTAGCACCCGTCTCAGAAAATCCACTTCTCAAAGAAAAGCCCTAAAAACCCAGTCCGGCGCGAGGTCCGTCATACACCAAGAGCAGGAAAAATGAATCCCCCCGCACCCTAATCTTCAAGCGAGGGGCCCATTTCAGTAGGGCCGGTAATAAACACGGCAGCGAAGCGGTCGTGTGGGCAAAGCCACACCGCGCTAGGGGAGAAAATGGCAGCCCCGCGCCCAAAAACCCAAAATGGCCGCTCGCGCAAATTGTATATAATGCGAGCCACTTGCCAGCAGAAAGTCAGTCAGGTACCAGCCTTCGAAGTGAACACATCGCGCGCAGTGATAAAACTTCAAAGCAAAAGACAAACAGTAGTCAAGGTCCAACCACCAAGTTGGAAGCATCACAAGCAAAGCTCAACTCTCCGCAAAGAGCAACACTAGTCAAGGTCCAGCCACCAAGCTGAAACCCAACGAGAGCAAAGCTCAACCAGCAGAAAAACCACAACGAACAGACCAGTCAGGTACAAAAAGTCACGATGGTAAGCGTAAGCTGGGTCTACTACCGCCGCAAGGACGAGCTCGTGGCTATGGCCACGGAATTTGGATTAGAAACCGAGGGCAACGTGTCCGATCTACGAAGCCGGTTGGCACTCCATATCTCCCGAGGCGACCACAACGAAGAGACCACGAGAAGGATGGAGGAACTGGCCTCACAGTACGCAAACGAGGCCCCGCAACCCCGAAGCAATGGACACCGCGGAAGCAGAGGGGATCGTCCTCGGGGACCGGAGCGGCCATTCTGGACGGTACCCCAGGCGACCACACAACCAGAGGGAGCTGACCGATAGTCCCTACGCCTCGGATGACAGTGTGGCGACCATGCCCCGGTCACCGTCCCCTACTCCAGATGAACCAGACTCACTATGTGAGGTGCTGGCCCACATGGTCGAGGAGGAAGCAGGCCTAAACTTATGGGCCGGAGACGATTGGCCCGAGATATTGGCAGTAGCCGAGGAGCTGCAGCGGGACGCTGGGCTCCCATGGGCCCAATTAGACTGGGTACCAGCACCCACCGGATGGACGCTGAAAGGACTGGGTGGACTACTCCCGTTGGGAGTAGTCGAGGCTGTGGAGATGGCTCGACCCCAAGCAATCCGGCAGAGCCGGAAGTTTCTGGTGGAAGCAGACGACCAGGCCATCCAGGTAAAAATATCCAGGAGCGGCCATGTGTGCGTCTCCTTCACTTCCCCGAAGTAAGGGGGGGGTGTGATGCAGCACAGCGAGTGCCGCGGCAACAACAGCATAGCCGCCGCCGCAACAACAGCATAGCCGCCGCCGCAACAACAGCATAGCCACGCCACGGTGCCGTGCCACAGCAACAGCGCAGACGCGCCGCGACGAGAGTGACAGTGCTGCCGCAGCCACGCCAGTGCTGCCGTACCAACGGTGCAGCCACACCAGTGCCGCTGCAAGAAACAGCGCCAGCCGCGCTAGTGCCCCAGCAACAGCGCAGCCACGCCAGTGCCGCAGCAGTGACAGCGCAGCCGCGTCCGCGCCGCAACAACAACAGCACAGCCGCGCCCGTACCACAGCAGCGACAGCGTAGCCACGCCAGTGCTGCCGTAGTAGCAACGCAGCCACACCAGTGCCGCAGCAGTGACAGCGCAGCAGCGTCCGTGCCACCACAACAACAGCACAGTTGCGCCCGTGCCGCAACAGCGACAGCACAGCCGCGTCTGTGCCACCACAACAACAGCACAGCCGCGCCCGTGCCGCAGCAGCGACAGCACAGCCGCGCCAGCGCCACAGCGGCAGCAGCACAACCACGCCAACGCCGCCACAGCGACAGCGCAGCCGCGCCCGTGCCGCAACAACACCGCAGCCGTGCCACGGCCACAGCAGCAGCAGCACCGCCACGCCAGTGCCGCAACAGCGACAGCGCAGCCGCGCCACAACAACACCGCAGCCGTGCCACGACCACAGCGGCAGCAGCACAACCACGCCAACGCCGCCACAGCGACAGCGCAGCCGCGCCCGTGCCACCACAACACCGCAGCCGTGCCACGGCCACAGCAGCAGCAGCGCAGTGACGACCAGTGCCAAACAACGTAGCGTGACCAGGGACGAAGACACGAGACCCCGGTAAGCGCGACAGTAGTTAAAAACTAACCAGCTATACGTCATGTGTTCCCACATCCTTTCGCGTAGCGTTTGGGCGCACGCCAAATAAATGAATTGTCTCCGTAAATCTGTTTTATTGTTGGGCGGTTAAGGGGGGGAACGGGCAGGGCTAGCGGAGTGAGGTTAAGGTCGGCTTGGCGCGGGTTCAGAGTCTCACGACGAGGTGTCAGCGGGTCTTACCCCTCCACCTCTGACGGATTCTTCTGAGCCCGGACGCCAAGAAGGAGTTATCAACTTCGATCATCCTGGGATGACATTCCACAAGTGCTGACGAGTTTCACTCTCTCACTTATGAGTCTGCCGCCCGATATAATCGAAGTCGAGCCGATCGCCACCACCCCTCGGCTTCGATGACCTCCAAAGGGAAGTTTCACATCCGAGAAGACGGGTTTTACCCTCTCTCGTGTGTGCGCTTACCCTTTGAGCGTCATCGCTACCGAGTACGTGGTAGCCACTCTCCGAAACTAGTGGTCCAAGGAGTGGACAGCGGGAGTGCATCGGGCTTCGAGAACTCTCTCCATTCCTTGTGGTCGCTCTAGCCTGCACGAGTTTTTGTAGCATTTTTGGTTGCCGAACTTTTGCTAGGACTTCGCTCATTGACCAGTAATGTTTCCAGAAATAAATATTTCTGTAACTGGTCCTGGTAGACTGAGACGCAGACCCCGGCTGAAAAAAACGTCGTTACAAGATTAAAAATAAATAAAATGCCAAGCATTATTCTACGGTTAGCTAAAGAAGGTAGGTTAATTAAAAGAAGTATACTACTATATGACGGCAATCTCACTTCAGCATTCCAGTTCAAGCCACGCAAAGCAAATAAGAGAAATTGTTTTTGAACAGATTCAATGCGATCTTGGTGCACAGAATACTGTGGAGACCATACGCACGAACCATATTCCAGAGTCGGACGAACAAGTGATGTATAAAGGGTCTTAGTAATATAAGGGTCATTAAATTCCTTTGACCATCTCTTAATGAAACCGAGTACAGACATAGCTTTATTGACCGTTCTAGAAATGTGGTCTGAAAATTTAAGTTTATGATATAAGAGAATACCCAGATCATACACAGCAGTCCTTTTTAAATCGTTACCGTTCAGTAAGTAAGAGGCCAAATGTGGATTAACTCTATAGAAGGACGTCACAACACATTTAGAAAAGTTTAAATTTAACAAGTTCACTTTGCATCATGACTGGAAAGAGTCAAGATCTCTCTGCAACTTGATATGGCATGGCCAATCCCTGTACTGCAGGCATATTTTAACATCATCTGCATACATTAGTACGCGAGATTGTGTCAAAACAGTAGGTAGTTCATTTATGAACAATGTGAAAAGTAAGGGACCGAGATGGCTACCTTGGGGAACTCCAGAGGTAACTCGGAATGTATTAGAAAGGAAATTATTAAAAGAAACTTTTTGCGTTCTTTGACAGAGATAGCTTGAAATCCAGCAAATCAAATTATTGGGAAATCCAATTAAGTCAAGCTTATATAACAAAAGAGAATGATTTACTGAGTCAAAGGCTTTACTAAAATCGGTATAGATGACGTCAGTTTGTTCGTTTTTAAGGAAACCCTGGTTAACGAACGAAGAAAGCTCAAGAAGATTAGTAACAGTGGATGTTTCACAAACCCATGCTGGTAGGGGGAAATAATGGAACTACATAAATGTTGTAAATGACTTGTTAACATCTTCTCAAAAACTTTTGGTATAGCAGACAATTTACATATCCCTCTATAGTTTTTGGCGTCAAACTTACTTCCCTTCTTATGGAGAGGAATAATGAATGATTCCTTCCATATAGAGGGAAAAGTCGATGTCTCAAGTGATAAATCAAATAATTTCAGCAACGGTCTGCATAAAGCCTCGGCTCCGTACCGAAGTACACAGCCAGGAACTCCATCCGGACCGGGCGAAAACACCGGCTTAACCATTTGAAGATATCGAGTCAGAGACTCCTCACTCATTAAGGGACTGAAGATACAATTCGACCGAGACAGACTGTAAGGATAGGGCGCGTTAGAGTAGGAGGAAGAAGAATAAGTATTTTGAAAAAAAGAAGCAAATAGATCAGCGATCGCCTGACCTGAATTTGCTTTCGAATTTTCGTAAGATAGACAAGGAGGATAAGAGGAAGACTTACGCTTAGTGTTTACAAAATTAAAAAACTTTCTTGGGTTTTCAGAATAGCTAACCCGACAGCGAGCTATTTTTATAACACACAGCGTTAAGCTCGATAAAATTAGACCGAGCAATTATATATTGCGAAAAAGTTAAGGTAGAGCCTGAAATTTTAAACTTTTTGTAAAGTCTAGACTTCAGGTTCTTAAGGTTAGAAAGTTGCTTACAAAACCAAGGAGGCTTATTAGATCTATGCGGAAAATAAGAAGGAATACAGGCATCAAAGCAAAGATTTAATTTATTATAGAATAAGTTGACGGCGGCACTTATGTCAGTGCAGGAATACAAATTAGACCAATCAATTCCATTAAGAAGTTGGATTAATTTGGGAAAGTTTGCCTTTCGAAAGCAACGAACTCGATCGGCAGGTATATCAGAATTAGCGAGTACAGATCTGCTGAGTTCGATCCTTAACTCCAGAGTTGGATGATAAGGGTCTTCAGGAGATGTAAGGGGTTCCGATCTAGATAGAACTACGCTGGTAGGTTCAGAGACAAAGCATAGATCTAATTGCCGGCAAAGAGAATTTCGTATATTGTTAATTTGACCTAAAGATAATTCATGTAAACCATCAATAAAGTCATGTCGGTTCGATGGAATAAGAAAACAGAAGTTATCACAAGGATACCAAGCTGTTCCAGGAAGGTTAAAGTCTCCTAGAACAACAACATGATCTTTGTCGGATAATAAGGCAAAAATAGATTTTATTGCTTCCAGGTGATCCTGGTAAACAGATAAATCGGACGACGGAGGTATATATGAGCAAGTAAGAAATAAACTTACACCATGAAAATTTACTTTTATTGATAGAAACTCTATATTATTAGGATTATTATAATGTAATGGCTCCGATGAGAAGTTGGAGTCTACTGCAAATAGAACACCACCTCCTCTTCGGGAAGAACGATCTTGCCTGTAAATAGTGTACTTTGACGGAAAAAGTTCGGAATCAGAAATATCCGAACTTAACCAGGTTTCCGAAAACGCAACTACATCAGTAGAAAAAGTGAAACTGTCGACGTATAGCTTACTTATTTTACTACGCAAACCACGCACATTTTGATGGGTTATAAGAAATGATGAGATTAGTTTTTTGAAGATGAAGAAGAAGATTGAGATTGAGACTGTACAGGTCCATTTGGTCAGAGCCCAATCGGAGTCCGATTTTTAACTTTGGCTTTGAACTCTTTTACCACCAAATGCTCTGGCCAAAAACTTGGTGAGCATATGGTTTCAAAAAGTGAAGGTGTGACATTGATCTCGAAAGATGCAATTTGTCTATCATAAGCAAATTTAAATTTTTCCACTTTTGGATTGGCATTTTTAATTTTGGCTATAATGAAAGCCTTTACGTCATCTGACGTGAGATCAAGGGCAAGCCTTGAAACAAAAATCTGTTTCATTGGTGGAACCCCCACAAGTGGTTTAGGAGCCAAAGGAGTAATATTTGGTATATTATCTTTGGAACCTAATAAAGTCGGTGATCCGACAGTTGGAGGAGGTGCGGAAGAAATTTTTTTATTAGGATTCGGCTTGCCTCTACTTCTAGTGACAACCGTGGACAATTCAGACAGAACTTCGGCATTAACTAATGTCGGTGGAGCAGGTTCCCTAATGGGAATGCTTTCCGCAGCTGTTGTTGCTACTGGGGTAGCAAACGAGATTAACTGTGGAACCAACGGAGTAGTGGGTGGGTCAGTCGATGGTAGAGGTAAAAATTTGGATAATTGTAAGTCACAAGAAGTTGATTTTTTTCGCTTTGGAAACTCAGCCATAAGTTTTAAACTATTGAACTGAGAATTCAAAGCACTAAACTGATCGTTTAACTTATGAAAGCCACCAATCAGATTAGTAAAACCGACTCTTGTCTGTCTCATAAACATCCGCATTTCGCACTCAACTTCTCGACATCACTCACAACACCAGTTAAGCCCAGTTCTTTTGGCAATGGCATCTGCAACTAGCCCTGAATAACCTACACACTTTACGTGTACTACGTTATCGCAGAGCCAGCAGGCCATACTGGGTTGCGAAGCCGTGATCTGCTTCTGGCAACTCTTCAGACAACATACAATTTTACCTTCCATTATAAATTAAAATAAAGAAAAGCAAATTAAACAAAATTTACAAAATTAAAAAAAAATTACTTTGAAATAGTAGGAATTATGCCCACTGTACAGATTCAAAACAAAAATGTGTTAGCTACAACAGTAGAGCAAGCAGTGAGAGCAGAGGGCGCCACTAACGGAATACTGTCAACTGAGAGTTGTTGAGAGAGAAACCGTCACTCTGCGAGCGGGAAGGAAAGCACAAAGAACAAACACGCAAAATCTAATGCTTACCACAACAACAAAACTTTGAACTCAGTTTATGTAGAAATAAACAGAGCTCAAACTAAGCACAAATAAAATTCACAATTATGTGATAAAACACTAATAACATGCACTATCACAGGATAGAGACGCGATGTAGCAAACAATTAAAGTAATAACTTTAAAGAAAATATATTAAACACCGGTTGTTAGATACAAAAAAGCGAAAAATTGCGGGGCGCACAAAAATAACACGTCTGTTTGCTACAAATAGTGACAAAGAGTGATGAGTGATATGAAATTGATTCTTTAATAACTTCCTCGTTTTTTATTCGATTTCAACCAAATTCACATGAGTCATTCAGACTATCATTGATATTATGCATACCAATTCAATGCTCTAGGTCTATTATTACGGCTTTTACAGTTTTTGGGGGCGGAAAGTGGCGTGGCAAAAATCTAAAACAAACTTGATCTGCGTAAGACCTACACGAATACTGTCACCAAATTTGATATCTCTAGGTCATTCACACACTTAATACGTCCATATGCACTGGGCACAACAATTTTGATAAATAATTTCACGAATAACTTTTGTTTTAAAAATGTACCAAAATTACAGGGTATAAGAGTGTCAAGCGAAGATGGGTTGCCAAATTACACATCCTTACACAAAGAACTTTTGGAGTTATACGCGATTTACATAAAAAAAACTTGACTTTTTCTAGATTAATGCTTATTGTGGGCGAAGGGGGCGTGGCATCCAACTTTTGAAATAAACTTGATCTGCGTAGGGTATGAAGGAACCTTTTTGCCAAATTTTGTGTCTCTATGTCTTATAGTCTCTGAGATCCAGGTGTTCATACGGACAGACAGACGGACGCTGACGCTGATCAAGAATATATATACTTTATGGGGTCGGAGATGCCTCCTTCTGCCTGTTACATACATTTTCTGTTGGCAATAAGTCATAATACCCTTCTACCCTATGGGTAGCGGGTATAAAAATTAAGAGATGAAAAAGTGATTTCTCCTTCAGGATAGTTATACTTATCGAAAAAATTGTGAAGATGGGTCTTTAAAATGTTTCAATAGTCCTCTTTTCGCATTATCCCTTTTGGTGTTAAAAACTTATCCTTCCTCATGTTGGACATCATAAGTCGAGCGTCAAAGATTTTCGGAACAAAGATTTTATCTTTTTTTCACCTTGACCACCACTGACTGACTAATTTTCACCTTTTCAGCAATTGTGCGTGTCGAACAGCCTCTTCTAGTCATGAAAACAATAGTATTTTCGGTATCTGCTGATAGCTGATAGATTTTACAAAACTAAGTTGGCGACTAATTTCTTAATTCATTAAAATTTACTCTGAACTATAAGAAATGTGCGACTTTCTGAATTATGACAACGAATAATGCATGCAACTTTATTTTTCCATTTTATGCTATCCGCCAAAATGATTATTGAGCACCCATAGTTATCTTGCGTATGCGGGTTGATATTGTGGTTGCAATCACCTTATCACATATGAAATGGCTTTGCATGGCAAACAGTATTTGTTCAAATAACATTCTATCGAGGAGGTGATTCTATGAAGGTGGTGATTGCTTCAATCGCAAAGTGATGAGAAAAGTGATTCGTCAGGTTCCAGGCGGAGTAGTCGCATAAATAATACATTCGTTGATAACATAAAAAACAGATTTCCAAAAACAAACTAAAACTTAGTTTGCCCTAAATATATACTTTGAAATATAATGTGTCCTGTTAACAAGTTTTAGTTGACACGACAATATATTAAAGGTATATTTTATAAATGTTACACACCAGTATTGTGATGACAACCAAAGTCACATTCATTGATCCAGCGTCGAAAAATAATGATGGTTCTGTAATATTTAAATGGTTTTGGGGCGTCCATTCACCAACTTTAACTATGGAGTGTTGCTTTAATTTTATCAAGTCCAATTTAAATTGAACTCGTTGACCTTCCTTAAATTGGATCGGACCTGTTAAACCCTTCCACTCAACCTAATGAAAAAATTCTCATAAATTATAAAAACCAAATTAAACTTATAGCAGGTAAGCTGAAAAGTTCGTAGGCTGACATAAAAAAATTGTTTGAAGAAATTTGATTTTATATCTCAATGATGTCTTCTGATAATTCAGCTATTATGTTATAGTGGTCACATAAATTTTCGATACCTTTCCTATAGTACGAAGCTCAAGCCTCAAAGTATTACATTTTCGTTGGAGTATAATTTTTGTAAAGAGTGGATACTTTTTAGGCCTCATAATAAGAAAATGTCGTTGGAACCACATCGGAAAATTGGAGGGAGGGAAGGCAATTTAAAACCCAATTTACGGAATTTAGTAATTGTTCTTGTTTTAATTGCCTTGATGAAACGGAATTTTTGTTAAGATAATCGATGTATAATTTTTGATGCGCATCCCAAAACCGTGATGCCATCACCCTGCCATATCTGCGAAAACATGTTGGCTTATTACGATTAATCAACTGCAACTACTGTTCAGAATTATGAAACCAGTTGTTTCTTCTGGTTATAGTCGATAAACTCGCGAGACAGTCCCTTTGAGCAGAGCTTTTCAAACACTATAGTTCAATGAATAGAATAGAATAGCTTCCTTTAAGATCTTCAGTCTCAACTTTATCGACCAACTTTAGTTTACGATTCTTAAAAATGATTTGGTGACTTTTTTTGATGTTCTCTTAAGTAACGTCTTCTTTTCTCGGTGTTCATTTTACATTGATTCTCAATGGTAGATTTGCATGTTTGACAGTCTCTGTCCATAGAGTTTCTTTGTTTATAATTTTTTAATGAATACTCCAAATTATTTGTGAACCATTTTTTTTGTAAATTAAAAAAAGTAGCTTCATTCAAAATATGAAATGTCAGAAGCTATTGATTCCAACAGCTGTCAAATTTATACACCAAACTTTTGAAGGATAGCGCTAACTAAAAAAATATCGTTTTAATAGTTGTAGCACCATTCATTTGCTAGCATGCGAACTTGTCAGCCAATCTGTTATGTAGTAGTTTGTATGATAGTATGTGTTTACCGCATTTATATAATTAATTAAGCTTAGACCCCCATTCCATGGTATTTCATCGTCACATGTGGTATTCGACAGGTTTATCAGAGGATATATTGATTGTAAGCCGATGGCAAAAATATAAACTGAGTCATACATCAATGCAGCCTTTGTCTAAAAAATTTAAATATATTAAAATCTGATATCAACACAGCTTATTGAAATAATTACCTCAATCCCTGGTGATTTTTGATTAAAAACAGTTTGAGCTTGCTTAAGTTTTCTACGGTTATATAAGTCAATATCTTTAAGGATTTCCTTGACTGCCACATCTCCCATATCAACAAGTCGAAATGATGTGATATTTACAAAATTATATTTAAAATCTTCTAGATCATAGGTTTCCAAATCAAAGCTTGTAAACAAATATTGATATTTGTACTCATTCATCTGAAGCTGCAGAATCTATAAATATTGTATTATTTCATATAGTCAAAATCTTGAGAATAGTTATACAAAAACATCGAACCACTTGGAGTTTTTATTTTTTTTAATATTAATTGTAGCAAAACGCTAATGTTAATTTGAAATTTGCTTTACCGTAGAATATATTTGTTATAAAAATATATCAGGGGTGACACAGAAATCGCGTCCGCTCTAAAAACCCTTGAATTCCATTCCGCTGTGACACAGACAATTCAGCTGTCAAATTTTGGGCGGAATGATTCCGATCTGTATCAGCTAGCATTCCGTTAGAACTTCATGCTACCACCTAGTTTGAATCTGATTTTCGAACTCAGGATCAGCAATGCCAATTTTTTTTAAGTAAAAGTACCAAACAAGGATTTTATTTGTAAATATGTGAAACAACTTTTGTATATTACGTCTAAGAAATCAAATATTTTAATATTTAAATGAAATTGATAACATTAAAGAAAACGAAATTGAAAACTTATCGTTCTGTAACGAAATGAATAGAAAACAAGTAAGAAAGCTACAGTCGAGAGTGCTCGACTGTATGATACCCGCAACCCATTTCAAGAGAAAACAAAAAGCTTAAATGATATTTTAACAAAAAATATACCACAGAATATACTGAATTTTGTTTTATTTTGTATACACATATTTTTTAACAAGTGAGAAAGCTACAGTCGAGAGTGCTCGACCGTATGATACCCGCAACCCATTTCGAGAGAAAAAAAAAATTTTAATGGTATTTTAACAACAAATATACCAAAAATATACTGAATTTTGTGTTTTGTTTGTAAATATTTGAAAATAACGGTTAAAAATCCACAACACCGACATGGTCACACTGTCAACTAAACAAACAAAGCGCGAGCAGCTGCAAGTGAATTTTGCATATAAAATTGATTCATTAATAACTTCCTTGTTTTTCACTCGATCTCAAGGAATCATTGAGAATATAATTATTATTATGCATACCAAAATTCAATGCTCTAGGTCTATTATTACGGCTTTTACAGTTTTTGGGGGCGGAAAGGGGCGTGGCAAAAATCTAAAACAATCTTGATCTGCGTAAGACCTACACGAATATTGTCACCAAATTTGATATCTCTAGGTCATTATCACACTTAAACGTCCATATGCATTGGGCACAACAGTTTTGATAAATAATTTAACGAATAACTTTTGTTCCACTTATCCGATTTGTAGTAAAATTACAGGGTTTATTAAGAGTGTCAAGCGCAGATGGGTTACCAAATTACACATCATTACACAAAGAACTTTTGGAGTTGTACGCGATTTACATAAAAAAAAACTTGACTTTTTCTAGATTAATGCTTATTGTGGGCGAAGGGGGCGTGGCATCCAACTTTTGAAATAAACTTGATCTGCGTAGGATATGAAGGAACCTTTTTGCCAAATTTGGTGTCTCTATGTCTTATAGTCTCTGAGATCCAGGTGTTCATACGGACAGACAGACGAACGCTGACGCTGATCAAGAATATATATACTTTATGGGGTCGAAGATGCCTTCTTCTGCCTGTTACATACATTTTCTGTTGGCACTAAGTCATAATACCCTTCTACCCTATGGGTAGCGGGTATAATTAGCAAATGCAATACTTGGGAAATGTAATCTGGCAAGGTGTCAACCCTGAACAGCCAAGTTAGAAAGGGTTTAGGGAACTGCTAAAAACCTTAATTTTTTCAAAGCTCTGTGTCACCGCTGAAATTTTTCAGCGGAATTGCTCTGATCAGAATCAATTCTGCTAGCGATTTCTGTGTCACCCCTGTATATATACAATTTTTTAACATTGATTTCGTTGTTAGATTTTTGTTGGCTTACATTTTTTAATAATATAGAAATATCAGCTGAATTTGTGTCAATGATTATATTATGTATTTCTTTATTTTTAAACTCATTTAGAACCGAAAAATATGACGTCGGCGACACTTGTCGAATGTGCAGTTCAGCTTGAACTGAACACGAAAGTTGATTTAATGCTATTACACCTATATAAAGCGTACAAAAAGTTATATTTTTGATATTGAATTTGTAGTAGAATGGATCCATTAAGTACTTACCATGGTCCCTTTCATATAAAATGCCAAACCTTGTCCAATTTAAATATCGTATAACATCGATGAAAGCGTAATTAACGTATTGCTGTGATGGATGAACATTGATGGAAAAGTCTTGGGTTGAACGACCAATGCCTATATCTGGAATATCAAGATCCTCGCATATTGAATTGATATGGGTTGCCAAAGCAGAATTCGACGGGCTAAAGATCGCCTGTACGCCAATCTGGATAAGATCGCAAACTATATTTTTTGGATAAAGATACCAATAATAATATTTTAATTCAAATGACGCAACGATTAGTTTTTTTTAACTATATACGATTACAGTATTGTACATTAATATTAATGACCAAGACGAACCTTGTTAAAAGCTGGCAAAAACCGTATGAATGAACCCTCCACGAGGGTGCCGACTGGGCAATGAATGCATTGTCTCGGGTGACCGAGAGATGTCAGCATCACTTGCTCGCTCATAAAACTTTGCAGTTTCTAGCAAAGGGACTGGACAGCTTTTTATATGTTATATGAAAATCCGAGGTCCAGAATCATGGTCAGAGGTACTTGGTAGCAAGAATAAAATGTATCCCAAATCCTTGGATTCATAATGGAGGTGACTGAAGATGAGTCAACTCGAGCTGGGATGTCACCCCAACCGTCGGTGGGAAGTGTGTTCGCTACCACCGGCGGGCACGGCAAGGAGAAATCCGCTCTGTGTGTCTCAAGTGGTCACGACGGTGGATCAGATAAGCTCCATCAACGGAGTTTGTGTTCACAGGCTCATCAATGACAGACACAGAATTAGCGCTTGCGTTAGTTATATAAGTCATCGAGCACAGTGGTCCAGGGACCACCCAACAAGGAAGGCGCTACCCTCAAGCGCAAACAACTCTTAGTGTTAAAGTTCCTGAAGGGACTAGAAGGTCGCAATCCATAGTCGTTGAACGAGCGTGGGGCTCCCTGGCCCTAAGAAACCCAAGTCCCCTCCAAAAATCCGGAGCTACATTTGGCTACAATCGAAAGAAGCTACCCGGAGGGGAAGCCCACTGGCGATAACTGGCTTATCCTGGACGGGTTAATCGACCAGGGGATTGCTGATTCCATCACTCGACCGCAGCATCCGTTCGTGGCAGAGTTTGGCGGCATCAACTGTTACAAGGGTGTCAAAGTGGTGGCATGTGCCTACGACGAATCCTCAAAGGTACACTGCTAAACCTGGATGCACCTTGGCTAGGAACAAGGTTTTTTCGCCGTCTCTGTAGACCAAATTCCGGAGCGAACAATCATTGAGATCTAAATAACACCTCCCGTACGAGAGGCCCGTACCACCCTTATGCTGATCAAGAGCCAAAATGCGGACTGCCACACAGCCGACTGGACGATCAAAAGAGGCCAGCCAGAGACAAAGGAAACGGCATAGATCTCTGGGTAAGTGTTAATCCGGAGTCCAAAAGCCAAATCCTTTGTAATCAAGGCCGGCTAAAGATGAGAATGGGTTGCGCTTGGGCAATTCTCCTATCTAAACAATCTCAGTGAAGTTTTGAAACTAGCATGCCTGGGTGTAACAGGATGATCAAACAGTGCTTGATGTTATGTTGAATCTGGAACCCATTGGAGTCTTTCTCACGCACGTGCAAGGAGTGCTGGTCATAACTCCATTTTACGCTTAGTAAAATTGACGGTGGCTGATGAAAACGACTACTGGGTACCAGAACTTAAGTGGGATGACAGATTTACAGCTGAATTCAATGACAGATCCGATTTTCGTTGAGGCAGAATGAGTTGTCAATCTACACAGACGGATCAAAGACGACGGAAGGCACCGGATCGGGAGTCTTCTCCGAAGACCTTGCGACCCAGCTCTTCATTCGTCTTCCTGACTGGTATAGTGTGTTCCAAGCGGAGATCTACGCTGTTTGGCAAGCGACCGAATTGATACGGACATTGGACGGAAGCCCGAGTGACGTTATCAGTCAATCAGCGATTAAATCACTCTCATCGAACACCATAAAGAGTAAATTAGCCCGAGACACATCGATGGCTCTGAACCAATGCCAACCGCACTCTATCAGACTTGTCTGAGTAACTGGGTACATGGGTGTACCAGGTAGCGAGGCGGCTGATGAGTGTGTTCGACTAGGGTCAGCGTCATCAGCAAGTCTCGCAGTGACTGATATTAAGAGACCAATTCAGTACGTCCTGTCGGAACTTAATTGTTCCATGAGAACAGCTGCTGACAAACATTGGACAACATCCTCGGGAAGTATCCAAAGCACTATGGGCAAGATATAAACCAAAGCGAGCAACCGAGCTCTTACACTTCATAAAGAACGAAATAAGGTTACTGATGGAATCCTAACATGACATTGTTACTTCGGTCGTATGACTAAACGGTATGAAGACTTCCAAAAGGACTGCTGGCCAACACCTTCTCTGCGACTGCCTTTAGAAAGATAACTCAATTTCTGGGCAAGCCTTTCTTCGATGAACTGGATAGTCTTGCGAATATTCGCCTGGAGAGCTTGGCACTTTTTCTATATTCTTCTGGTTGGTTCCAGGAGCTACCGCAGCCCAACAGGGCTGGCCAATAGCACACAGATAAAAAAAATTACCAGACATCACAATGAACCATTTGGTCTATGGGTGTTCTCGACTTCGATCGACAGAAACATCGACAACGAATCAAAAAACTACCCCAAAGAATTCCGATTCTGATAAACAGATAAACACCCAGCCCACCACAGAACTCTTATGAAATTCATAAACAATTTCCAATTCCCATTGCCGGCCTGGATTATATTTACATCGGCCCAGCTTCAACATAAACATAACACAGAAACCACTTAATGAAATTCATAAACAATTTCCAATTCCTATTGCCAGCCTGGATGATATTTACATCAGCTCAGCTTCAACATAACACAGAAACAGAAGCTTTCAACTCGTAACGGCAACACAGATCCATTATTAAGAAGCTTTTAACTCGTAACGTAAACACAGATCCATTATTAAGAAGCTTTCTCCTAAACATAGCTGACTTGCAGCATAAGATCAACTCTGTACTTTACTTCTAATTTGATATCCGAATAAAGAGGAAGCTTGTAGCTCCCAACAAAAAATATATTTTTCAGTTCACTAGAACAGAATTGTTTAATTGGCGCGTGGGGCTCGTGTTAAAACTTATCAAAAAGGATTCACAAAACAAAATCCTTTGTAGTTCACGAGAATCAAGTAGCCTTAAACGGTATCAAAAGTAACGAATACCATAAAAAGTCAAAGTTACGCGAACATTAAAAATTTCCTACAAGATTGGAAATAAAGTGTGTTCCGAAAATCAACAAAAGCTACGCGAACATTAAAAAATTCCTATAATCGGAAATATAGTGTGTTCCGAAAATCAACAAAAGCTACGCGAACATTAAAAATTTCCTATAATCGGAAATATAGTGTGTTCAAAAAAAAAACACAAACAAGTTAAACCTTATTGTAAACATAAATACTGTGTGTTTAAAAATAATGCACCTATCAAAATATAATTCTAAAATAATTATATTAACCAAATAAAAAGTTTCGACAAATTTAAATCGTTTTCAACGATCATTCACCAAGAAGAACCTAACCAAAGAAGGAAGACCAAAGACAGACGAAAGAAGGAAGCCCAACCCTTGACGACAGCCACGTGAGCTACAGATATTTTAAATTATTAGTATTAAAACCTAGAAGTAATAAAAACTGGATGAATTAATAAGAAATTTTAAAAATTTAAAAATGGCTCAAAACAACAATTTGACAGCAGACTTGGTGGCTCAATTGATAGCTAACCAAACCAAAGCACTCCAAGATCAAATTGCTGAATTGAAACTACAATTGACATCCAACACAAGTTCAGTTGTAGAATACAAACCAACAGAAATCAACGATACCATCCGTTGCGATGAATCGTTTGATGTTATCAAATCAGTCCCAGAGTTCATAGGAAACTTTAACAGTTATGTTAGTTGGCGCGAAGCTGCTAGCGGCGCTATGAAAATGTGCAAACAAGGTAGTAGGAAGTACGTGGGTGCATTAACAATATTACGAAACAAAATAGTAGGAAAAGCCAACGATACTTTAACAAATCTCGGTACTGTATTAAACTTAGAAGCAATTTTCTCTAGACTCGACTTCGCTTACAGCGACCGACGACCAATCTACATAATAGAACAAGAATTAAGTGTTTAAGACAAGGGAAGATGACAGTACTAGAATATTACAATTTGGTCAACAAAAAACTTACACTGTTGACCAATAAAACAATAATGACATATGGAGATAAAGCTTATGTCATTACAGAAATGAATAACAAAAATAGAGATAACGCATTGCGTGTCTTTATTACTGGCTTAAATGGTTCCTTAGCAGACATCTTGTTTTCACTTAAACCAGATAGCTTACCAAACGCCTTAGCTAAAGCCCAAGAGCTAGAAGCTAACTATCAAAGGGCAAACTTCGCCTATAATTATGTTGTGAATACCTCACAACACAGCCAAAATAAAAGCACAAAAAATCATTTTAATCAAACCCCAAATCAAGGCCACAAAAAAATTAATAATCATTTGCGTTTCCCCGAAACCCAAAATGTTGGACAACCCAACAATACGCCACCAGAACCGATGGATATTGATCCATCATTCATATTCATATTCAAAATAAACAATTTTTGCAAAACCAAAACAGTCACCAGAACAATTCTTTTGCAAAGAAGCGTGAACAAAATTATTGTTCAATGCATCAGCCAAATAAAATGATGCGTATTAACAATATAAATGAGAACCGTTTTTTAGAAGAGGATGGGGACAGCTCCCCTTCATCTGCAGAATCGACAGAAAACTAAACAAAAAACTGAAAGTATTAATTGACACCGGTGCCACCGCGTGTTACGTAAAAAGGGTCATTTACAATGATGCTCAAGAGTTAGCTGTAAAAAAAAGAGTTAAAACCGTAAACGGATATAGCATAATAACACACTACAATTATATAAACATACTATATTTGGCAAATGCTATCGATTTTATGAAATCAAAAATTTAGATGCAGACTTGTTGGTCGGCTATAATTAGCTAAAAGACATTCAAGCAGTCATTGACCTTTCGAAAGGCACACTGCATTACAACAACAAAAGAGAAAGAATTAATTGTGAAAGCCTAACTCAAGAGACAATAGGTAATTTACAAAGTTCAAACGAATCAATTTCCCAAAATGGAATAGAGAAATCAAGTTCCTTATTCCAGGTGTCCGATTTGGAATCATCGTTATCAAGTGACGCTGATTGCCACCGTGACAAAAACCAAAAATAAAGCGTAAAATGAAAAAGGTCAAAAAGAGCAGAAGCTTCGGTATCCTCAAAGACAAAAGTTCCTTTATGCAAACTTAATCATTCTGTCAATGAAACAGATACCCTTGAAAACCCTGAGCAACAAGTTGTTCAAGAAATCCAACCAAAGCATTCGCAAATTCAAACGTATCTTCCCTTTAGAACAGATATCAGAGGTGAAATAAGATCGTTAAATGATGATGCACTATACAGCAAACAATATCCTTATCCACATTCAGTCAACAAGTTTGTTAACCAGAAGATAAAGAGGTTGTTACAAGAAAACATAATCAGACCAAGTAGAAGTCCCTATAATGCACCTGTATGGGTGGTAAGTAAAAAAGGCTTTAACGATGATGGAACTCAAAAAAATCGGTTGGTAATCGATTTCAAAAAACTCAATGTAAATACGATTCCTTACAGGTATCCTATGCCTAATCCTACGGTCATATTATCCAACCTAGGAAAATCAAAGTTTTTCTCAACAATTGACTTAGAATCCGGATTTCATCAAATCCTAATGAAAGACGAAGACATAGAGAAAACAGCGTTTAATATATTACGCGACAAAGTCGGTAAAACGTGTCACATTTATGTGGATGATAGCATAGTATTCTCAGAAACTGAGCAACACTTCAAGGATTTACAAGAAATCATTGAAATCCTTTTCAAAGCAAATATGAAAATCTCCCTGGACAAATCCAAATTTGTCCTAACAACAGACGCATCCGACATTGCCATAGGCGCGGTGCTTTCACAAGAAAGCAAACCAATTACATTTGTATCCAAAACCCTTAATACAACTGAAAGAAATTATGCAACTAATGAAAGGGAATTATATGCAATAGTATGGGCTTTAAAAAACTTAATAAACTATTTATACGGAGTAACAAATTTGGAAATCCACACAGACCATCAACCACTTTCTTTCGCAGTCTCAGCCCGAAATCCCAATGCCAAAATGAAAAGATGGCATGCTTTCATAGAAGAATTCTCTCCCAAAATAATATACAAACCAGGTGCGACTAACGTTGTAGCAGATGCTTTATCAAGGGTCATTATAAACAATATCACCAATACCAATGAAGAAGAAACATCTTCAGATCGTCAAACAATACATTCTGCCGAAAGCAGCTCTCAGCAAATAATTAGCGAAACCAATAAGCCACTCAATCAATTCAAACAGCAACTACTCATTCTAAACAAGTAAGAAAGCTACAGTCGAGAGTGCGCGACCGTATGATACCCGCAACCCATTTCGAGAGAATTCAAAAAGCTTAAATGATATTTTAACAAAAAATATACCACAGAATATACTGAAATTTGTTTTTTTTTGTATATACATATTTTTTTTTAAATCTATGAAATACCGACATGGTCACTCTGTCAACTAAATAAACAAAGCGCGAGCAGCTGCAAGTGAATTTTGCATATAAAATTGATTCATTAATAACTTCCTTGTATTCCATTTGATCTCAACCAAATTCACAGGAATTATTGAACATAGAGACACCAAATTTGGCAAAAAGGTTCGTTCATATCCTACGCAGATCAAGTTTATTTCAAAAGTTGGATGCCACGCCCCCTTCGCCCACAATAAGCATTAATCTAGAAAAAGTCAAGTTTTTTTTTATGTAAATCGCGAGTTTGGAGTTACTCTTTGTGTAATGATGTGTAATTTGGTAACCCATCTGCGCTTGACACTCTTAATATACCCTGTAATTTTGGTACAAATCGGATAAGTGGAACAAAAATTATTCGTTAAATTATTTATCAAAACTGTTGTGCCCAATGCATATGGACGTTTTAAGTGTGTGAATGACCTAGAGATATCAAATTTGGTGACAGTATTCGTGTAGGTCTTACGCAGATCAAGTTTGTTTTAGGTTTTTGCCACGCCCCTTTCCGCCCCCAAAAACTTTAAAAGCCGTAATAATGAACCTAGAGCATTGAATTTTGGTAACAATTCTATTCTCAATTATTCCTGTGAATTTGGTTGAGATCGAATGAAATACAAGGAAGTTATTAATGAATCAATTTTATATGCAAAATTCACTTGCAGCTGCCCGCGCTTTGCTTGTTTAGTTGACAGAGTGACCATGTCGGTATTTAATGGATTTAAAAAAAAAATATGTATATACAAAAAAAACAAATTTCAGTATATTTTGTGGTATAGTTTTTGTGAAAATATCATTTAAGCTTTTTGTATTCTCTCGAAATGGGTTTCGGGTATCATACGGTCGAACACTCTCGACTGTAGCTTTCTTTTTATTTATTGGACGTTGATGTGCTAACGAACAGCACCATCAAGTGGCCCAATGACACCAAGCAAGGGCTTGTTACCGCGCGGGCCGTAGGGGCGCACCACGTAGCTTGTGGCAACGGACAAGCGCGAACATAAAGTAAAAATATATTTTAATTAATTTTAAAATTACATAATTACACCCTAGACAGATGACTTAATATCAAATTTCTAAGAGTGGAAAACGAAGAAACATTATTTATTATAGAATAGTACTCGTTATAGTTAGAACATAAAATACGGAAGGGATTATGTAAAGCATAGTTTTCACTACAAAGTGGAAGGGAAAGAGGTAAAAAGTTCCTTGTATTTCTAATCGGAACCTTAAAATTAATTTGGCTAATCAGTTCGGATGAATCGATCTCACCATTAATGAGCTTATGCAAAAAAATAACACCAAGCACGGTTCTACGATCAGAAAGTGAAGGAAGATTGATAAGTAAAAGTCTACTGCGATAGGAAGGTAAAGGAGTGTTAGCACTCCAATTAAGACCCCGAAGGGCAAACAAAAGAAATCGTTTTTGTACAGACTCTATTCTTTCCTGATGAACCTTATATTGGGGACACCAAATACAAGAGCCATATTCAAGAATAGGTCGAACAAGAGAAGTATAAAGAGTTTTAGTGATGTAGGGATCATTAAATTCTTTCGACCAACGCTTAATGAAACCAAGGACACCTATTGCACGATTAGTTATGTCCAAGATGTGCTTGTCAAATTTAAGTTTGGGATCGAGCAGAATACCTAGATCTTTAACAGACTGAATGCGCTCAAGAGGTTTTGCATGTAGAAAATAAGTTTTGTTAAAAGGCAAACGCCTGTTAAAAGACATTACGTTACATTTATTGCAATTAAGATTTAAAAGGTTTATTTGACACCAAGATTGGAAACTATCAAGATCAGCTTGCAGCATTTGACCAGATTGAGAATCAACTGACGTTAAACAAAGCTTGACATCATCGGCATACATTAACACACGAGAAAATTTAATAACGGATGGAAGATCATTAATAAACAATGTAAATAACAAAGGGCCAAGGTGACTCCCTTGAGGTACACCGGAAGTGACCTTAACACACTTGGAGACTAAGCCGTTAAAATACACTTTCTGTGTTCTGAGATTTAAATAGCTAGATATCCAGATAATTAAGTTATTTGAAAATCCCAAGAGGTAAACCTTATGTATTTATATGTTATTTATACTGAAATCAGTATAAATAACGTCCGTTTGCATTTAGTTTTGGAAACCATCAATTACCAAAGAAGTGAACTCCAGTAAGTTAGTGGTAGTAGATCTATATTTCATAAACCCATGGTGATATAATAGATCTACAATATTGTTGTAACTGTGAGGTTATTAATTTCTCAAACAGTTTCGGAATAGCAGACAATTTTGACATTCCTCTATAATTCTCGGTATTCGATTTGTTTCCTTTTTTATGGAGAGGAATAATAAAAGATTCCTTCCAATAGTTTGGAAAAAAACATAACTCCATTGACAAATTAAAAAGAATATATAAAGGAATTAATAAAGCCTCAGCACAATGCCTAAGCACACATGCTGGAACTCCATCTGGCCCTGGTGAAAATACAGGCTTTAGAATTTTTAAATTATTTAATAGTGAACTTTTAGTAATTAATGGTTTAAAAATGCAATGTGCGTCATTTATCTGATACGGATAAGGCAAAACCAATCGATCGTTTTGGGATCTATATGTAGTTTGAAAAAAATCAGCAAATAAATCAGCAATAGACTGATTAGTTTCCGCTGTATTCTTTTCAAAAAAAAACAGTCGATGGAAGCGTTGATAAACCACGCTTCATATTAACAAAGTTATAGAATCTCCTCGGATCACTGCGAAACCGCCGTCCGCAATTTACGAGGTAGTCATTGTAACACTGCGTATTAAGGACAATAAAATTTGATCGTGCAATCGAATAACAAGAGAAGTTAAAGGAAGTGTTAGATTCTTTAAACTTCTTGTAATTTCTCGACATTTTATTTTTAAGGTATGTCAATTCCCGTGTAAACCAAACAGGCTTATTAGACCTATTTGGTTTACATAACGGGACGCATATGTCGAATGAAGAGTTTAATGCAGTATAAAACAGTTCAGTTGCAGTATCAATACTATCAATGTCCCTACACTCGCAAAGAGGAGACCAGTCAGTGTTCGACAGGATCCGAGAGAGTTCATTGAAATCTGTGTTACGAAAATGACGCACGTGTTGCAATCTCGTAGTAGAGTATGCTACACGGGACTCTAGGTTCATCAACATTTCTAAAGTAGGATGATAAGGATCTTCAGGAAGGGATAAAGGTTCAGATCGGGAGACAGATGTAAGGGAAGGATCCAAAACAAAAACCAGGTCAAGCATTCTATATAAAGAATTTGGAATAGCATTGATTTGACTTAATGATAATCCAAACAAATTATCTATTAAATCATGATGGGACGCAGAATTTAAAGCGTTGGAGTCAGAATTTGATAGCCAAGTCATTCCTGTAATATTAAAATCACCAAGAACAACAAGACTATCGCGATCAGATAGCAAAGTAGAGACAGAAACTATAGCCGAAAAATGTGAAGAATAGACAGAAGAATCAGAAGATGGAGGAACATATGAACAAGTTATAAAAATACAAGCACCATGAACGGACAATTTTACAGCTACGAATCCTAAATCGATAGAGATTGCTAAGTTTGCTACACAGACCTCTTACGTTCTGGTAGCCAAGTGAGAAGGATGTTAGTTTTTTGTAGTTACAGAGCTTTTACTCGCAACAGTAGGAAGTTCAACAGGAGTACGAATTTTCTTTTTTGCGGTATATTCCTTTACAATTACATGATCTGGCCAGAACTTTTTATAACAAATGTTGCTAAATTGATCGGCAGGAACAGTAATTTTAAAAGATGATATTTCCCGGGAATAATTAAATTGAAATTTGTCCACTGAAACATTGGCTTTAGATTTGGCCTGAATAAAAGCCATGACTTCATCAGAAGTTTGATCAGGGGCAAGCCTGGAAACAAAAATGTGTTTCTTTGGTGGAACGCCAACAAGTGATTTGAGACCACAGCCGCATCTACGGATGCAACTACAGCCTTGGATGGCTGACCAACAAAAACTGCTGGGGTGGTTAAGTCTTCACTGCATACAACAACTGAAACATTACCATCGCCGGTGTTAGTAGGAACAATATCCATGGGTAGAACATTATTCTCGTCACTACTAACTATTATTGGAGGAGCAGGAGAAGAAAGATTTATTAATGCAGGAACAGACGGAGCAGACAAATGATTTGGGTGTGGGGAAAGTTCATTAGCGCTTATGGACAACCTCGGATAGGCCATTTTACGCTTAGGTGACTCATTCAAAAGTTTCATATTTTTGAATTCATCCTCCAGCGCTGAGAAACCTTCAAACAGTTTTTTAAACCGTCCAAAGATACCAAAGAAAATAAGGTTAGTGTGCCTTGGGAGACGTAAAGAGTAAATGCAAGAGTGCAAGAGTATGAAAAGCAAAACCAAATTGAACGCAGTGACAAAACAATAAGTAAACACTGTATGCCTTAGAATTTGTTTTTGCGATTTTATGTAAATCAAACAAAATGCGAAATAAATAATAGTTCACAATGTATACTGTTGATTTTGACAAAAGTTAAGCACTGAAAACACAGCTAATAGCGATTACTTGTGTAAACTAAATTTGTAAAAGATAACACAAATGAAAGTGATAGCAAAGAATGCGAAGAAAAAAAACACGTCCGTTTGCGATGCGAGGCGGCGACGATTTGGTTCTGAAATTATCAATTACTCGAACGACGACTACGTCTTACTTAAGGATACAGATAATCTTTTGCTATATGAAACATTTGGAGAAGTCTTTCGCGTTACTAATCTTAACTTTTACAACGACATTTTTGAAAAAGAGCTAAAATTTTTCCATAATGAAAAAAACCAAATTGACTGGGAAGTAACTATGGAACTCAATTTAATCAATGCACTTCTTTCTCAACTTACACCTCATAAAATTTCCAAACGCAGTGTCAATGAACTAGGAACCATTTTTAAATGGATTACAGGGACACCAGATCATGATGACATGATAATTATTCAAACTAAAATCAATGAACTTGTGGAAAACAATAACCAACAAAACAAAGTTAATTCAGCAATTTTCAAAGAAGTAGCAAAAGAAAAATTGTTAAACTATGTAAAACACAATAAATTCACAAATTACTTAATTACCGATTATCAACCATCTAATAATACACAACTTCAAATAGAAAACACAAATATTTTGTCAAAAATAGCCATACAACTAGAAAATAATCATTCAAAAATTACAATTGTATTATTTTTAATTATCTTTATTTTCTTTATGACAAAGCTTCTCAAACATTTGCCCACAAATTTAAATCCTTTCAATTTACTAAAATTAAAATTGCCACGTAATCAAAATCAAGAAATGGATCTTGACACACTAAACAGATTAAATCAACAAATCGAAAATCTCTTAAGGAACCATTAAGCATCGGGGACGATACTTCTTAAGAAAGGGGGGAGTTATCACCCAGCCCACCACAGAAGTCTTATGAAATTCATAAACAATTTCCAATTCCCATTGCCGGCCTGGACTATATTTACATCGGCCCAGCTTCAACATAAACATAACACAGAAACCACTTAATGAAATTCATAAACAATTTCCAATTCCTATTGCCAGCCTGGATGATATTTACATCAGCTCAGCTTCAACATAACACAGAAACCACTTAACGTAAAACCCGAGATCGATTATAAAGAAGCTTTCAACTCGTAACGTAATCACAGATCCATTATTAAGAAGCTTTCTCCTAAACATGGCTGACTTGCAGCATAAGATCAACTCTGTACTTCACTTCTAATTTGATATCCGAATAAAGAGAAAGCTTGTAGCTCCCAACAAAAAATATATTTTTCAGTTCAGTAGAACAGAATTGTTTAATTTGCATGCGCTAAATAGACACCAACAGTGTTCGCTTAACGCCTTGCAAACTATAAATTTGATGAATAATTTCGACGTCGATGTTGATCGATGCTTTCAAAATGAATCGTCGATGTTTGTTTAAAACTTTGATGCATTAAAGTCAGTCCGTTAGCTACAATGTTAGGATAGGTTTTAAACTTTTATTAATTTTTTAAATGTATTTCATATCTTGATACAGAAATTTTTCCTAATTTGCTTTTACGTGTTCTAAAAACACACATGCTTTCCAGAACATCAATATCGACTTATCACAATCAGTGCTCATCGTACTTATGTTTTTATACAACACTACATACAATTCCCTTTTGACTTACCTGAAACGCGGCACGTGGCATTTTGTAATTCTCTTTGGGGAAATGTGGTTCTATTTAATTATTATATCCGCTACCCATAGGGTAGAAGGGTATTATAACTTAGTGCCAACAGAAAATGTATGTAACAGGCAGAAGGAGGCATCTCCGACCCTATAAAGTATATATATTCTTGATCAGCGTCAACAGCCGAGACGATATAGCCATGTCCGTCTGTCTGTCCGTATGAACACCTGGATCTCAGAGACTATAAGACATAGGGACACCAAATTTGGCAAAAAGGTTCCTTCATACCCTACGCAGATCAAGTTTATTTCAAAAGTTGGATGCCACGCCCCCTTCGCCCACAATAAGCATTAATCTAGAAAAAGTCAATTTTTTTTATGTAAATTGCGTATAACTCCAAAAGTTCTTTATGCAATGATGTGTAATGGTAACCCGTCTGCGCTTGACACTCTTAATATACCCTGTAATTTTGGTACAAATCGGATAAGTGGAACAAAAGTTATTCGTTAAATTATTTATCAAAATTGTTGTGCCCAATGCATACGGACGTTTTAAGTGTGTGAATGACCTAGAGATATCAAATTTGGTAACAGTATTCGTGTAGGTCTTACGCAGATCAAGTTTGTTTTAGATTTTTGCCACGCCCCTTTCCGCCCCCAATAACTGTAAAAGCCGTAATAATGAACCTAGAGCATTGAATTTTGGTATGCATAATAACAATTATATTCTCAATGATTCCTGTGAATTTGGTTGAGATCGAATGAAATACAAGGAAGTTATTCATGAATCAATTTTATATGCAAAATTCACTTGCAGCTGCTCGCGCTTTGTTTGTTTATTTGACAGAGTGACCATGTCGGTATTTCATGGATTTAAAAAAAAATATGTATATACAAAAAAACAAATTTCAGTATATTCTGTGGTATATTTTTTGTTAAAATATCATTTAAGCTTTTTGTATTCTCTCGAAATGGGTTGCGGGTATCATACTTGTTTTTATTTTTTGGGAGTTCACTCAACTATTTTCTACTCAGTTTCATAATTTTAACAACACTGCACTGGATAGGATAGGAAGGTCAGATGGCAAGATGGGTTAATTTTTGAGTTCTCTTTGCGGGGGTGTCCTTAAATTTTGATCTATTTAGTTATTTTTTCATTTTTGGGAGATATCTCAAATAATTTCTAATCAATTTCATAATTATAACAACACTGCTCTGAATAGGATAGCAAGGTCAGACTGCCAGACAGTTTGATTGGGTACAGTCATTTTACCTGGATTCTACTCTGACCGGTAGATCAGACTCATTAGGATGTGGTACCCCTTGAAACGACCTAGTAGAATGCAGAAACAGAACCTGGTTCTTCCGGCGTACGTTCGGTAGACTGCCTAGTGCTTCAAAGAAGGATTTACCCAGGAATAGGTGTTTACACTCTCTATCTCTTCATCATACCTGCTGCTACGACATAAGTCTTGTTGGGATCCACCATACCGTTGCACCATACGTTCAATGCGTCAATGTCCCCTTATGACCTACATAAGCATCCATATCCTGTTCTTTGTAAAGTGTAGAACCGCGAAGTGCGCTTCGGGTTATATTTCTTCTCGCGGTTCCAAAGTAAATAACACTGAAGCTTTGTCCAGATTTTGTATACCCTTTCTCAGGGTATATTACTTAGTGCCAGCAAAAAAAGGTATGATCAGTATCAATAGCCGCGAAGATGTAGCCATATCCGTCAGTCTGTCTGTCTATATGAACACCTAAATCTCCGAGACTAAAGCACATAGATATATCAAACTTGGTGACAGTACTCGTGTATGTCTTACGCCTTACCCCTTCAAATTGAAAAAAACTTAAGAGTCCATGTCAGACAGTAGAATTATTTTATTCGAAATGAAAAAGAGCAAAGCAAAACAAGCTTCTAATCTACTCCGGTACTACTTTTAGACCCAGTGCACTATTGGAGCTAGAGGAAGCAGTAACATTAATCAACAAGATCATAGTTAAGGCTTTTCCTTGGGTAGGAATCGAAAAGAAAACGACACCCCATCATGGAGCAAAAGCTTTGAGAGGCTAAGGCTATCCTGGGCCAGTCAGACTGTTTACAACAAGATAATCTCGTGCTCGTAGACATTTCTGAAGGCGCCCGATTACATAGAGTATTGTCAACAAGTAAGAAAGCTACAGTCAAAAGTGGACGACCGTAGATACTCGCAACCCATTTCGTGAGAAAACAAACGGACATGGCTATTCTACCCTACGGGTACCGGGTATGGGGGTCAAAACGGAATCTAGCTTTAAATCGAGGGGTCAACACCTTTAGTTACTATTTGAGACCCACTCTTTAAAAAGCACTCTCTTAGATAATGAACCGATTGAATATTATTAAAAAAATTGTATTTCAGATCTTGGCAGACGACTGGACAGCTCTTAAACTTTCTAGCCTTTCTCCAAGGCAGAAAAGCAAGACATCACATATTTTAAATCATTCACTTAAAAATCAAAAGTTGTATCTGTCTTCCAAGATATAGAAGGTGCATTTGACACTACATCTCGGGATGCTATCTACGCTGATATAGCTACAAGAGATCTCAATAGAACCACCAGCTGATGAATTGCCTCTTGAGGCAGACCATTGCAACAGAGCATGAGAGTAATGCAAGAGGTTGAATGCAAAACACAAGAGGTTGCCCCAAGGAGGAGTTCTGTCTCTGCTTCTGTGGAGTCTACTGGTAAATGCATAACTCAAAGAACTAAGCAACAGAGGAATACAAAGTTATAAATACTCAGACGATTTTGTCATCACATCAAGATTTAAAGATAGCTGACAGAGCTTTAGTACTATCAACGCACACCCCAATCGGTAAAAGCTACGATATAAACATCTGGGCGCTCACTAAGAAGCAATTTTCAGAAATAATTACTATCTAGGCTAGGCAGCCCTACAGTGTTTCTGGTTAGCGCACCACGGGTCTGACTAAGTCCATAGTGGCAGGAATCTTTGCACTCACTTAATTATGGTGCTGCATGGGGGAGAACATGATGACATGGTTGGAGGTAGGGCAGTGGTGACGTCCTGAGGCTATAAAGCTAACTCACTCCCCTAAGGCCAGGGCGTTATGCTTTGCAGTCAGGTATAAAGGACTGTGTTCGACCGGAGCCTACCCGATACCTGTCCGCCACGGGTAGTATAGTAAGGACTTACCGTACTGAAGGGGGATATGGTTCGGTGGACCAACATCCCCCACACTCGTGGGGCCAAATTTATGGTCAAAATGAACAAAATGATGAAGCGGAGATTAACCGCGAGCAGTTTTGCGGAGCAGTACGAAAATGCTGTTCTGGACAATGGTGGTCGGACAACGCTTTCCAGGGGCACTGCACCTAGAAAGAAGAACTCAGTACCAGGAGGCTCGCACTCTGGTCCGAGTACCTCCAAAGGGCCCTATTTCCATAGCGAAAGGACCAGGTGGTCCTGACCCGCTAAAACATGGCATCAACGGAGCAGGAACCAAGTGAAGAAGGGCTTCACGCCAGAAATGGCAAAACAGAAGACCCTAGAGCAAAAGGCTACAAATTGGTTTTCGGGGGCTAAGGTGGATAGAGGCTGTTAGCGGACGGAAACGCTCGCTGCACCACACATTGCCACAAACAGACACCAAAGAGGGCAAGATAAAAAGGCAGCGCCGAGGAACCCCGAAGGAGGCTGATGCAGGGCAAGTACCTAACCAGCCCCACAAACGAGCAGATGTTTTGTATATAGGGCCAGCTTAATCGCTCCTAGCTCTTACGTAGTGAGCATTCTTTGCGGGTACTCCGTAAGCAACACCGCCATCGTGATGGATGTAATATAAATATATATGTATATCCAACAGGATTACTTAATAAGGGAGATGCGCAAGGGCTGGGCCGTCCCGAAGCTCAAGGGGGGAGAAGGGGTGGTGCTACGCACCTGTCCGGAGGACTAAATTCCTGCGCTGGAGGTGGTCACGGTGCACCTGCCGAGGTCAGTCGGCGAGGAGGTTGCCAAGTCTATAGCCCTGCTGCGGGATCACAACCGCAGTGTGCTACTGGACACCTGGACGGTCCTAAGGTGCACAGCGACCAAGGAGGGAAAGCTGGTAACACTGGGCTTAGGTGCGCAAGCACTGAAGCTTCTGCAGTCCCGTGGTATTATCCTATACTACAGGCTTGGCTTGCTACCATGCCAGCTACGGAGCCCAGCGGTAGAGCCAGCTGAGCGCGCTACAAGTAGGCCGAAGACCACTACAGTGTCCAATGAGACCAACGTGGCAGAGTAATCAGCTCCGCTGCTACTCGAGGCAAAGGATGGCACTGTCTCAACCACTGGTGATCTGAACATCGCCACGCTAATGATGGATGAGCAGCTGACCAAGGAGAGCTCCGACTCATCCGTTGATGAGCGGACGATTGTAGAGGTGACAACAGAGCCAGGTCTCCAAAACCCTACAACCCAGAAGGAGCTCTAGGATGTTTAGCACCAGCGCTTCACAAATCAACCTACACAAAGCTAAATCAGCTTCAGCTGGTTGATGACCAGGCTAGAGCTGGCGCTAGTGCTAGTACAGGAGACCTGGACCTTCAGAGGGAGGATCTGCGGTCTAGGAGGTAAGTACCACGAAGTCATTTCGGATCTAAGGGAACAGACTCCACAAGCCTGTACCTTAGTATGTAAGGACATTAAATTCCTCTGTCTCTCCCATTTTTTGAACAGAGACCCAGTGGCAGTGCAAGTCACTACAGCAGATACGAGGTGCAGGATCGTCGTGGCCTCTGCCTACTTCCCTTGTGACCAGGAGAAAGCGCCACCGACGAGTATCCTGGCACTGACAAAGCACTGCCGTGCTAGTGGAATACCACCCATCGTAGGATGTGACGCTTATGCTCACAGTAGTGTCTGGGGTAGCACAGACACTAATAAGCGGGGTGAGTGTTTTCTTGATTTTATACTATGTAACGACCTTACAGTACTGTAGTAATGTAGAAAGCTCTAAGCTGATAAGCAAAAGGAGAGTCTCCAAAGAATCATATAAGTCAGATCACGGGATTATTCTCTTTTGACATAGGTGGCGACTTGACTTTCTTAAAAATCATCAGGTACCCCAAGATTGGGCTAAGTATCAGGCGATTCTTGTAACTGGTATAGACAGGCTGAAGAACTGTAGACAGACAAGAGCTCTCCCGAAAGAACGGTCGCCTCCAAAAGGGATAACCCCTAGTGGAATAACAAACTCAGCTTGCTTAGGACGACAGTGAGAAGGCTGTACAATACGGCCAAGCTAAGGGCATACACTTTCAAACTCACTGAGTACAACAAAGAAATTCGGAAGTGCAATCGAGCCCACTTTCGAAATTTTTGGGATAATATAGAGCTAACTACACCAGCCATGAGAGTCGTTAAATCTACATCTAAATGCAAAGGTATCTCACAACAATGGTAACTACACCGAAAATAAAGTACTCCTACTTCTACTTCTAATTGAGACTCACGACATGTGAGAGTATTAGTGAAGCAGCCGGGCTAGTCCACGGTGCCGCACTCTAGTATCTGGCCCTGAATATTATTAAGGAGCCTATGATAAGGTGGGACAACATTAGTAGAACTCTCTAGCACTCTAGAGCGCTCCATCAAGTCCAAAGAGGTGATACTTTGTGCCTTTATGGATATTGAGGGAACTTTTGATAAGACATCGCATGGTGTAGTCGAAAGAGCTTTATCTAACAGAGGAATTGAGATGGGTAGCACATCTGCTCCATACCACAATAGCGGAGGTGGATGTGAACAACACCTCATAGAGAACACTCACAATATGAGGTTGTCTACGGACGGGGTCTTGTCTCCTTTGCTGTGGAGCCTCGTTGTCGATAAGCATCTTGATATATTCACAGAGTGCCATGGTTATGCCGATTACATATCCATAGTATGTGTGGGCAAATACGAGCACACTGAAAAGAATATCGTATGGTCTGAATCAGAGATTAACGTGGTGTAATGAAGTAGGGCTGAACATTAACCCAGCCAAAACCACAATTGTTGCATTCACAAATCGCTACAAAATGACGTTATTTACGCTAATTGTTATAGGTGGAGCAACTATATCGATTGCCATGGCAATGCTTAGGTACCTTAAACAAGCTTTCAGCGTGTAACAAGGTGACACTATACTGGGACTATACCAAGAAACGCTGATATACCTGGAAATGGAGTCGCGCATACACTCGCCAGACAGGGAGCCAGTACACTCTTTTGGGGGCCTGAGCCCTTCTGCGGAATTGGACCAGGTTTTGTAAACTACATTCTCAAAGCTGAGCTGCAGGACTTGTGCTGTGCACACTGGAAAAACTCCAAGTAGCGCCGCTCAAAGCAAACGCATATTGGGGCAGTATAACCTTAATAGAACCAGAGAGTGCATTAACCTGAACAAAAATTCACTCAGAATAGTGACAGGTATCCTTACAGGACTCTGTCGACTACACAGGCATCTGTGTAATCAACGACTTGCAGAGTACTTGTAGACTCTGCCTTGAAGAGGAGGAGACTCCAGAGCACATTCTGGCAGCCAACACAGTGAGACCTTATCACTTTGGTAATCAACAGCTGAGTACAAAAAACCGCAAAACCCCTTAGTATAATGGCATTTCTGCAAGAGCTGGGCCTGAGGGAGGTACTACAACTCAGAAGACAGAAACGGGGCACAATAAATCTTTTAGGTTGCGTTGCAAATATTACCTATTAAGGCATCCTCTAAATATAATAATAATAATTATGTTGAATAAGCAACAACGAACTTTCTTGCATTGAAGCTACAAGTATTTTGAAAAGCTTAAGTTTGTGTTTGGAAGCCGATCGAGCTACAGCGGTAATGGTCCTAAAGCTAGCCTCTAAGTTGGGAGTTCTGTGTTCGATTGACGCAAGGGAGAGAGAAAGAAATTTACAATAAACCAATTTTTTAATTTTTTATTTAATTCACAATAAATCAATTTAATTTTTTGTACATAAATAAATATGTATCAGTTTAAGTAACGTAGTCTTTTTACATTCAAATATCACAGTGAGTTTGACTTGCCTTTTAGACCTTCTTCGGCGCAGACTGTGGTTCAGGAGATAGAATATCTAAAGTTTGTGGGTTCGAATCCAGACGGGCTAGAGTGGCTCAGGCGCTCGAGTTTCAAACTCTTAGTCAACCGAGAAATTTTACTTAAATATGTCAATTTAAAACCGTTGCAGAATAAAATTGTAATGCACACCAAATGTTGCTAAACATTTTCTTACTTGCTCATATATACCTCCGTCTTCTGATTTATCTGTATACCAGGATCACCTTGAAGTAATCAAATGTGTTTTTGCGTTGCTATCCAACAAAGTCCATATTATTGTTCTAGGTGACTTTAACCTGGAACAGTTTGGTATCCTTGTGATAACATTTATTTTCTTATTCCTTGAAACCGACATGACTTTATTGATGGTTTACTTGAATTATCTTTGGCTCAAATTAACATTACACTAAATTCTCACTGCCGGCAATTAGATCTGTGCTTTGTCTCTGAACCTACCAGCGTAGTTCTATCTAGATCGGAACCCCTTACATCTCCTGAAGTCCCCTATCATCCAACTCTGGAGTTAAGGATCGAATTCAGCAGATCTGTACTCACTAATTCTGATGTACCTGCCGATTGAGTTCGTTGCTTTCGAAAGGCAAACTTCCCCAAATTTATCCAACTTCTTAATAGAGTTGATTGGTCTAATTTCTATTCTTGCACTGACATACGTGCCGCCATCAATTTGTTCTATAATAAATTAAACATTTGATTTGATGCCTCCAAACAACTTTCTAATCTTAAGAACCTGAAGTCTAGACTTTAAAAAAAATTTAAAATTTCTGGCTCTACCTTAACTTTTTTGCAATATATAATTGCTCGGTCTAATTTTATCGAGCTTGACGATGTGTGTTATAAAAATTACTTAGCTCGCTATATCTGAAAACCCAAGGAAGTTTTTAATTTCGTTAACACTCATCGGAAGTCTTCCTGTTATCCTTCTTGTTAATCTTACGAAAATTGAAAGCAAATTCTGTCAGGCAATCGCCGATCTATTTGCGCCATTTTTTCAAACCACCTATTCTTCATCTTAATACTCAATGAGTGAGAAGTCGCTAATTCGGTATCTTCAAATGGTTAAGCCGGTGTTTTCGCCCGGTCCAGATGGAGTTCCGGGCTGTGTAATTCGGTACGGTTTATGAAGACCGTTGCTGAAATTATTTGATTTATGGCTTCAGTCATAGACTTTTCCCTTTTTATGGAAGGGGTCTTTTATTGTTCTGCTTGATAAGAAGGGAAGTAAGTCTGACGCCACAAACTATAGAGAGATACGTAAATTGTCAGCTTTACCAAAAGTTTTTGAGAATATATTAACAAGTCATTTACAACACTTGTGTAGTTTTATTATTTCCCCCTACCAGCAGCACGGATTTATGAAACATAGATCCACTGTTACTAATTTGCCTTGACTTTCTTCATCCGCTAACCATCTAATCCGCTAACTTTCTAATATATTCCAAGTTACCTTTGGAGTTTCGCAAGGAAGCCATCTCGGTCCTTTACTTTTCGCATTGTTTATAAATGATCTTCCTACTGTTTTGACGAAATCTCGCGAACTAATGGAGGCGGATGATGTTAAAATATGCCTGCACTACAGGGATTGGCCATGCCATATGAAGTTGCAGAGAGATCTTGACTATTTTCAGTCATGGTGCAAAGTGAACTTGTTAAATTAAAATTGTTCTAAATGTGTTGTGATGTCCTTCTATAGAGTTAATCCACATTTGGCATCTTACTGAACGGTAACGATTTAAAAACAATTACTGCTGTTGATGATTTGGGTATTCTCTTAGATCATAAGCTTAAATTTTCTGACCGGTCAATAATGCTATGTCTGTTCTCGGTTTCATTAAGAGGTGGTCAAAGGAATTTGATGTCCCTTATATTACTAAGACCCTTTATACTTAACTTGTTCGTCCGTCTCTGGAATATAGTTCGAGCATATGGTCTCCATAGTTTTCTGTTCACCAGGATTACATTGAATCTGTTCAAAATCAATTCCTCTTATTTGCTTTGCGTGGGTTGAACTGGAATGCTGAAGCGAGATTGCCATCATATAGCAGTAGACTTCTTTTAATAAACCCACCTTCTTTAGCTAACCGTAGAAAATTGCTTGGCATTTTATTTATTTTTAGTCTAATTAATTGTGATATTGATTGTTCAGAATTAATATCGCGACTAACCTCTTCCGTTCCATCTAGACTAATCCGTAGTTACATCCCGCTTGCTCTCCCCCTATGTAGATCTAATTTTGCATTGCATGACCCTTTTTGAGTTTTATATTATAACTATAATAGATTTCATCATGTATTTTCAAGCGCTAAAACTGCTTTCAATCTTAAAACTTTACTACTAACCTACTTAACTAATAATTAGACTGAATTTAGCTTATAGTAATAAATTAAAATATTTCATTCCACCCTAATCTACAATGTCCGAATCGTGTCGCTCGTCCTGCGACGTCGCCTCTCGGTCGGTTGGGCGGGAGGAGGACTTATTGGGATCCGCGCGTAACAAGCTTTGGCTTGGTATCGCTTGGCCACACATTAAAATATATGTGTTTGTGTAAGGTTGAATAAGCAATAACGATCTTTTTATACCCACTACCCACAGGGTCGAAGGGTATTATAACTTAGGTTCTACAGAAAATGTATGCAACAGGCAGCAGGAGGCATCTACGACCCATAAGTACGACTATAAAGTATATATATTTGTCATGGATCAGACAGTTATTATATGTAAAGTAAGAAGTAAGAAACTATAAATGCAGATTGATAGAAGAATATAGTGTTGGTTAATTTGTGAATGCGAGTTCCGAGCGAGATGGATATACGGGCTGAGCGTGGCGCGATGGTTCTCGAAGCGAAGAAGACGGGGACGAGAGACAATTGTGACTCGCTACTCGTATCACAAAACAAATCACTAATAATTATTGAAAACGTGGATCCAAGTGAGTCTTCGACATCAGAAGTGGGATCGCCACAGCCACAGCATCCTGAAAACGTGTTACAGATGCTTGAAGTACAAAACAACAAGTTTTTGGAGGCGCTAAAGACCCTGTAAAAGCCAGTTACTACTACAACAGCAACAATGCATGAGACTTCTGTGACGCTGCCTACGATTAACCCCGAAGCTGCTGGTGCTGACGCGGCAGCGTGGTGCAAAACTGCGAATATGATTCTGAATGAGAGTCCATTGACGGGCAGTGCATTGGTGATGACTCTAAGTAAATCTCCAATTGGAAGCGCGTCGCAATGGTTATCGCAAATTTGCTTTGCGGGAATGACTTGGCCACAATTTAAAGAACTATTTATGCAGAGATATTAAAGCATAGAGACGCCAGCCGTCATCTTGTTTAACATGTTAAACGGACGCCCGAATGCAAACGAGTGCTTGTCTGTGTACTGCAGCCGCCTTGTGACGTCATTGATGATGAAATGGAGTTCGATGACAGCTGAAGAAGTGGCAGTGTCGCTCGTGATAGCACACGCATCGCAAATTTACACAAGACTACAGAGTCTCCTATACACAAAAACCGTAACAACGCGCAGCGAATTGCAGCAGCAATTACAGGCTTATACATTCGACAAGCGGGTCGAATATTCTGGTACGGATCATGAACCAGAGCCAAAGAAGCAGAAAACGCAAACTCCAGTTAAGTGTCATTATTGTGGCAAGCTTGTCACAAGATACGAGAGTGTCGTAAGAGGGTAGCTGAAGAGAAACCCGAAATTAAAACAAAGCAGTCATATGGCAAACCGGTGACAGGGCGCGACAGATCAGGCATAACCTGCTACAAATGCGGCAATGTCGGACATTGATTAAGGATAAATTAAGTGACAAGATTGCTGGCAAAAGAATTAATAATATGGTAATTTTAAGAGGCACAGAAGAAAATATTGTTAAAAGTAATTTGCAAATTCTAGCCACAGTTCAAATTTCTCAATTTTATCTAGAAATATTATTTCATGTTGTAAATAATGGTCACCTTAAATACGACATAATGATTAGTCGCGAAATAATACAGAATGATTTTGGCATTACAATGGACTCAGATAACTTAGGTTTATTTAAGACTAAAACTGTTTGTGTAGTCCAGCACAAATCCACAAAAGACACTATAGTTAAATGTAGTAATAACAAGGTTGATTTAAGTGAGCAGGACAAGCAAGCTTTAATAAATATACTGGAACCATATTCTGATAGTTTTATAAAGGAAATACCTGGTTCGTTAGAAATCCGTTTATTAAATAACAATAAAACAGTTCAGCAGGGCCCGTACAGACTTAGTGAGGTGAAAAGAAGCTTGTCCGAGTAAAAATACAGCAAATGCTAGATGCCAAAGTGATGCACCCAAGTAGCTCACCTTTTGCCAGTCCAATGCTCTTGGTAAAAAAGAATGATGGTAGTGACTGACTATGTATAGGGAGCTGAATGTCAGAAAAATGGCTCTTCAGTTTTTCAGCAATTAATTACATGAGCATTGGGTGAACATATTCATACGCGATAGTTTGCATAGATGACATATTGATTGTTGGAAGTTCAAAAGAAGAAGCCTATGAGAGATTGAGCATAGTGTTAAAAGCTCTTACGTGTGCAGGGTTTTCCTTTAATTAAAAAAAATATGCATTTCTCCAAACTGGAATTGAATATCTTGGGTACTTTATCGAAAACGGTGAAGTTAAACCTAACGCTAGAAAAATAAAAGCCTTGTCAGCATTATCTCAGCCAAGTTCGGTTGCTCAACTCAGGCAATTCATAGGTCTAGCATCATATTTCCGACAACTCGTACCACGTTTTTCCAAGCAAATGAAACCGTTGTATAAGTTAACATCTAAAAATAGTAATTTCGCGTGGAACAAGGAGCATGAACAAAATATCATTCAAGCATTGACCAGTAAACCAATATTAGTCATCTTTGACCCAAACTGCCCAATTGAACTCCACACTGATGCGAGTGCAAATGGGTATGGTGTAATGCTGGTGCATGGAATTGATGGCAAGTGCAGGGTGGTAGAGAATTACAGTAAGTGTACCACGGCAGCTGAATCCAAATATCATTCCTATGAGTTGGAAACACTGGCGGTGTACAATGCCGTTAAACATTTCCGCCACTACCTGCATTGTAAGAAATTTGTAGTCCATACAGATTGTAACTTACTAACGGTAAGTCGGAACAAAATCGAATTAACGCCCCAGAGTACATCGTTGGTGGGCTTACTTACAATCATTTGATTTCGATGCTAAGTACCGCAAGGGAAACCAGATGGCACATGTTGATTTCCTGTCTCGTAATCCAATTCCAAGTAAATCCAATCACGCGAATAAAGTAACTGAGGTGCGAGTAGACTTAGCCAAGATCACAGACAACTGGCTAATCGCTGAACAACAACGCGATCAAGATATAGCTGGTATCGTGGCACGGCTAAATACCGGTGAAATGTCAGATGACTTAGCGAGAACTTATGAGCTGAGGAGCGGATTATTGTATCGCAATATACAAAGAAACGGCAAAACTCGCTGTCTGTCTGTTATTCCTCGCGCCTTTCGATGGTCCGTCATTAATAATGTCCCCGAGACCATAATGCATCTTGGTTGGCAAAAACGCTTGACAAAGTTTACAAGCAATATTGGTTTGAAAATATGTCAAAATACACTCGAAAGATTTTCAAGCCAACGTCAGGCAAAGTGCAAATGGAGATGCATCCTATTCCCAAAGTTAAAATTCCGGGAAGTTAAGGGGCAAAAACGATATGAAAGAGTATGTGATAGTACAGATTGATGGGTTTACTAAGTTCGTTTTTTTGTATCATACCTTTAATTTAGACGCAGAAAATTGCACCAAAGCAGTGAAATCAAGTTGAAGTTGACCTTAAAGATGTGCGAACACGAGCCAAAAAATATCGATAAAAATGCAGAGTACGAGATAAAGGGAGTTGATTTTAATAAGGCGAAAATTGTGAAGCACAAGATTGGCGATCATATCTTGCTAAAAAGCGAAGAGCGGCATCAGACTAAGCTAGACCCACAGTTCAAAGGGCCATTTGTTGTCATTGAGTTGTTGGAAGGTGACAGATACCTGCTAAAGTCATTGATAAATAAAAGAACAAACAAGTATGCGCACGATAACTTGCGGAGAATGCCAGAGGAGTGCATTGTATCTGAAATGATTGAAGAGGATGACAACGTTGAAAGAGACGTAGGTCACCAGACAGATCATCTGAGGATCTCTGCCACCGAGGGTGCAGAGAACATCTTACATGGGGGCTGGTCCAAGCAGCAATGTTCATGTCAATGAAATTGCTTGTGGCGGATGGTTGATTAAGTAAAAGATCAAGGCATTCCAGGTGCATAGCGTCGCAAAGTGGCGGCAAGAGCCCGAGAACCATGTAATGATAAAATCGGTATCCAAATGGGCGAGTTTCTATTGAAACTGTTATTTGAAGTGTAAAATAAAATTAGATTGTAAGTTCTGGAAAATATCATGACAAAGATTAAGATAGAAAGTTTATTAAGAAATGTAAAACATGATGCCAAGCCTGATGCTTATATTTGATAATATACACGAGGACGTGTGAGAGTCAGGAAGGTCGTGTCGTGGAACAGACAGTTATAATGTAAAGTTTGAATTAGAATTAATAACATTAAAAACATTGTTAGTGCTAAGAAACTATAAACAAAGATTGACAGAAGAATAAAGTGTTGGTTAATTTGTGAATGCGAGGTCCGAGCGAGATGGCTATACTGGCTGGGCGTGGCGCGATGGTTCTCGAAGCGAAGAAGACGGGGACGAGAGACAATTGCGACTCGGTATGCGTATCACAAAACAAATCATTAATAATCATGGAAAACGTGGATCCAAATGAGTCTTCGACATATTCTTGATCAGTGTCAAGAGCCGAGACTATATAGCCATGTCCGTCTGTCTGTCTGTATAAACACCTAGATCTCAGAGACTATAATATAAAGAGACACCCACCTCCGACCGCCTAAAGTATATATATTCTTGATCAGTGTCAACAGTCGAGAAGATACAGCCATGTCCGTCTGTCCGTCTGGCTGTCTATCTATATGAACACCTAGATCTCAGAGACTATAAGAGCTAGAGCTAGCTTTTTTAGAATTTCGCCGCGCTCAATGCGCAGCTTTTAAAAAACATACTTTAAAATCGCGTGAAAAACATGGAAGATATAAGCTAAAAAAATACGCCATTTTAATTCTTACGCCTACATATATGAAACAAGTAAGAAAGCTACAGTCGAGAGTGCTCGACCGTATGATACCCGCAACCCATTTCGAGAGAAAACAAAAAGCTTGAATGATATTTTAACAAAAAATATACCACCGAATATACTAAAATTTGTTTTTTTGTATAAACATATTTTTAAGAAATCCATTAAATACCGACATGGTCACTCTGTCAACTAAACAAAAAAAGCGCGAGCAGCTGCAAGTGAATTCTACATATAAAATTGATTCTTTAATAACTTCCATGTTTTTCATTCGATCTCAACCAAATTCACAGGAGTCATTGAGAATATAATTATTATTATGCATACCAAAATTCAATGCTCTAGGTCTATTATTACGGCTTTTACAGTTTTTGGGGGCGGAAAGGGGCGTGGCAAAAACCTAAAACAGACTTGATCTGCGTAAGACCTACACGAATACTTTCACCAAATTTGATATCTCTAGGTCATTCACACACTTAATACGTCCATATGCACTGGGCACAAAAATTTTGATAAATAATTTAACGAATAACTTTTGTTCTACTTATCCGATTTGTACCAAAATTACAGGGTATATTAAGAGTGTCAAGCGCAGATGGGTTACCAAATTACACATCATTACACAAAGAGTTATACGCAATTTACTTAAAAAAAACTTGACTTTTTCTAGATTAATGCTTATTGTGGACGAAGGGGGCGTGGCATCCAACTTTTGAAATAAACTTGATCTGCGTAGGGTATGAAGGAACCTTTTTACCAAATTTGGTGTCTCTATGTATTATAGTCTCTGAGATCCAGGTGTTCATACGGACAGACAGACGGACAGACTGACAGACGGACATGGCTATATCGTCTCGGCTGTTGACGCTGATCAAGAATATATATACTTTATGGGGTCGGAGATGCCTCCTTCTGCCTGTTACATACATTTTCTGTTGGCACTAAGTTATAATACCCTTCTACCCTATGGGTAGCGGATATAAACATCTAGGCATCTAACTATTTTTAATCACAGTTTGAAAATGTTATTAATTGGCCCATTTTTAAGTAGTTCATAGACACTGACAGAGCTATAGTACAACCAACGCACAGCCGACGGCTTCTCGTTAAACGATATGCTCATAGCTAGACTGTCAGTTCAGCCTAAATTATTCTCAACGCTTTCACTTATTTCGAATTGCTTTGTGCGATTACTTTTATAAAATATTCGGGTGTATTTGAGTAACGCATCCAGATCAATATCTTTAGTGCATTCTCTAGCGCGAAAATCGACGACAAAGTCAAATTCTATATTTGGACACGGTGACATATGCAACAGATCGGGATCAAGATTATTAGGCGTGACTTTTATTAAGATGATTTGATTCTCTTGAGGATGTTATGGAAAGAGCTGCCCTAGAAGGCGAATCGGAAGATGATCGTGAGAACAAATTCTGCGTTTCCAACAAATTCAGGAACTCTCCAAAGACATGTCATGGAGGCATGTCTTATCACAGTTGAATCCCTAGGACCTATTGTCTCGTCGATGCACGCCTCTGGAATTGCTCGGATCAACTTTCTGGCGTCAAGAACTTACTTTCCTGCGAGCAGAGGCATCCAATTGGTCAGTTATTGCGCCATTCTTTGGAAATTTGTCAGAGCTGCGACGTCAACCATTGTTCTTAGTGAGTCAGATGGACATCTCGTTCAGCTGTAAAATCCAAAATTCGTTTAGGAAACTGCAGCGAATCTTCGGTCACTCCCACTCCCTTTTATGGAAAGCTGGCGCAAAGATCAACCACGCAGTAGAGGTCCACTTTCTATCGAGGACATCAGAAGCGGAACTCATCTGCTCGTCAAAGCCATCTAGTGTATTTTACTGACGAGCACAAAGCCTTATGCTCAAAGAAGCACATCTCGTCGATGAGTGGAATAATCTCTTTTAACACACTCATGAATGGCAAGGGATTGAGTGGTAGGCGTCTGAAGAATTGGCAATTGGATTTTGATTGTTAGCACCTAATGATATTACCAAAGTAGCATCCTGTTACCACAGCAATAATTATATTTTAGCACTATACATTTTTGCACGCAGGACCAGAAAGTCTTCTAGCTGCCTTACGTCAAAGGTTTTGGCCAATTGGTGGGCTGAATTGTGGCAATTGTGATAAGCAAATGCATTTGATAATATTGTTTGAGGCCAAGGCTTTGCCAGCATTGCCAGCAGTTCGTGTTTAGCCAAATCGCCCGTTTCTGACAACTGGAATCGACTTCTGCGAAGCATCAGAGAAAAACCAAACGCTATTTGGTCAGATAATACAAGCAATTTCGTTGGTGCCAGGAACGAACTTAAGGAACTTCGGGAGCAGAACTTAATCATCACATAGAATTTGAATAAACACAATTGCTAACCATACTAGTATTATAGTAGTTCGATTAGGCTTTCTATTGTTCTCGCGCTTAACATGCCCAAACTCTGTGAGCCTCTCTCGGAAAAGGGTTTTACAAAATAGTGTTCCCTCTTAACAGATATTAAGAGGGATATTTGGCACTCGTCAAAATTAGTATGATAAAGTTTGATTTGGTGACGCTAATTTTGTATAACCCAAGTTTCTGGTTACCTTCGCTCAGCTCAGGCTCCTACTGTTAATAACACTAATACTAATGTTTCATAAAATTAAATATTAATCCTGTTCAATTAAACTCCCATATTCGTTTAGCGTATCAAAACGTATTAAATCGAAATTATCCCAACTCTATGGAGATTGTCTCTGTTTTAACATAAGCATAGTATTAGCGTTCACTGAAACTTTGTTAAAGCCTGAAATTTCTAACTTATCTATCTTTACTTATACATTTACTTCTTTTAGATGTGACCGTTTGTCTCAAATTGGTGGTGGTGTTTTTATTGTTTTATTATATATTATCCCACCTTAATCTGATATTTTTGTTTATCTTATACGCTAACCGTTTTGCAGTCTATATTCTCTAAACTACAAGATAGCGAATCTTTGTTTGTGCATAGTGATTTTAATTTACCAAATGTGTCTTGGTCTGCTGTACAGAAAAATCTAGTTCTTTCTTATTGTAAAAGTTAAAAAATGGCGTTCTCGATATTACTCTTTCGCAAATTAACCATATCTATAACTCTATTGATTACCGGTTTCTGGACACATTAACATACCTAAGACAGTAAATAGATCACTGGTTTTTAAAAAGGACAATTTTTATATTTCAAATGATCTCATTGTCAATTATGGTCGGTCTATTTTATAATTTAGAAACAGCTTTGACAATTTTTTATAATACGCTCCTTTTTTTATCCAGTGCGTTCCTCGTAGATAACCACTGAAGTCAATAGGCCATTCTGATTCTCTCGGGAATTAAATGGATTAAAAAACCTTTAGTCACGAAATTTCAAAAAATGTCAGCGCACTGTGAATCCTTCTGTTGTATTCTATTGCAAAATCAAATTTCGTTTTACTTAACAGGCAACTTTACATTATTTATCTTCGTCGTTGTCGGTTACAGTTTGCTCAGGATCCTAGACAGTTCTATAATTGTGTTATGTTAACTCTAATCGAAAATGTTTTTCACTACCTTCCTTAGAATAATTTCAAAAGAAGACTGCATGCAGTGAACAGGCCGCTGCCAATCTGTTTGCAGACTTTTTTCAATCTGCTTACTCAATTGGTAGCTACTCACCTGATATATCCTATCCCAACAATTTGCAAAAAATCTAACTTTATTCCAGAACCTGTGATCACTGAAAGATCCGTTTCAAGCAAACTCTATCAAATTATTAAAAGTAATTTACTGCTACTAATTTGTGCGAAAGGTAAGGTTATGTCGTTTTATATAAGCTCCGCTCACATGAGTAATTATACTCTTAATATGCTACCTCTGATTAAAGTAGACGGTCTGAATAACTTGACAATTTTTCTAGATTATAGTCTGAAGACTGACAAACACATTTAAATGACTGTCAATTAAGTGACTCAAGTTCTTGAGTTCATCAAAGGATGGGGAAAGGAATTTAATGACCCTTATACGACAATTCTGATTAAAGCGGGGTCTGAAAAGTCTTCTATTTGTTATATACATTTTCTGTAAGCACTAAGTTATAATACCCTTATGCTCTATGGGTAGCGGGTTTAAGAACTGAAGAATTTCTAAAACAAACTTGATCTTCGTGCAAGCATATCTAGTGTTTAAAAAATAAATTCGAAGCTCTAACACTTACAGTCGCTGAAATCTATGTGTTCATAAAGACAGACAGACGGACATGGCAGTATCGTCTCGACTGTTGATGCTGATCAAGAATATATATACTTTATGGGGTCGGAGATGCCTCCTTATGAACAATCAGTTTAAACACTATGCAAAACACGATGATTTCATCAGATCACAAACAAACCTTTTTGTACTGCCTGAAAAGAATCGTTCGTTAGATATCGTGTATGGTGCACCACATGAGCATCAGGCAGAAGACTTTTATCAAGATTTAACTTATGCACAGCATATTGAAATACCATTTCCGGATTGTTAAAGTTTTGCTCCACCCCTTTTGGAAAAAGCGCACCTTAAAAAGAAACGACATGTACACTATTAACAAGTAAGAAAGCTACAGTCGAGAGTCTTCGACCATATGGTACCCGCAACCCTTTTCGAGAGAAAACAAAAAAACTTAAATGATATTTTAACAAAAACTTTGCCAAAGAATATACTGAAATTTGTTTTTTATATCCGCTACTATAAGACATCAAATTTGGTACATAGGTTTCTGCGTTCCTTACTCAGATCAAGTTTAATTCAAAAACAATTTTTATTTAGCTCTTTGTGTAATTAGGTAAACCATCTGTTCTTAATACAATTAATATACCCTGTAATTTTGGTAAAAATTGAATAATTAGAACAAAAGGTTTTTGTTAAATTAAATCTTACGCAGATCAAGTTTGTTTTAGATTTTTTCCACGCCCCTTTCCGCCCTTAAAAACTTGAAAAGCCGTCATAATGAACCTAGAGCATGAATTTTGGTATGCATAATAATAATTATACTCTTAATGATTCCTTTGAATTTTATTGTAATCGAATGAATGACAAGGAAATTATGAAAGAATCAATTTCATAGGCAAAATTCACATACAGCCGTTCATGCCTTGTTTGTTTAGTTAACAGTGTGACCATGTCGATATGTTATACATTTTTTTCAAATATATACAAAAAAACAAATTTCAGCATTTTTTTTTTTAATTTTTTTGTTGAAATAGCATTTAAGTATATTGTTTTTTGTTTGTCTTGAAATGGGTTGCGGATATCTTACGGTCGAGCACTCTCGACTGTAGCTTCCTTACTTGTTATCAATGAATTAAATCAATATTCAGAATTCAATATTATTGTGAAGAACACTTACCAACTGTAATAACGGGATCTGATATTATGAGACTAACCAGATTAAAGTGGGTTAACAGAACTATAAGTAGTGCCATTTCACTATTTCTATTAGGCACAATTTACATATATTCTATTTATTTGACTTTGCATTCGCACTCGACTCTTACTTGACTGCAGCCGAAACACTAATGAATGCTTACAAATGCAATGCAGTAGTACAAAAGTACGATTACCTTAGAAAAGCAGTTGAACAAATTACGTAGTTTGTAAATACATACATATGTATGTCAATATATACATACTTGTGTTTTGCTTTTCCTTAACTCTTTTCACGAATCACAAAAAAATATAAAACTAAACACAGCCCTCCTCACATACCCCACCACAAACCAACTAAGAAATGCAGACTGTAAGAGAAGTCCAGCCATTCGTCTGTCCGTCTGTCTGTATGAAAAATGTCGTTATATTTGTTTGGTATATATTTTGTTCAAATATCATCTATATTTATTTTATTCTCTCCAAATTGGTATCGGGTATTTTATAGTCCAGCACACTCGACTGTAGCTTTCTTACTTGTTCAAGTAAAGCAACGACAAGAAATTTAACCCTAGGCTGCGTATTGTTATTTCGTTTACTTATTTACAATTTGTTTATTTATTATACCCGCTACCCATAGGGTAGAAGGGTATTATAACTTAACGCCAACGGAAAATGTATGTAACAGGCAGAAGAAGCCATCTCCGTCCCCATAAAGTATACACATTCTTGATCAATGTCAACATCCGAGACGATATAGCCATGTCTGTCTGTCCGTCTGTCAGTCTGTCCGTCTGTCAGTCTGTCCGTCTGTCTGTCTGTATAGACACCTAGATCTCAGAGACTATAAGAGCCCCCAACAGCTGTAAGCCGTAATAAAAGACCTAGAGTATTGAATTTTAGTATGCATAATAATAATTATATTCTCAATCATTCCTGTTGAGATCGAATAAAAAACAAGGAAGTATTAAAGAATCAACTGTATATGCAAAATTCACTTGCAGCTGCACGCGCTTTGTTTGGTTAGTTGACAGTGTGACCATGTCCATATTTTAATGATTTTTTCCAAATATATACAAAAAACAAGTAAGAAAGCTACAGTCGAGAGTGCTCGACCGTATAATACCCGCAACCCATTTCGAGAGAAAAAAAAAATTAAATGATATTTTAACAACAAATATACCAAAAATATACTGAAACTTGTGTTTTGTTTGTATATATTTAAAAATAGCGGGTAAAAATCCACAACACCGACATGGTCACACTGTCAACTAAACAAAAAAAACTCGAGCAGCTGCAAGTGAATTTTGCATATAAAATTGATTCTTTAATAACTTCCTTGTTTTTTATTCGATCTCAACCAAATTCGCAGGAGTCATTCAGACTATCATTGTTATTATGCATACCAAAATTCAATGCTCTTGGTCTATTATTACGGCTTTTTGGGGGCGGAAAGGTGCGTGGCAAAAATCTAAAACAAACTTGATCTGCGTAAGACCTACACGAATACTGTCACCAAATTTGATATCTCTAGGTCATTCACACTTTAAACGTTCATATGCACAACAATTTTGATAAATAATTTCACGAATAACTTTTGTTCTACTTATCCGATTTGTACCAAAATACTGGGTATATTAAGAGTGTGTGTGTTAAATTACACATCATTACACAAAGAACTTTTCGAGTTATACGCAATTTACTTAAAAAAAACTTGACTTTTTCTAGATTTATGCTTATTGTGGGCGAAGAGGGCGTGGCATCCAACTTTTGAAATAAACTTGATCTGCGTAGGGTATGAAGGAACCTTTTTGCCAAATTTAGTGTCTGTATGTCTTATAGTCTCTGAGATCCAGGTGTTCATACGGACAGACAGACGGACAGACGGACATGGCTATATCGTCTCGTCTGTTGACGCTGATCAAGAATATATATACTTTATGGGGTCGGAGATGCCTGTTAAATACATTTTCTGTTGGCACTAAGTTATAATACCCTTCTACCCTATGGGTAGTGGGTATAAAAAAACAAATTTCAGTATATTCCTTGGTATATTTTTTGTTAAAATATCATTTAAGTTTTTTGTTTTCTCTCGAAATGGGTTGCGGGTATTATACGGTCGAGCACTCTCGACTGTAGCTCTCTTACTTGTTCTTTTTAAAAATGTCAATTTTAGTACGTTTCAGAATGAAACTGTAATCAACAACAAATGGTGCTAGCATAAAAATATATATGTATGTGTAATGTTGAATACACAATAACGAACTTGTTTTCATTGAAACTTAAAATATTTAAAAAGGCTTTCGTTTTTGTTTGGAACCCGATCGGGTTACAGCGGTAATGGTCCTGAAGCTAGAGTATCGGCCTCTAAGTTGGGAGCTCTCATAAATATATACGTATCAGTTTAAGAAACGTAGTCTATTTAACATTCAAATAGCTCAGTGAGTTTTAAATTGCCATTGAAACCTCCTTTAGCGCAGACTGTTGTTCAGGGGTAGAATAACTGAGCGCGGATAACAAGGTCGTGGCTTCGAATCCTGACGGGGGTCATAATTTTTTTAATTCTCCTCTCTACCCTTTATCGATAAGTGAATAGATCGGCCTTGCCATACCCATTCCCGCAACTCCTCCATCCTCTCATGCCTCGAATGCGTCGCCATCAGGAATCCATGGTTCATGAATTCTGCACATGTGGTAGCTTGTCTTGTTCTCCCGTAGAACACCGCATATTTGACATACGCCTTAGGTATCATTCGTTTTTGATTTCGTCACACGGTACAGGCCAAAATATTTAGCTTTTGACTTAAGTCCACTTCCTAGTGCGTTTTATAGCTACAAGTCGCAATCTGCTGATTGGCCTGCATTCGGAACTCGTCTGTTGTCGTTGTAGACCAGTCGTTATTAAATGATGGGCTACGATCTCCAATTCGCAATAACGTTTGAACCCGTCCAATGTGAATGCGGAACTTTCGTCAGAGATGATTTGGAGTGGCTTTCCAAACATTCAGCTCTGCGTATGAAGTCTCATTGTGACTTCTTGGGCTGACATCGTTATTGTCGGGTAAAACCAGCAGAACTTCATGAATGCGTCAATAATGCCTAGGATATGCATGTTTTGCTTATGTGTACACACCAGAGACCCAAGAAAATTGATATGTAAAGTTTGAAGTGCTTCTTGTTCTTTCGGTGTGCAGCTCTCACTTTTTCTTGCCACTTTCACGGTTAAGCACAATGCAAGGTATGCGAAATTAAATTTGCTGCTGTATTTTCTCTCCAACCTCGCACAGCCGACGGCTTCTCGTTAAACGATCTGCTCATAGCTAGACTGTCAGTTCAGCCTAAATTATTCTCAACGCTTTCACTTATTTCGAATTGCTTTGTGCGATTACTTTTATAAAATATTCGGGTGTATTTGAGTAACGCATCCAAATCAATATCTTTAGTGCATTCTCTAGCGCGAAAATCGACGACAAAGTCAAATTCTATATTTGGACACGGTGACATATGCAACAGATCGGGTTCAAGATTATTAGGCGTGACTTTTATTAAGATGATTTGATTCTCTTGAGGAAAGAGCTGCCCTAGAAGGCGAATCGGAAGATGATCGTGAGAACAAATTCTGCGTTTCCAACAAATTCAGGAACTCTCCAAAGACATGTCATGGAGGCATGTCTTATTACAGTTGAATCCCTAGGACCTATTGTCTCGTCGATGCACGCCTCTGGAATTGCTCGGATCAACTTTCTGGCGTCAAGAACTTACTTTCCTGCGAGCAGAGGCATCCAATTGGTCAGTTATTGCGCCATTCTTTGGAAATTTGTCAGAGCTGCGACGTCAACCATTGTTCTTAGTGAGTCAGATGGACATCTCGTTCAGCTGTAAAATCCAAAATTCGTTTAGGAAACTGCAGCGAATCTTCGGTCACTCCCACTCCCTTTTATGGAAAGCTGGCGCAAAGATCAACCACGCAGTAGAGGTCCACTTTCTATCGAGGACATCAGAAGCGGAACTCCTCTGCTCGTCAAAGTCATCTAGTGTATTTTACTGACGAGCACAAAGCCTTATGCTCAAAGAAGCACATCTCGTCGATGAGTGGAATAATCTCTTTTAACACACTCATGAATGGCAAGGGATTGAGTGGTAGGCGTCTGAAGAATTGGCAATTGGATTTTGATTGTTAGCACCTAATGATATTACCAAAGTAGCATCCTGTTACCACAGCAATAATTATATTTTAGCACTATACATTTTTGCACGCAGGACCAGAAAGTCTTCTAGCTGCCTTACGTCAAAGGTTTTGGCCAATTGGTGGGCTGAATTGTGGCAATTGTGATAAGCAAATGCATTTGATAATATTGTTTGAGGCCAAGGCTTTGCCAGCATTGCCAGCAGTTCGTGTTTAGCCAAATCGCCCGTTTCTGACAACTGGAATCGACTTCTGCGAAGCATCAGAGAAAAACCAAACGCTATTTGGTCAGATAATACAAGCAATTTCGTTGGTGCCAGGAACGAACTTAAGGAACTTCGGGAGCAGAACTTAATCATCACATAGAATTTGAATAAACACAATTGCTAACCATACTAGTATTAGTTCGATTAGGCTTTCTATTGTTCTCGCGCTTAACATGCCCAAACTCTGTGAGCCTCTCTCGGAAAAGGGTTTCACAAAATAGTGTTCCCTCTTAACAGGAATTAAACTGAACAGTTGTTTAATGTAATTTAATGAAATGGTTGACCATGCGTCAATGATACCTTCGATAAAATTTTTGTACTATATTATTTTCTGAACTCATATACTTTGCTGGCCAACTATCCTAATACGAGTATGTTCTCAATGATGTTTAGGTCGGGTGAGTAAGCCGGCCACTAGATATCAAGTTTTTGGTCTTGAATCCATGACTTTGCAGATAGGACAGTGTGGACTAGAGCATTATCGGGCTTGAAGTGCCAATGCAGATTTTTAAATCACATTCTAGTTCCTTTCTAGATTTTTTTTCATCGGGCTGATTTTTTTCCAAGCTTATTGAGCGGTGTTTTTGTAAGGATGATAGACCAGATTCGAAATATGATTTCATCTTAGATATTTGGCACTCGTCAAAATTAGGATGATAATTAAAGTTTAATTTGGTGACGCTAATCTTGGCGGAAATAAAACACAAAACAAATATAATATATGTTGTATAACCCAAGTTGTATTTCCCAAGTTACCTTACCTTAGCGTATCAAAACGTATTAAATCGAAATTATCCCAACTCTATGGAGATTGTCTCTGTTTTAAGCATAGTATTAGCGTTCACTAAAAATTTGTTAAAGCCTGAAATTTCTAACTTATCTATCATTACTTATAAATTTACTTGTAGATGTGACCAACATGGACGTTACCTGAATATTTTTTTTAAATCGCGTGAATAACATGAAAAAGATGTTAATTTAATTTGGGCTTTTTTTACGCCAACATGTATGAAAACACTTACAGCTTAGCAGACAACAGCGGTTCGAGTGACGCTCCAGACTATTTTTTTTTTCTTTTTAAAATGTTGTATGTTATTTGTAATGAATATAATAGTTAAACAAAGAAAGCGCGGGCAGCTGCAAGTGAATTTTGCATATAAAATTGATTCGTTAATAACTTTCTTGTTTTTCATTCGATCTCAACCAAATTCTTTTATTACGGCTTTTAAAGGCTTTTAGGGGCGGAAAGGGGCGTGGCAAAAATCTAAAATAAACTTGATCTTTCTGTTGGCACTAAGTAATAACACCCCATGGGTAGCGTGTATAATTAAAATGTTTGCAAAAATGTATGTCATGGATTCCGATTGGGTGCTCTAAGTGAAAAGTCACTACCAATTGCACAGTCAAGCTTGAAATGGGTTGCGGGTATCTTACGGTCGAGCACTCTCGAATGTAGCTTTCTTACTTGTTTTACTTTTAAGAATTATGAATTTTATTTATGATGGATATAATAGTTGGAAACACTGTTATAAATTGCCTAGTCATAAAAAAATTTTAAATTAAAAAAAAAACCCAGAGTATGCTGCAAATGTTGCAATTGCTAAAGAAAAACTCAAACAATGAGTAATTGGAAATTAATTCTTATTAAAACGATTCACAGACGGTTGTTTGGTGGTGCAGTGGTTAGAGCCGCATGCATGCGGCTTGCAGTGTGTGTCGGTGCCTGAGTTCGAATCGCGCTTGTGAAATTCTTACCATTTAGATTTCTTTATTTATTTATAAAATTTGGTATATTTTTTGTTAAAACATCATTTAAGTTTTTTGTTTTGTCTCGAAATGGGTTGCGTGTATCTTATGGTCGAGCACTCTCGACTGTAACTTTCCTTTTTTTTTTACTTTTTATAAAAATTTTCCAAATATTTCAAAAATATTTTCGTGCTCTACAAAACTGGGTTGCAAGTATTTTTCAGTCGAGCACACTCGACTGTAAGCTTTCTTATTTGTTTTTATAAAAGTTTGGCTAGTGAATCTAGTGAATTGACGCTGATCAGTAACTAAGTTGCAAAACTATTTTACCCTATGGGTAGCGGTTGGCAACCTATTTGGGTTTCTTACTTAATTTGAAAGGTATGGTTAAGATTTTGAATAAATGTTACATTTAAAAATCAAATACGTAATAACTAAATGATTTTGTTCTCATTGTGCCTATCATATATGCAATACCTAACATAATTTATTAGTCGTTTGTATCACGAAAGTAAGCCAAAAACAAAACAGCCACAGAATGTTGAATATTTATTTTCAAAGATTTTTTTTAATTAAATTTTATACATATGTATGTATTAGGTATGTGATAAATTGTCTCTTGTGTCTCTTTAATAAATAACGAATTTCCTCTTTCAATTTGACACTAATTAATGTACGAAAGTTATATGTATGCGTGCATGTACTTTCGTAGATTAAAAATATTATTTGATTTCAGTATTATACATCTCTATAATCTTTTATATGTAACTTGTTTTTATATCTTAAGTAACTAACTTTATTATTTTATATTTAAATGATCCAACATTTATTTCAGATCTGATGTGATGGATTTACACTCAGCAGTTAATAATACAAAAAACACAATGCCCACTATTCAGTTAACACATCAAACTTACAATTAATAAGAAAATGAAAGTACTACTTACTAATAGTACAGTATTATTAAAATTATTGAAAAAAAAAATACACACACACACACAAACACTCATGTGTAGAATGCGTGTATGGTACGTTAATCGGTTGTCACATTTCACCCTAAACTGGTACATATTGTACAGTGATCATGTGTCTTTGAACTCATTTATAACGTCTTTTATAATTAATCAGTATATAAAGTTTTGCGTATTGTTTAAGCCTCGAAGTATTTCCAACTTTTTCGCAATAAATAATGGATTTTTTTCGAAGCTACTTGCCCGAATAGTATTTATTTTTTGCCAATATTGTGTGCTAAAAATGTGCTTATATTGTGTGTACGCACTTGTTTCTTTCTACTACCCAAAGAGCCGGGTGTATTTAAGAAGCTTAAGGAAGCATATATTGATTATCAATTTAAACAATCAAGACGTTATAGCCTTTATCTGCCCATCTATATGAACAGCTAAAGTAATAGATCACAAACATGATGGCAATGCGCCTGTAGGTCTTACACTGAACAAATTTGTTTCACATTTTGTCCACGAAGTCAAGAATGTTGGTAAACACGATGAAAGAAATTAAATTGATACATCATCCGAATGTAATAGTATATTTATACACCGATTATAGTTTATCTTTATATATTTCTTTGAGTGAGATGGTATAATTGAGAAATCAATCTGCGTTCTGGGTCAAATGGGATTTTTGTATTCCGTCTTAATACCAAGAGCTAAGATGAATGAAATTTTGTCATTATAAACCAATTCTTTAAATTGTATTTTAAAAACAATTTATAACGACTTGAAATGTAAATGTATATTATATGGATGAAATAATAAAACCCTACCCAAACACTCAATACATGCAACAAGTCGACCTAACCCAATGTAAATCACATACATACATACACTCATACATACTTACATATGAATGGACTTACAATTTTAAGCATGTTATTTTCCAAATTGATCAGTTCGTATATAAACTGCTTCATTCTTCTCCATCCTTTCCGAAATTTTTTTGCTTTTATTATCTTACATCGAGATATGCTTAATTATAGTAATTGTCTTCAAACCAAGAAGTGTTGCTCATTTTGTGCGTTTTTGTACCTTTTTTGTCCATCAATGAATTCATAACTGTTTCCCAAATGTATCTATTTTAAAGTATCGAGACTCCAATGATTGACTCAGAGATTTGACACAAAAACTTGGCAGCACGACTTTCTAAATTAATTTTCAATATCTTAAGAAGTACATTTACCGTACACATATGTATTAAAAAATGTCAACACAAATATGTAAATACATAAACACATATTTGTTTAAAAATGTTTTGTGGAAAACATTCCATACATACTTATGTATATACAAAAAATTGCAACCCATTGGGAATTTATGTTATACACGTGGATTGCAAATGAAAAATTAATTTGAATGTAAATGATTTATTGTTTATCAATATAAATTGCCATTGTTTCCGATACCTAATTATTTGCTTTTTTTAAGATGCAAATGTTGATACATGTTGTTTAGGCTATGTTCATATTTTACTGTGCTAAGGCTAAGCGGCAGCAACTGGAATCCATAAAACTTGTACTAACTGTAATAACGAACAAAACAATCAGATTGAAAACTGTATGTGAATTTATGACCTTCATCACATATTTATACATAATTCCGCTTTTGTCACTCGAAACATTCCAACCGTTTTGACAATTAGTACGTACATAAATAAAAAAGTAAAGTTGCTTCATGATTTATATTCATTAATATATACACACATAGTCTATGGGATATGTATACATATATCAAGACTGTAAACCTGAAGAGGAATAATTGTTATGGACTTATGGATAATTAGATATATGTTTCTTTACGAAGAACTATTTTTAATAACAAGTCAACAAAATCCAAATTTTGTTTTCAAAATGAACAATTATTTCAAATTAAGTTATGGTTTGATATCGGTTAAAGCAAACAGGAAATTTAAATCAAATTGAATGGTATTGTAGAATGGAGTATGGACGTTTTCGTGATTTTAAAATGTTGTTTTTTTATGTAATTATAATACGGATTTAGCTTTGTTCATATTTTGAGTGATTGAGTATTTTGTTGTCATATTTTTGTCTTAAAATTTAGATTTTGGGCTTTAAAAATGTATTCAAACGATTTGGCAGAGATGTAAACTAATCATTAATTAAATTAAATTAAATCCCAATATTAATGCTCCACGTGTCAAAATATAAATTGTGTATGTGTAGTATGCATGAATATTTAAAGGCGATTGATTTTCTAATTAACTTCATTGGTATTTTTATTGTGAGCTAATTTTGTGTATGTTATATTTAACCGAACTGTTTTTTCGGTGGGAATGCTTTAGTGAAAGCAAAACCGTAATAGATTATAACTTCCTATTATTATGTATATAACACAGGTAAATTTGTTTTGTCGTTTCACATCATTTTTTTTAAATACAAAATATTAATCAAAGTGTTCGTAAACTCATTAGTTGTATGTGATTTTCAGACATTCATTCTACTCGTCATTCATACCTCTGTATATACCACGACACACATAGTTCATCATTGTTCCATAACTGAGTCTGACTCCTCCGGTTTTTCTTACTTTGAATATTTGTTTAAAGTTTAATAATAATGGGCAAATTATTGATATAAACCGAACTTCATCGTGTTGTATGCAATGGATAGTTAATAGGTTGATAGGTTGGTTGGTTACAAATTGTTGTTAAGGTATATATTAAGTATGAAATTATTTTCGGTGTGTATTTGTATATTTTTCTTACATATACAGGCCCTAAAATCTATTAACATTAAACGAAAAAAATAAATCTATAGGCGTACAAAATTCTAAGTCCATTCTTTTGTCAGTCAATCCATTTTATATACTTCCATACTGAATCAATCATATTTGTATCTAGTTCATATTTGGGTGAGTGTGCGCGTGTGTGTGTATGTGCCTTTTCCTTTTCTTTTTCTTTTTGGATTTTTTTTTCTTTGCTATTGTATATAGATATTGAGTCTTGATCTTCTGCACATGAATTAGTCATCAACAATGGAACAAACAAATTGAGATATATAATCGTAGTCAGCTTCCCTACCAGGTGGTCTATTTACACCCTGTTGTAGAGCCTGACTTTGAGTCGGAGGTGTCTGCCGCCAAGCGGAATTGTTGCTAGCTGCAACAGCAGAAACATTTGCCTGTCCCGCTGTCATTGTTGTTATGTTGTTGCCGCCACCAGAAGCATTTTTGGTCGCAGAATGATTTCCGTTGTTAACTGTACCATTAACAGAAGCACAGTTTACATTACTGATGTTACTACTGTTACTGTTGCTACTAGTTGCAGCTGAAGCAGTAACTGATCCAACGACTGCTGTTGAATTTACACTTGCAATGGAAACCACAGCTCCGCTGTTTACGTTGGAAATATTAGGTCCATTACTTCCAGTATTGGAAGCATTGCTGCTGCTGCTGCTGCTACTCGTGCCAGAGTTGGAGTTAGTAGCAGAACCAACGCCAACGCTGCTGCTATTTACAGAATTTCCACTACCGTTTGATGGTATTGTCGTATTTGTTGAGGACGGAGCCTGCGGCGGCAAATGCTGCAATATATTCTGAACCTCATTGTCACATGGTGATTCAGCATATATTGTCGTGTTGCCGAGCACACAGTTATTTAATGCCATTTGCGCTTTGTTGGCCTCTTCCCGTGTTGTATATTTACATAAGGCAACTCCTTGGTTCAAATATTGATGAAAACTGACAAGAGGGCCATGTTGCATGCACAAGGTACGTAGGGTAGGTCCATCAATCTGAAATCAGAGCAGAATAGTAACTCCACATTAACAATGAGACTTCGCATCATATACCATAAAATAGTAGACATCGAAAATGATTAACAGTCGAGCGGCTATCGCTCCTTGACTCCAACTCTGAGGGAACTATACACTTACATATTTGCAATTTAATTGTTTTATGTGACTTCTTTTAATTAAATTCAACACCATTAACAAATTATATTATCAGCATAAGAAAAATATTTACATTGAAAATCCATTTATGCAAAAATGTTTATGAATTTATGTATTGATCAAAAACTATGCATAAACCGATGAAGAGAAAAGTCGATCTACCAAATCATTAGTAGACTTTTTTATCGTAATCTTGTTTTTATCTAAATTTTTAATAGGTATTAAGAAGTTAAATTACGATTTTACAATACCTGTGCATTAAGATTTTTCAAAAGAAGCCAGCTAGAATTCCAAGAAGCATTAGCTGCTGTCCAAGTTGTGTTAGTGTTGGGGTTACCTCGATTAGGTAGCCAGCCATTGGAGCTGCCAGCAATTGTTGATGATGATGCTGTAGTAGCCGTAGTGACAACTCCACCACCAGATTTATTTGTGCTTAACCCAGGCGGAGGTCCCCGAGACGAGCTTTTGTTTAGAGGACTGGTCCAGAGTTCTGAGGTGGCACATTGTTGAGTGTTGTCTGACCAACTACACAGTCTATATTTAGAAATATGTCAATACTATTACAAAAATTTTATTATTTACCTAGGAAAATTTTGGTTTGGATTAAAACTCCAAGTTGACGACGACAAACTTAGAGGTGGCAGTTCAGTCGGAGAGCTCTTGCCGGTAGTATTAGCAAAAATATCAGCATCTTTTGGCGTCGGATTAATAGACAATGGAGATCGTGCTACGCTGCCAGGAGTTATACTGGGATCATCTTCAATGCTTTTGATCTGAGAACCCTTAAAAATAAACTTCTGCTTGGGTATGTTATTGATAACAGGGTGCAGTTCTACAGTTACCTTCCATGGCTTTCCTGGTTCAAACTCCTGGACCAAATCGGTATAAGCAGCTGCTGTTGATGCAACTGACCAGTCTTTGTTCTCATTATCATTTGATGTATCGGGCCAACCATCACCAATACAACGTCCAGTTGACCAAGTTCTACATTCAAATAACAATTCGTAATGATTTAAAGTATTCTCTCTTTCTCTCTTACCCATCATTTTGTAAGCCCAACGCGCCCATGTTGGAATTGCTTGAAAGATTTTGCTTTGTTGTACCAGGAGCTCGTGAAAAATCGGTATTATCTGTAGCAATGCTGTCCTTTTCTAATACTGGAAGCTTCCATTGGTTCAATCGAGATTGTTGATTAGGTGCACCTTGATACCCGCTTTGCTATAAAGATAATGTATACAAGACATTATATTCGTTTTTACGTTTATATTTATCGCTGGGAGACCCAGAGACGCTGCGAAGGATTAAAGATTGTTTTTTTATACGACAATACATTGCGTATTAGTTTTTGTATATGTGATCGTGATAGGCTTGCTATGGCAATATGGAGACTCGTACAAATTACTTTTTTACAATAGTAATTGTTTTAAATTTTATGAAATTCGAACAGAGAACAACAACATACCTTATTAAGATTGAGTTCGGAAAAATTGCTCTGCAGAGTAGCGATTGCATCATGATTTCTTAAATAATCATTTGCCGAGTTATTTAAATGTCCGGATGAGTGCTGTGGTTGTTGCTGCTGTGAATTTTGTTGCAAATTTTGTTGCTTTAAGTAGACAGCCTGTTGTGCGTTGATTTGGTTTTGTAATGTTTGAATTTGTTGTTTATATTTGGCAATAGCAACATTGACAGCCATTGGATTTGCATTGCTTCCACGAGAAAGAGATTGCTGCGCTGCTTGAAGATGCTAAACAAACAAGTTAATACAAAATTAATAAATAAACAATTGTAAGAATACTAAACAAACCTTGATACTACTAAGTAGCTGATTTAATAGATTTAAAGTTGTTTGCGTTAAGGGCTGTGTTAATATCTGACTTGATATAAAGCCACTATGTATTGCCAATTGTATTTGCTGTCCCAACATTCGAATATGCTGACCGGATGGTTGATTGTTTGAATTAGAAGCAATATTAACCGTTGCTGGTGTCGAAATCGCATTTGAAGCATTTTGTTGGCAGAATGCAACTGTTGGATTCGCAGCATTCACATTTACTGACTGAGGTCCTCCTGGTCCTCCACCGACGGTGACATTGTGCGGTCCAACACCTTGGTTCAAATATTTTTGCACTTGCAATACAGCCATATTCGGATTATTGGTTCCAGCAACGCTTGTGCCGCTCATATTGGTCAATAGGTTATTCTAAATTTATACATAAAGAGAAAGACAAATAAATAACAAATTTAAAGTGGCCAGAGCAGCATATTTAGATACATACAATCTTACTGTAAATCTTACACTAAAATCGAAGACGACAGATATTATACTAATATAATTTAAAAACTATAAATATTTTCTCATTTGAAATTTAAAAAAAACGTGGAATTTAAATTATGTTCAGTTTATTAATATATTAAAATATAAACTTCTTGCTAAAATAACCCAACGCGAAATAAAATGGTGGAGTTGCGAAAATTCTATTTTCATGGACGCTTTTAAAAAAATTATTGCTCATATACAATAAAAAGTATTGCTCTTAATTTATATTAATTTTAGTGTAAAGGCATTGGTCAACATGCGATTGGTATTGCGTTATTTGGATTCATTCAAAAATGCAATAAAAAAATGACAAGAATCAGATAAATAATAAAAATCGTCTCATTATTAACTCAATTAATTTAATGCAACATATTCTGTTGTGATCGCATGGATTATTCATAACTCCCTTTTACTGTAAAACTTATCGTTACATAATATCGAGTTATATTGTGTTACTATCACTATCCCGATCGCATGTAGTTTACTACTCACCGGAGGAAATGACATCGAAGGTTGAGCAGCGCCACCAACAGGATAGCGTTGGGGTGGAAATCCTCCACTATTTGTTGCGCTCGAGTGGTCAGCAAAAGAAGCAAGCGTTTCATCGTGACGACGCCAGCCGGACTCCATAGCCAACGACGACGAATTTGCATTGGCACGCAACATTTCCGCTGCTTCCTCTATGTTCATGTTCGCACCCAGTAAAGCCCGTTCTACGTCATCTTTTTTAAAACCGTTCTCCACCAAAATGCGGTATTGTTTGCTCTGCTTAACCATCTCCGTATTGAGGACATTGACATTGATACCAGCGAGTTGTTTTTGTTGCTGTTGTTGTTGTGATTTGTTAACAAGTCCAGCACCATGAGTCCAATCAGAGGTCAGATCACCGCCATCAACATTTCCAGCAGCAGCATTCGCATTGCTCCATCCAGATGCTGCATTTGCCGACAATTTGCTTTGTTGTTTACCCCAGCCACCGGGTGAATCGTTCCAAGAACTCGACGAACTTGAAGCCATTTGTGAAATGCCCGCATTTGATTTATCATCGATCCAATTATTACCGGCATTACCAACGTGACCATCATCACCCCAAGAACTCACGGCAGCACTATTTCTGCTTGCAACATTATTACTTGGATGCACCCACATGGCTGTGGCATCAGGCTTGCTATGTTGTCCACTCGGACCACCGATGGCGTTAGTAAGACGCGTCTGTGGGCCTACGACGCCTGTCATCGGATTATTAGGATTGCCACCACCAACTGGCACATTACCACCATTACCACTTGAATTTTGTGCTCGCATTAAATGGGAGCGACCCATGGTTTCGGACATATCTTTCCAGTGAGCTCCGCTGCCACCTCCTCCCGGCACACGAGCTTGTTGTTGTCCCCATAAAGATGTGCCATCATCATAATTGGGTAAATTGCGTCGCTGTGGTGGTGGCGATGGCTCTTCCCAGCCAGTTATTTGTTTCGAAATATCCTTAGGACCACCAACAGCTTGCGCTGATCCCCACTGACCGCCAAGATTACTTGATACAGCGCCAGCTACCAGATTTGAGCTTGTCACATTTGCACTAGCTGCTCCAACACCTGACCCAACCATTTTGTTAATCTGGGTCTGCAACTGCTGATTGTGAGCCATTGGTTGATGATGTCCCCACATTTCTGACGTGCCATTAAGTCGTCCTGATATACCACGTGGGTCGCCGCGAATAGGATCGCGTGGATCAATCATTCGTATGTCACGTGGATCGCCACCAGATGGACCGGCACCAACACCCCGCATTGTGATTGCATCTCCACGGGGATCCACGCTTCGTATATCCATGGGACCACCTCCCCCCAGCGGACGAATTTCCCGTGGATCACCCCATCCATTGCCTGCATTACCAACATTACCACTTCCACTTCCTCCAACTGTTCCTGGAGTCGTAATATTGTTTCCACCACTTCCACCTAGAAATATGCGCAAGCAAAAGACATTAGACTATATGAAAACTAATTGAATTAGCAGATATTTTGACAATACTTTATATTCTAATTGGACATACATATGTATATAGTGTGATAGCCTATATTTGCCAGTATAATACATATTTATTTTGATATTGGAATCTGGGTAGTCCCAAATTGACACTTAATTATGATGTTTAACTGAACTAACTCAAAAATATATTATTTAATAACAAATTTGTAGGACATTTTATGTATGTGAACAAAATCTATTTCGAAAATATGCCATATTTAACTTGATAAAGTTGCTAAAGAAAAAATAAAAAAGTTAAATGCCAAAAATTTCACAAGCGTGATTCGAATTCAGGCACCGACGCACACTGAGATACACATGCTGGCGCTCTAACCACTGCGCCACCAAACGACTGTGTGTGAAGTGTTCTAACAAGAATAAATATCTTCTAAAATTGGTTTATAATAGTGTTTCCAACTATTATATATATTATAAATAACATACAGGCGCAATTAAAGTGAAATCTATGTTGGCTTATATCATAAGTGTGCGAAAAATTACAGCTACATCTATACGGCAACACCTTAAAAGTATGTTTATTAAAGGCTGATCTGTGAGCAGACATAACTAGTTTAAAAAAATGTCCTAGCTCTAGCTCTTATAGTCTCTAAGATCCAGGTGTTCATACAGACATACGGACATGGCTATATCGTCTCGGCTGTTGACTCTGATCAAGAATATTTACACTTTATGGGGTCGGAGATACCTCACTCACTCAGCCTGTTACATACAATGCAACTTGATTTAAAATGCGAAATACTAAAATGAATGTTCATGTTATAAATTTTATATTAAAATCAATATCCCTATACATTGGTTTAAAATTTAATTTAAAGTCCTGAACATATTTTTACTTTCATGTGTTTTCGTATATTCAAGGTTTTGATATTTATAATATCACGAGATATTACGAGAACATTTATAGATAGGTTGTTTTATAGTGTATTTCAATGATGGCCATTAGCAATTTTAGGTCAATATCTCATTTCTCTTAAAATTTTAGGTGTAAGTGCATTTGCTATTTCATAATAGTTTTTTTGAATATTAAAGGGCGGAAAAAAGCATGATCAAGCATACATATATAATTTATGATGTCGGAGATGCCTCCTTCTGTCTATTACATACATGTTCTTCTGATCTTAAGTTATAATACTCAATGTATAGTAGGGTTAAAAAGGAGTGTCGCTTAGTTTCTTTTCGCAAATAATCTATTAACCATTTATCGACACTAAGAGGAATTCATCTTTTTGCTTAAAAATAACCAAAATAACTATATTATAATTTTACATGCAACAAAAATTGTAAAATTCAAAGTGTAATTGAGTAAATGGATTAATATCGTAATCAACGTTTGAACGAAAGCGACCGTACTATTTGAGCGCCTATTCTTTAAACCATACTGATTTTACTTTTTGTTCAAAAATTATTTTGAATGCTTTATGTACATATGTACATACTGAATTAAGACGACTGTAACGGTATTCGAGATTAAACTTGAATACGAAATATTCAATGCAATACCAGTACATTTAATATATAATATGTATATAAATATACATTTATTTACTGATGGCCACTGAATGATTTTTAAAGTAGGTAATTCCACCTTTTTTAATGATATAGTATACTTACATCCAGCATTCACAACAGGCAAGGCTCCAGATGTGGCATTACTGTTATTACCAGATGATCCCAATCCCACATTGACGCCAACCCCGACAACGTTCTGTCCCCATTGCGGGCCAGCAGCGGATGCTGCAACGCCAGCTCCAACGCTTGCAGCATTTACACCGACGACAGATGCTCCAGCTGATGCTGCTGTATTACCTGCCGATTGACCCGTCCACACACTTGACGTATCCGCACCATCATCGTCCTCGCCCCAAGTGCCACCCAAATTGGATGATGGAGTGTGCCCCCAAGATGGCTTTGGAACTTGTTGGGCTGTCGGCTGGCCCCCGTTTCGTAAATTCGATTCCCACAAGTCAGTACCATTATTGATATTGGGTTTCCAAATTGGAGGCCCCCCCGATTGATCCTTATTGGTCGGTTCGGGTGAGCTGGGCACCTCCCAGTTGGTGTCCTGGTTTACATGCTGGCATCCCCAGCCATCCTGAGAGAAAAGCGCTTCGCGCATTATGTTCAACTTGTCCAATTGATGTTTCGCAGCAGTAGTAGTAGTAGATGGTAATGATGTACCATTCCTATTACCAAACGCGTGCGCGACTAATCCTGCATCAATTTGGCTGCTATCATCGTAGTCATGTAAAGAACTTGCACGACCTTTGGTAATAATCTTGTTTTCAATGGTTTCAATCTCGCCGTCTTCTGAGCTCGTATAATTTCTTGTTGTTGTTTAGGCTAGTTTCACAAAATATACATAACACGAATAAATAAAATTAGTATTAATTATGTTCCAATATACAAATTCTAACTTATATACATGTATGTATGTACAACAAAAATGCATTTGAAAATAAAAATCCGTGCAGTTATACTCGATACTTCTGCAAAAATACATATACTCGATACCCATACAGAAAGGTGAATTCACGGATGATATACTCATGTGCATATAGAAATATACATCACATACATTCATATTAGTATGCGTGTATATTAACACACTTGACAACTCTGGTCAGTCATTGACGCAATCACCCTATTTAAGTCTGTACTTTTGTCCACACTTATGCACAGATACACACACACGCGCACACGTTGCATTAGCAAATACATAATATCGGCATATAAGTAACTAAATAACAGTACAATATAAACTACAAGGTAGCGAACTACCAAAAATGTGTATAATAACCAAAAATGTATACATAAATCACATGAAAAGGAATCCTTTCATTTTTTTTGTTCACATATGTACATATGTATGGATGTATCTCTCTATCTTGATTTTTTTTTTGGCAGCTCTCCATACCTTTGCACAATAACTTTAACAATTGGTTGAATTTTTAATTTAGTTTGCAAGTATCGATTAAAATTTATTTTTCTGGACATATGCAGATATGCATGCATATATTCTGAAAAACATACGCACACAATATAAATATAGATACACACATGTACATGCCTCTCTGTATGTATGTGGTATGAAGCCAAGCCACTTCAACGATTTCACATGTCTACGTACATACATACGTGCATGTATGTTTGTATGTTCGAGGGTATGATTACATGTCAAATTCAATTCGAGCTTGTTCGATTGCTTAAAATAACTCACATAGATTATCACTTTATATTAATCTCACAATGGCAAATGTATACTCACTAAATGTTTTATTCGCCTTTTTTATCAACCTCCTCATATGAAAATGCTCGAAACTACACGTTCAACGGGACGGTACAATTACTACAATATAAATGGCTGCTTTTCCAATGTTGCCACCTATGCAGAATAAAACCGAGCTTGCAGGTATCGTCTCAAATTTAATAAAATAAATTAAAAATTTAAGTTGATATTCAATTCAAATATGAAATATATTTTTTTCAATTTTGCGTAATGTACATTCTTTGATTATTCTTTAAAGCATGGGCAACAATTGCTTACATAAATACTAAGAACGTGGCAACTCTTTTTTGCACTTATAACTATTCCATTCTAACTAACGAAAAGAATGGGACAGATACATAAGAACACATTTGATGTGTGTAGATACATGTATTTGCATTTTTTTTTACGACTTTATGATTATGAACATTAACAGTTGGGGCATTCCAACAAATAGAATATATAGGATTGTTTACTCATACATACAAACATATCACAAAATAAAAGTCACGATATTTTATTTTTCCATTCAAATTTACTTTTCACATACTCAAAGACACACTTGAATCTTCGCTCACACTTCTGCAATTTTTGTGTGGACGCAAAATAATTTACCATTCCCAAAAAAATTTAATTTATAAATTCTAAGGTAAGGTAAAAGTATCTAAAACAAAATAAACAGGTTTTAAGAAATGCCAAAACCAATTAGTAAATATCTATTTTGTACCTTTGAATTTTTAAAATATATTAAGAATAATAAATTTATGTTGCGAAATTGGTGATGCAAAAGTATAGTCACTATCGATACTTTCAGGGTTTTTGATATTGGCTATTGATACATACTAATATCGACAGTGGCAACAATCGTAAACCATGACAAAAAATATAAGATGTGGAACAAATTTTCTATGTACATACATATACATATGCATTTTTTCATTTATTTTAGCCCTAAATTACATCAATTCAACTAGTATTTTAATTCTTACTTCGTGTTTGAGCTCATCATCTCAACTGGGGAAAATTAATCCAGCATCCTTTTCAATTGTCGTTTAATGGAGACAAAACTTTACAGCCATCTTATTAGTCAAGACGTGCATACTGTTGATACATAATTGAGGAATGCACAGCTACATACATACATATGTACATATATCGGAAACAAATTCTTAAACCTTTTGTCATATCAGATAGCGGTAGATGTGCCTTCTTTGAGTACTTGCATATTATACACAAATACCAGATGCCAATTTGAGGGAAAATATCGATGTCCAGGTTGATCGATGAAATATCGATGTTAGGTCAAAGCTTTCATGGCTTGATGTATTAGCCCATTTCCACACATTTCTATATTTTTTTAACGCAACATTCGTCCAATGTACAATGCCATAAGAAAAAAGCAACATATTTCTGCATTATAAATATATGTGAAAATATAGGGCTTCATATATCAGTATATTTTCTCACTCACGCGATAGTGTATCGAGGTGACACCAAAATTGAGCTCCCCACACCAGCAAAAGCGCGCCAAGGTTTGAAGAACTAATTTTGATGCGGCGGCAATGCCCTACTAGTCAATTTTTTTCATGTATGTCGTTCAAAAGTTTATCAAAATATTCCAACTTTACTTTGGCCTATGCTTTGTTATCGATTTCAATTATTTCTTTGCTCGTGGTGTATTTTTAAGCTGTCCGCCGAAGTTTGTTTACATACGATCAGCACATTTACATGGGAGCGGCCAGACTCTAATTTTACTGTTGGCCATATATTCATGTAGAAGAAGGAAAACGGGGCCATGTCTTATGTGATAATATGAAGAGCATATGAAAATAGGCATAAGATAATGAATTCAACTTTAATTTATTAATTAAACTTATTTTCTTGATTAAATAAAGATTGTTTTTTATATTTGGGTTCGCGTGTTTTGCAATACATACATATGTATTCTTAAACATTGATGTAGGATTACCAAACAAAAATAGCCAAAAAACGCCAAAAATCGTTTTAAAAATGCTATCATAAAAACCTCGATTTTCTTTAAGTCATTTTATTTAAAATTTTGAATATATTGTCTATATCGACTTCTCTTCGTCGGAGTACATATTCATTGATATTCCGGATATTCCTAGGAAATTTTGTGGAATATATTACCTGACCTAAAATGTTGACAAAAGCCTGTTCACATTGGAAGAGCGTCCACGTCCGCGTCCAAAATATACCAACCGCGCGTTCGATCCCATACAAAAGCATAGGGAGAGCTCTAAGGCGAAGGGTAATACCGCGTCCACACTAGTATTTTTTAGCGTCGCGTTAGTGCTAACGTGAAAAATCCCAAAACCCGTTTAGACTATGTTCAGGGTTAGCTTCCATGTCCATATCCTATTTTTAACAAAATTGTATGCGCTCTTATTCAATATGAAATTTAACAAAATTATGATATTAAATACTATGTAAAAAAAGATAAATCATCTATACAAAATTTCGGAAGCTAGAATATATGTGTTGAGCTTGGAAGCACGAAGCAGTCTGCTTTTAAACATTAATTTTTATGACCAACATGGACGTTTCCTGAATATTTGAGTGGGATCGCGTCAAAAACATGGACATCTATGAAAACACTTTCAGCTAAACAGACACCAGGGGTTCCAGTCACGCTCCAGACAATTTTTTATACCCGCTACCCATAGGGTAGAAGGGTATTATAACTTATTGCCAACAGAAAATGTACATATCTAACAGGCAGAAGGAGGCATCTCCGACCCCATAAAGTGTATATATTCTTGATCAGTGTCAACAGCCGAGACGATATGGCCATGTCCGTCTGTCTGTCTGTCCGTCTGTCTGTCTGTATGAACACCTAGATCTCAGAGACTATAAGAGCTAGAGCTAGAGTGCTCTTATAGGTCCTACGCAGATCAAGTTTGTTTTAGTTTTTTTCCACGGCCCTTTGCGCCCCCAAAAACTGTAAAAGCCGTAATAAAACCCCAATGATTCCTGTGAATTTCGTTGAGATCGAATGTAAAACAAGGAAGTTATTAAAGAATCAATTTTATATGCAAAATTCACTTGGTTCTGCTCGCGCTTTGTTTGTTTAGTATGACAGTGTGATCATGTCGGTGTGTTATAGATTTTTTGTCAAATATATACAAATAAAACAAATTTCAGTATATTCTTTGGTATATTTTTTGTTAAAATATCATTTAAGTTTTTTGTTTTCTCTCGAAATGGTTTGCGGGTATCAGTCGGTCGAGCATTCTTTTCCAGTTTTCGGGGGCGGAAAGGGGTGTGACAAAAATCCAAAAGAAACTTGATCTGCGTAAGATCTACAAGAATACTGTCACCAAATTCGATATCTCTAGGTCATCTAGGCACAACTATTTTGATAAATAATTTAACAAATAACTTGTGTTCTACTGATCAAATTTTTATCAAAATTACAGGGTATATTAAGAGTATAAAGCACAGATGGCTTACCAAATTACACATTATTACACAAAGAAGTTTTACGCGATTTCCAAAAAAAACGTGACTTGTTCTAGATTCATGTATTTAGTAAGCGAAAGGGGGCTTGGCATCCAACTTTTGAAATAAACTTGATCTGCGTAATGAATACAGGAACCTATGTACCAAATTTGGTGTCTCTATGTCTTATAGTCTCTGAGATCCAGGTGTTCATGCGGACAAACAGACAGGCAGCCAGACATGGCTATATCGTCGCGGCTGTTGATACTGATCAAGAATATATACTTTACATTTATAATTTACATACATTTTCTGTTAGCACTAAGTTATAATACCCTTCTTCCCTATGGGTAGCGGGTATAAAAACCAGTACTGGCTAGAGTAACCACAAGGAGGTCTGAAAGCCCGATGCACTCCACCTGTGCGCTTCTACGGCCATTGGCTTCGGAGAGCCGCTACCACGTACTCGGGAACGATGGTTTTCAAAGAACAAACACACAAGGGAGAGTAAAACCCGTTGTCTCGGATGTGGAATCCCTTTTGAAGGCAATCGAAGCCGAGTGGTGAGAGAGTGCACCTCGTCAGCACTTGTGGAATATCATTCAGTGGTTACCGAAGTTGGGGGCTTCTTGGCGTCATGCTCAGAAGAGTCGTAGGAGATTGAGGGGTGAGATTCGCTGACACCTTGTCGTTACGCTCTGATCAAGTCCCAAGCTGACCTTAACCTCCTACCGCTAGCACTTGCACTTTCTATTTTAACACCCAATGAAGAAGGCACCCTTTGTATGCATCTATTTATTTACAACACATGTCACTATATTGGACGTTGACGTACATTGTATGCATATTCAAGTGGCCCAAGCGATACCAAGCCAATGTTTGTTACGCGCGGATCCCAATAGACCCTCCTCACGATACGATTCGCGTTCGGACAGGATAGATTCGAGCATGCAAAAAAAAACGCGGATGGCATAAAATAGAAATACAGGATCGGACAGAAGAAAGAAACGGGAGGAATGAAAAAATTTTAATTGATTACTATAAGCTAAATTCACCCTAATTATTAGTTAAATAGGTTAGTATTAAAGTTTTAGCGCTAGAAAATACATGATATAATCTATTATAGTTATTACATAAAACTCTAAAAGGGTCATGCAATGCAAAATTAGATCTACATAGGGGGAGAGCAAGCGGGATGTAACTACGGGTTAGTCTAGATGGAACGGAAAAGGTTAGTCGCGATATTAACTCTGAAGAGTCAATATCACCATTAAAAAGATTAAAAATAAATAAAATGCCAAGCATTATTCTACGGTTAGCTAAAGAAGGTAGGTTAATTAAAAGAAGTCTACTACTATATGACGGCAATCTCACTTCAGCATTCCAGTGCAAGCCACGCAAAGCTAATAAGAGAAACTGTTTTTGAACAGATTCAATGCGATCCTCGTGCACAAAATATTTTGGAGACCATACCCACGAACCATATTCCAGAATCGGACGAACAAGTGATGTATAAAGGGACTATCAAGGGTCATCAAATTAATTTGACCATCTCTTAATGAAACCGAGTACAGACATAGCTTTATTGACCGTTCTATAAATGTGCTTTGAAAATTTAAGTTTATGATCTAAGATCATCAACAGCAGTAATTCTTTTTAGATCGTTACCGTTCAGTAAGAGGCCAAATGTGGATTAACTCTATAGAAGGACATCACAACACATTTAGAACAGTTTAAATTTAACAAGTTCACTTTGCACCATGACATGAAAGAGTCAAGATCTCTCTGTAACTTGATATGGCATGGCCAATCCCTGTACTGCAGGCATATTTTTACATCATCTGCATACATTAGTACGCGAGATTGTGTCAAAACAGTATGTAGATCATTTATGATCAATATGAAATGTAAGGGACCGAGATGGCTACCTTAAAGAACTCCAGAGGTAACTCGGAATGTATTAGAAAGGAAATTATTAAAAGAAACTTTTTGCGTTCTTTGGCTGAGATAGCTTGAAATCCAGCAAATCAAATTATTGGGAAATCCAATTAAGTCAAGCTTATATAACAAAAGAGAATGATTTACTGAGTCAAAGCCTTTAATAAAATCGGTATAGATGACGTCAGTTTGTTCGTTTTTAAGGAAAGCTCATGAAGATTAGTAACAGTGGATTTATGTTTCACAAACCCGTGCTGGTAGGGGGAAATAATAGAACTACATAAATGTTGTAAATGACTTGTTAATATATTCTCAAAAACTTTTGGTACAGCAGACAATTTACATATCCCTCTATAGTTTTTGGCGTCAGACTTACTTCTCTTCTTATGGAGAGGAATAATGAAAGACTCCTTCCATAAAGAGGGAAAAGTCGATGACTCAAGTGATAAATCAAATAATTTCAGCAACGGTATGCATAAAGCCTCGGCTCCGTACTGATGTACACAGCCAGGAACACCATCCGGACCGGCTTAACCATTTGAAGATATCGAATCAGAGTCTCCTCACTCATTAAGGGACTGAAGATACAATTCGACCGAGACAGGCTGTAAGGATAGGGCGCGTTAGAGTAGGAAGAAGAAGAATAAGTAGTTTGAATAAACGAAGAAAATTTTCGTAAGATACACAAGAAGGAAAAGAGGAAGACTTACGCTTAGTGTTTACAAAATTAAAAAACTTTCTTGGGTTTTCAGAGAAGCTAACCCGACAGCGAGCTAAGTAATTTTTATAACACACAGCGTTAAGCTCGATAAAATCAGACCGAGCAAGCATATATTGCGAACAAGTTAAGGTAAACTTTTTGTTAAGTCTAGACTTCAGGTTCTTAAGGTAAGAAAGTTGCTTACAAAACCAAGGACGCTTATTAGACCTATGCGGAAAATAAGAAGGAGTACAGGCATCAAAGCAAAGATTTAATTTATTATAGAATAAATTGACGGCGGCACTTATGTCAGTGCAGGAATACAAATTAGACCAATCAATTCCATTAAGAAGTTGGATTAATTTGGGAAAGTTTGCCTTTCGAAAGCAACGAACTCGATCGGCAGGTATATCAGAATTAGAGAGTACAGATCTGCTAAGTTCGATGGAATAAGAAAACAGAAGTTATCACAAGGATACCAACCTGTTACAGGAAGGTTAAAGTCTCCTAGAACAACAATATGATCTTTGTCGGATAACAAGGCAAAAATAGATTTTATTGCTTCCAGGTGATCCTGGTATACAGATAAATCGAACGACGGAGGTATATATGAGCATGTAAGAAATAAACTTACTATACACCATGAAAATTTACTTTTATAGATAGATATATACTTTGGTTATTTTCTATCTACGTTTTGCGCGCTTACTATCAAACTCGCGCAGCTGTGACGCTGATGCTGCTGTTGTCGTGGGCCACACCTCACGGCGCTCTTACTCCTGTTGCACTTGCTGCAGTTGGCTACAAAAGTGGCGGCGCCATTACAGCTGTTGCAGTTGACCATACGTTGTTGCATTTTGTGGCCGCCTGATAATGTATATCGGTGTATAAATTGGAGTGGCCGCTGCTTACCAGTTTGGCGGGTAACTAGACCTGTATTTGTTGACCTCAGTGGTGAAAGTGATGCAAACATGGCTTTTGGATATTTTAACCGGCTGCTAGGGGTAGCGTCATTTCCACCGGTTCATAGACGTAGTTTTGCTATTGCTGGGTCGTATTCGAGGATCAGGGAGGATCAGAGGGGTCAGGGCTCGCGTTTGGCGACATCTGGCGAGATGCGGATTCTCGTGGGTTTTTTCAATATTTTATCACAAAAAATTCTTCTCGGTATATTTTTTGGAAAATTTATTTAAAATATCTAATATATCTTGAATTTTTTCGAAATGGGTAGCGCGCATCTCGCAGTTGAACACTATCGATTGTAGCTTTTTTTACCTTACTTTTTACTAGCCTCTTTAAAAATAATATTATCCACTCTTTTGGATACCCGATTTATCTCGCGAATCGTTTCATTCATCATGTGACGTATTCCGTCGAAAGGAAAAGCCAAAAAAGGCTCTGTTATTTTCCAAAAATGAAATGAAAATGTAATTTGTTTTTTTTTTTTATATATTTTGGACTTTGATGTGCTAAGGAACAGCACCATTAAGTGGCCCAACGACACCAAGCAAGGGCTTGTTAGCGCGCGGGTCGTAAGGGGCACACGGACAATTGCCGTGTGGCAACGGACAATCGTGAACATAAAGCTAAAATATATACTAATTAAATAAAAAATTATGTCGTTACACACTAGACATATGACTTAATATCAAATTTCTAAGAGTGGAAAACGAAGAAGCATTATTTATTATAAAACAGTAATCCTTATAGTTAGAACATAAAATACGGAAAGGGTTATGTTTTCACTACAAAATGGAAGGAAAAGATCCTTGTACTTCTGATCGGAACCCTAAAATTATTTAGGCTAATCAGTTCGGAAGAATCAGAAAGAGAAGGAAGATTTATAAGTAGAAGTCTACTTCAATAGAACGGTTGCACTCCAGCTAAGACCCCGAAGATCAAACAAAAGAAATGGTTTTTGTACGGACGCTACTTCCTTCCTGATGAACCTTATATTGGGGACACCATATACACGATTTGTTATAGAAACATATGCTTGTCGAACTTAAGTTTGAGATCGAGCAGAATACCTAGATCTTTAACAGACTTAATACGGTCAAGTGATTTTGCACGTAGAAAATAAGTATTGTTAAAAGGCAAATGGTTTATTTGACACCAAGAGGAACAACAGGAAGCTGTCAAGATCAACTTGCAGCATTTGACCAGATTGAGAAGAAACTGACGATAAACAAAGCTTGTCATCATCAGCATACATTAACACACGAGAAAATTTAAGGACGGATAGAAGATCAATAATAAACAATGTAAATAACAAAGGGCCAAGGTGACTCCCTTGAGGTACACCGGAAGTGACCTAAACAGACTTGGAGACTAAGCCGTTAAAATACACTTCCGGGACTCTGAAATTTAAATAGCTAAATATCCAGATAATTAAATTATTATGAAATCCCAAGAGATAAAGTTTATGCAGTAATAGTGAGTGATTACCAGAGTCAAAAGCTTTTTCTGAAATCAGTATAAATAACGTCAGTTTGCATTTTGCTTTGGAAACCATTAATTACCAAAGAAGTGAACTCCAGTATGTTAGTGGTAGTAGATATATTTCATAAACCAATCCTGGCATGGTAAGATAATAGATCTACAAAAATGTTGTAATTGTGAGGTTATTCATTTCTCGAACACTTTCGGAATAGCAGACTATTTGAGTATTCCTCTATAATTCTCAGCATTAGATTTGTTTCATTTTGTATGGAGAGGAATAATAAAAGATTCCTTTCAACAGTTTGGAAAAGAACATAACTCTAATTAATAGCGCCTAAGCACACATGCTTGAACTCCATCTGGTCCTGGTAAAAATACAGGCTTTAGAATCTTTAAATTATTTAATTGGCACTGACTATAGTACCATCAACGCACAGCCCAACCGGTAAAAGCTACGATGCTGCAATTTGTACATCACCTAATATGATCTCTAGGCACCCACTAAGAAGCAATTGTCCGAATAAATTATTTTATTTTATTTAAAATCGACTATGAACAGTCGACATTGAAGAAATTAATAATATTATGACTAAAAGAGTAAAATTATGATTAAAAATATTTTTATTGTTTAAAATAAAAAAAAAACAATAATTAAAATTAAAATCTGAAATCTCTGGGGGTGTTTAGGCAATCTAACCATCTAACCATCTAATTAATCTAACCCAGCATTTGCTACGTGGATTGGGGAAAACCCTGGAAAAACGCAATCAGGTCGGATAATAGGTTAGTTAACTAGTATTTTACTATACCGGCTACCCATAGGGTAGAAGGGTATTATAACTTAGTGCCAACAGAAAATGTATGTAACAGGCTGAAGGAGGCATCTCCGACCCCATAAAGTATATATATTCTTGATCAGTGTCAACAGCCGCGACCGTATAACTATGTCCGTCTGTATGAAAACCTAGATCTCAGAGACTAGAGCTAGAGCTACCAATTTTGGTGATAGTACTCTTATAGGTCCCACGCAGATCAAGTTTGTTTTAAATTTTTGCCGCTCCCCTTTCCGCCCCCAAAAGCCGTAAAAGTCGCAATAAAATCGTGTGACCATGTCGTTATGTTATGGATTTTAATACCCGCTATTTTGAAATGTATATACAAAAAAATAAATTTCAGTATATTGGTATATTTTTTGTTAAAATATCATTTCAGTTTTTTGTTTTCTCTCGAAATGGGTTGCGGGTATCATACGGTCGAGCGCTCTCGACTGTAACTATCTTACTTGTTTTTGTTTTAATTAGCGACACCATGTTAGTTGCTAATTATTCTTAGCTAAGAATGATAGAATACAATTTTTAATATTTAGATGCATCGGCGTTGAAAACACAGTAGAGTCTGTTGTAGCACAGAGAATTCGAAAAGGTTTATGCTTAGAATAGTTAGTTGTACATATGTAGGTTAAGGGATACATGTGTGAAGTTACGTGTATGTCTAACTGAGACAGATAAATCTTAATATGCCTAAAAAGGTAGGATGAATCAATATTACCCTTTAGTAGTTTGACTATAAACATAACCCCAAGCATGCAACGACGATTAGTTAATGAGGGAAGATTAAGTAAAAGAAGTCCACTATTATAGGAGGGTAGGTCAATACCTAAAACCCAGTTAAAGCCATTCAACGCAAAAAGTACAGATTTCTTTTGTACAGACTCGGTAAGATTTTTATGATTTGAGTATTGCGGTGACCAAATACAAGAACCTTATTCCAGAATGGGACGGACAAGCGAAACAAAAAGAAGCTTTGTCGTATAAGGGTCATCAAATTCCTTTGCCCATCGCTTGATGAACCCAAGAACTTGAGTCGATTTGATGACAGTAATTGAAATGTGTTTGTCAAACTTTAGCCTATGATCTAGAAGAACTCCTAAATCACTCACATCGTCTACTCTAATCAGAGTTGGCATATTAAGAGTATAACGGAGTTTCTGTTTCCTGAGGTTACAAAGTCAGGTTTAGAAGTTGCGGATTTAAATATTACTGTTTGAGTTCTATTATTAAGATAGTCAGATACATTGATCATTACAGGAGAAAACTCTAATAGGTTGGTAGTCGTAGATCTCTGTTTCAAAAAACCATGCTGGAAGGGAGATATAATAGATCTACAAAAATGACTAAGTTCAGATGTAATACTTGTCTCTAAGAAGTTCGGTATAGCGTACAATTTGGAAATACCTCTATAATTATTAACGTTATGTTTCGACCCATTTTTATGCAAGGGAATTATGAATGAATCTTTCCATATAGCCGTGAAAGAGGCAGACTCAACAGATAATTTAGCTTTATATTGAGGAAGTAGACTGAAAGAAGTCTGCAAAGAGATCGGCAGCGGCCTGATCACTGCATGCAATGTTATCTCGAAATGAAACTGAGGAAGGTAGTGAAGAACATTTTCGCTTAAAGTTAACAAAATTATAGAACTGTCTAGGATTCTGAGCAAACTGTAACTGACACCGACGCAGATAAATATTGTAAAGTTGGGTGTTAAGTGAAACGAAATTTGATTTTGCAAGGTATGTCAATGTGCTCGGAAACCGGTAGTTCAATTGACAACTCTAAAGTTGGATGATAAGAATCTTCAGGAACTACAAGGGGGTTAATTCTACGTACAGAGGCATAAGCAGGATCTGATACAAATATTAAGTCAAGAAGACGGTTATTGCAGTTATAACTATGGATAATTTGTGATAGAGAAAGATCAAGAAGGCCATTTAGAAACTCATGCGGAAAAGAAAGAACTAGAGTTTTATTTACAGCAGACCAAGATATATTTGGTAAATAAAAATCACCAAGCACAAACAAAGATTCGTTATCTAGTAGTTTATAGAGTATATAGGCTTTAAAATAGATAAGTGTTGAAAATAAACAGAAATATCAGATTGAGGTGGGATGTACGAACAAGTGATATAGGCTGAAGTTTGACCAAACGTTGTCCTAATGGCGACAAATTCAATGCCTACTCCGAGCAGATTAATTCCGATTTAAGGTCAGAATCAACAGCAATAAGAACACCACCACCAATTCTAGACAAACGGTCACATCTGTAAGACGTAAGTTTATTACTTAAGAGAGATAAGTTAGAAATTTCAGGCTTTAACCAAGTTTCAGTAAACACTAAGATACTATGTTCAAAGCAGAAACTATCTATATAGACTTTAGATAGTTTTGATTTAATGCCCCTTACGTTTTGATACGCTATACGAATAGGGGAGGTAAGCTGAACAGGATTAATATTTAGTTTTTTGAAGCATTAGTGTTAGTTTTATTAACAGTAGGAGCTTGAGCTAAGGTGATGTTAGGTTGAAAATTTACTGGGATGATGTTACGTTTCTTTGGCCTGAACTCATGTACCACCATATGAGATGGCCAGAAACTCGGGCCACACAATAACTTAAATGAGTCGGAAGGAACATAAGAAATTACTCTAACTATCTTTAATCATTACTTTGGGCGATTTATTTTTTTCAGATTTTACCAATTTATGAATAACATACATAATTTAAACAAGTAAGAAAGCTACGATGCACTCCCACTGTGCACTTCTTCGGCCAATGATTTCCGAGAGCCGCTACCACGTACTCGGGAACGATGGCTCTCAAAGAACAAACACATACAAGTGAGAGTAAAACCCGTCGTCTCGAATGTAGAATCCCTTTTGAGGGCAATCGGAGCCAAGTGTTAAGAGAAAGCAACTCGTCAGCACTTTTGGAATATCATTCAGTGGTTAGCGAAGTCGGTGGCTGCTTCTTGGCGTCATGCTCAGAAGAGTCGTCGGGGTGAGAGGGTGAGATTTGCTGACACCTTGTCGTTATGCTCTGATCTTTTCATTAACGATCTTCTTCTTTTTGCATGCTCATGGAGGTACTGGTTAAAAATTTTTATTAAATATAACTGCAACATTGTTAACAGTAGGTCGGACAGCGCCTTCTGCATTTAAACTTCCTCTGGGCTTAATTCTTTTAGAAAATCCGTGGAACCAAAGCCGTTGAAATATGTTAAGATCGTGTTTGAAATCCTCATTTATGTGGTCAACAATTCAGATTAATAAATTAGCACTAACTAAAACCATGCGCATATGTATCTTAATGGTGGTATAAGTGATGTGGCATTTGTAAAAATTGTACTTACCATGGGGGACGGGCTATTTTCAACAGCAATTTCCTTTAAGACTCTGTTTTGCTATAACGATAAACAAGTCTCAGGGCCAAACATTAAAGCTGGCTGGACTTGGCCTAAGAGACCACTGTTTTTCACGTGGTCAATTTTATGTTGCCTGTTCAAGGGTCACTTAATAAGATTGGCTCCAGATGGCCAAATAAACAAGTAAGAAAGTCGAGAGTACTCGACCGTATGATACCCGCAACCCATTTCGAGAGAAAACAAAAAACTGAAATGATATTTTAACAAAAAATATACCAAAGAATATACTGAAATTTGTTTTTTATTTATATATTCGAAAATAACGGGTATAAAAATCCATAACATACCGGCATGGTCACACTGTCAACTAAACAAATAAAGCCCGAGCAGCTGCAAGTGAATTTTGCATATAAAATTGTTTATTTATTAACTTCCTTGTTTTTGATTCGATCTCAAACAAATTCACAGGAATCACTGAAACTACAATTATTATTATGCATACCAAATTCAATGCTCTAGGTCCATTATTACGGCTCTTCCAGTTTTTGGGGGCGGAAAGGGGCGTGGTAATCTAAAACAAACTTGGTCTGCGTCAGACCTACACGATTACTCTCACTAAATTTTATATCTCTAGATCATTCGCACACTTAAAACGTCCATATGCATTGGGCATATTTATTTTGATAAATAATTTAACAAATAACATTTGTTCTACTTATCCGATTTTTATCAAAATTACAGGGTTTATTAAGAGTATTAAGCACAGTTGGCTTACCACATTACACCAAATTACACATCATTACAAAAAGAACTTTTGGAGTTATAAGCGATTTGTTTTAGATTTATTCATTTTGTGTGCGAAGGGGCGTGTTGACACTGATCAAGAATATATTAGGTTGTCAAAAAGGTCTTGCGGTATTTATACCTGCTACCCATAGGGTAGAAGGGTATTACGAGGGTGGTCCGATAAGTACTTAGCCTCCAAAAGAAAAACGAAAATTTTGGAAATGTGGCTATTTATTTCTCAACATAGTCTCCTTTTAGCTCGATACACTTGACCCAGAGATGCTCCAACTTTTTTAACCCGTCTGAAAAATACGTTTTCTCGAGGTCTCCAAAATAGGCCTCTGTGGCGGCGACGACCACTTCGTTCGACGCAAATTTCTGTCCAGCGAGTGACTTTCTCAAGTTTGGAAACAAAAAGAAGCCACACGGGGCCAAATCTGGAGAATGTGGTGGATGGGGTAGCAGTTCGTAGCCCAATTGGACCAATATGGCCGTGGCTCTGAAGTGGTCTCATGGTTGCGTTTGTTGTCCGAAGTGAGCAAACGCGGCACACATCGCGCCGACTGCTTTCTCATGCCCAAAATTTCATGCAGGATATGACCCTCGCGGTCTTTTGAGATGCCTACTGTCTCAGCTATCTCGCGCAACTTCAATCGGCGGTCTGCCAATAGGAGATCGTGGATTTTTGTCACGTTATCCTCAGTGGTAACCGTTTTTGTGGCATTTCTTTCTTTCTCCATTTTTTTAAAATCCGCAGACACGTCCCATTCCACACGTAGTCAAAACAAAACTACGCGTCCGATTCGGCTGAAATTTTGACAGTAGCCGTCTAAAAGAATGAACTACACGATAGTAAATGCCTCTTGCGATCGTGACTCCTCTGGGCGGTGAGGCTAAGTACTTATCGGACCACCCTCGTATAACTTAGTGCCAATAGAAAATGTATGTAACAGGCAGAAGGAGGCATCTCCGACCCCATAAAGTATATATGTATATTCTTGATTAGTGTCAACAACCGAGACGATATAGCCATGTCCGTCTGTCCGTCTGTGTGAACACCTAGATCTCAGAGACTATAAGAGCTCGAACTACCAATTTTGGAATGCATAATAATAATTATATATCAATGATTCCTGTGAATTTGGTTGAGATCGAATGAAAAACAAGGAGGTTATTAAAGAATCAATTTTACTTAAAAGTCTTAAAAGAAACGACAATCAATCAAACACGTGTTAGCGCGTGAAATGAGCTTTCCAGAAAGGTATAGAATGACCCGATGCGACGAATAAAACTAGAACTTGGCGCTTTCAGCGCCAACTATCGAAAATACCGCAAGACTTTTTTGACAACCTAATATATTCTTTATGGGGTCGGAGATGCCTCCTTCTGCCTGTTACATACATTTTCTGTTGGCACTAAGTTATAATACCATTCTACCCAATGGGTAGCGGGTATAAAAATGTTGTATGCACAGAAGTTTAACCATTTGTCTTTGTACGAGTCTAAAATTGATACTATACGAATTGTCAAGAAAATATGTTAGGCTAGGTCAACTTCCTAAAAATAAATATAATTACATATATTAAAACAAAATGGGTTATATACATTGACTTGACTATGTATGCAGGTGACGTGTATAATTGAAACTATGTTTGTTGTTTTTAGGGTTCCATTTATTGCATATCCGTCTTTATATTTAATTTCATTTGATAGTGAATGACATTAAACGAATGGCAGTACAAATAAAATGTTTGCGATTGTTGTGTATAAATAATATTTATCAAAAACTAAATTTCAAAATACAATCAACCTACGATAAATGTAATGTTTTTGCTTTCAAGTAAAAGTAAATACTACATATACGATTATAATTTTGTTTATATATGTAAGGTAAATGTTTACCTTTTGGACTGATATACTAATAAAATATTAGTTATAACTCGTACTTATTTTAATGAAAATTGTATCTGAATTTTGAAAATAATGGATGCTTGTTAAAGAAAATTGTATAATGCGAGCAATATGTTAGATATGTATATACATTAATGGAGATGCTCACATGAATTCATATTTATAAATTTAAATGATTTCAGTTTCATCTATTGTTCTATTGTATGTTTGTCCACTTTATTTTTGCTATGTAAATGTATTGAAATAACTTTAAGAATGTTTGTACTTAGAAGATTTATTGCGATTAGGGTGGCCATAGTTCAAACATGATCGCTAATGTGATTTATTATGTATTGTGATGCGATAGGAATACTCCGAACATAGCAATCCCATTTTTATTGTTTTATAAGTCAATTTAATTTTTTTTTATTATTACTATTTATATTTAATTTAAGTGAAGTGTGAATTGCCGTGAGTCATAATTAATACTGTTGTACCTTATAACATAAATCGACAAATAGATTTTCAATGTCGTCATTAATTCGTATAATTTAAATCTTTACCTATAAATTTCACACACCAATATTTTGTATATTTTAAAAGCTTTACATTATTAATGAAAAACGAATTTAGAATGCGTTGAACGTATACATTGAATTTAGATGAAACTACTCAGAAACTTATATGATTCATTCTTTTGTTATGTATAAAATATTAAGAAGCCTACATGTTCGTAAATTGTATAGTGATTAAGTAAATTCAATGTATGTATAAGCAGAGATACTTACAATTAATAGACTACAAATGTTGCTTAATTCAAAAGATATTTATAATATTTTTATATGAAAAACAAATTAATGGTATGTGTTGGCGTACATACATTTTTGTAATGATTATATGTATGACCATGTCTGTACATCTTAAGCTTAAACGGTTATTATATTATTGTATCAAGCTGTCGAGCTTGATGTAAAATCTTTTTTTGATGTCCAACCAAAGTTATACCCATATCGGATAACTGTTGAGCTGTAAGCCTTGAGATCTGTGAATGAAAAAATTTATAAGTTAAAAAGGAAAAGAGATTGGATTGTTTATTTTTTGCTTAAATTTTACTGACCTGTTGAGCACTCACTAAATTAGCCTCTTTGAAGTGTTGACAATATCTGGACATTTTAATGTTGTCTAGCCATAAATCGGTGCTAATAAATATGTTATGACCTCGTTGTGTATCCAGTATATGTTGTGTCGCATCGTTCTCAGGCGAACTTCTTGTCGTTAACAGTGACTGTGGTTGTCTGGCTAAATTATCTAAGGTTGACACAATGCTTGCAAATGTTGGTCGATGTGTTCTCTGTTTTTGCCAGCAATCCAACATTAGCTGATATAGAGCTTCTGGACAATCCATTGGAGCAGGTAATCGATAGCCCTTCTCAATACTTTTTATTACATCCTGCATGCAATTCAATCCAAATTAAATACTGTCGGTATTGCAGAGAGCGTAGTGATTGAAGTATATACCTGATTTGACCAGTTCCAATAGGGACGTTCACCATAAGACATCACCTCCCATAAAACGACTCCATATGACCAAACATCTGATGCAGATGTAAATTTACGAAATGCAATAGCTTCAGGTGCTGTCCATCGCACCGGAATTTTTCCACCCTATAATATTCATGTTCGAAAATAAAAAAAAACATTAAATTTAACAAATGCTAAAATACTACGCTGTTAATAATATAATCGTTACATAATATTCGTAGCTTATTTCTACAATCGTTATTACTGAGTAATCTGCTTCTTTAACACAGAAACATTTTTGCAGTTATCATCAAAATGCAATCAATTTAACTTTTCGCTCATTTTTTTTTTAAATTTTTTTCGGTATTTCTTGAAAGTAGCATTTTTTTGCAATGCAAAGGCAGATTTTGATTTATGATTTGACGTTTTAAGGCAGTTGAGCACATTATACGATAATATGAGCATTAAATGTAATACTCTATAAATAAAAGATCTATGTTTGTAGAAGTGATTTTATTTTTTTTTTACAACTTACGCGAGTTGTGTAGGCATCACTGGCATTTTCAATTTCGCGGGACAGTCCAAAATCGGCAATTTTGCAAATAAGTTGCGCATCGACTAGTACGTTGCGAGCTGCTAAATCACGATGCACATAATTCATATCACTCAGATACGACATGCCACTTGAGATGCCACGCAGCATTACAATCAATTGTAAAGTTTGGAATTTGCCATCATTGACACGAAGGAAAGTATCCAAGCTACCATTTTCCATATACTCGGTGATAATCATGACGGGATTGGAACGCGTGACGACGCCTTGAAGATATATTACGTTTGGATGATCAAACTGTCCCATGATTGAAGCCTCTGTTAAAAAATCACAACGGGCTTTTTCCGATGAACCTTAAGAAGATAGAACACATTTGTAATAACAATCAGTTTACAAACTGCACAAATTATACCGGGCTTTAAAGTTTTAATTGCAACATCTATGTCCTGTACAAAGTTAGGCGGAATTTTAAGACGTCCGCGACACACATCTCCGAATTCCCCGCCACCTAAAACATTTTTATTTTGTACAAATAATTATTTAATATTATTATATTTTTTTATTTTATTTAAATGTACCAATGATTGCTTCAATTGTTATATAGTTTGCATCAATTTCACGTGCAAATTCCCGAATTGCTTGATTTGGATCTTCGTAGGTATGAGGATCCACATAGCTGCGACTGTTGCCAAATAATGGAGTTGTCACTGCAAATGCAACACAAATAACATATTTAATTTAAATAGAATTATTCAAATTGAAGAGATGTTACTTAAATATAAAAATTAACTCATTAAAATATTTCAATACAACGTTTGAATTGTAATCTATGGTTAATATAAATAAAAATGTTAATTGTGAGACATGCATTTAAAACCCTCCACCACAAGAAAATATATCAGAATAAATAAATTGTATACCCTTCGAATGCAGATTCTTAACAATTGGAGTTGTATCCATAGCATGTACTAAAAATAAAGATAAAAATAAATTTGTATTTTTAATCTTAAATTAAACGGCCTATACAAAAGTTAACAGCATTTGTCACCAGCCAATTGTTTTATCACTTCATTTGATTGTTAGAGTTTTACAATCTGATATTTTTTCTCCTTGTCGAGGTAAATATAATATGTATCTTAACGTAAATAATGAATGTGAATTTACTTTAATGTATAAAATATATAAGTATATATAAAAATTTATGTTTAACTTTTGACAAAACATATAATCGAATAAACTTACTATATGTCACAACGAGTCCTTAAACAATATCAGATGTTGATTCAGTAATAAAGGGATTCGGGATACAAATAGATGGATGTGATTTTAGTTTTAAAAAATTATTTGCCGTGATTTACTAACAATAGTTTGTAAGTTGAAATGTTTGGTAATTTAGTCTGCAAATTTTATATATTTACGGCATTCATAATCACTTTTAAAGTGTGTTGTAATTATAACTCAATTATTTAATAGTAATTTAGTTAATATATATTGTAACATAATTACCTTCATTGCTAGCGTAGTCGATTGGCAATGGCAGATGATTTGTGGACTTTTTATCAAGCTCATCTTGATGTTTGGATCGCATAAAATAAACCGTCGCTACTATAATGATCACCAGAAAGAACACACCCGTGACAATTGCACCCGCAATAAATCGTATTTGGATAGTGTCCTCGTAAACTGAAATCGAAATTTACAAATGCATAAATGTTGCTTTGAAATTTCACAAGAAATAATACCTGAACCAACTGAATGATGAGTTTGAGCATAAACCATATTGCTAAATGCACCATATCCATTATTTGTTTTACAGCGTACTTGAAAGCCATATTCAGTATTATCGATTAATCCATCGATATGGGCGTTGGTGTCTTTTGTGTTTAATGCAGTTTTATTAATCGAATCCAAATCGGATTTTAGAAACCAGCGAACTTCATACAACTCAATAGGGGCATCACTTTGAACCGGCTTTTCCCAAACTAGATCGACATCTTTACTAGTTATAGCGACAACACGTAAATTAAATACGGTTGAAAACATGACAGACTCTGTAGTAAAGACGATTTCGGCATAATTCGATTTGATTTCGTTCAGATCAAACTGATGACTATTAATACTTCCAAATGGCGACGAAGCATTATTCAATTGATTTTCATTATTGAAATATGTGTCATTGCCGTAGATGGAGCCGCTTTCAACTAAATATGAATTGCCATTTGCTGCATGAATTTGCACTGTATATGTGGTAACAGGATCTAAATTCGTGAGCGTTACTTTTGTTTCGTTAAACGTGTCCGTTGATGGATTAAACATTACATTCGAGCTGCACATTGTGCAACGTATTTTGTACACAATATCACTTCGAAATTTGTCCATTCCATTTGTCATCAAATCTTGATCTTTTGCGGGTGCGCTCCATGAAATTATAGCACTAGTTTGATCAATAAATAACAGCGTAAGATTCATCGGAGCGCCAGGTGGCTTATAGCAAGGCATGTAGCCTCCATCAATGGGATGTCTGTAGAATCCAGATTTGCATTTGCACAGCGGTGAGCCAGATTTGGAGCTATTTGAGTTTGGCGGGCATGGCGCACACTTACGCAGTTCTGCCGATCTAAACGTACCAATTGGACATTCTAAAAATAAAGTTATTGTAAATAATCCATATGTATACTAGACAAAATCATCTTTTTCTTTATATACATAATTTGTTGTGCGATAGATAGACTTAATAATGATAATATTATAAGCTAGTTATTTTTGTTTTGATATTGCAGCATACGCCTTTAGCACTATGGTTGTATTCTTTAGCTTGCGGCTTATGATATACAGATATTTACTTTGATATAATTGAATATTATTTATGAGAATGTACATGGTGTATTCAATCATTTGCTTAATTTAATTTTTTCGTTACTAGTTATAGTTATATACATATATTAGTGGCTTTTAAGTATTTAAGTCAGATTGCAGTTTTGTGTGGTGTATGGTTTTTAAGTGTTTTAAAATGCCATTTGTATTGAGATTTTCTTTGATCATTCTGGGTTGTTTTGCATCGTTTTTCATGTTTGGTATTTCTTTACCTCTTATCCCAATATGTTCGGGTCCCTAGAAGAGTTTGAACTTGGGGAAGGATTTTTTCAGAATGTTGAGGGCTTTTGTGATGGGTAATGTTAGTTGTTGTTAGGATTATTTATTACAGAGAGTGAGTCGGTGTGTATGCAGAATTTGCCTTTTCCCTTTTTAAATGTTTCTAAGGCATCTCTTATTCAGTTCTGCGGAGAATACAGTAGAGTAGTGAGGTATGAGATATGATCTTATATTTTCGGTTGCATTTGTGATGGCAAAACTATTGGTGGTATTGTGCTGAGATCCGTATGTATAGTACATATATATATAGGTGTATTTTTTCTTGTATTTTGCTTTAATTTTTGAGAATGCTGCTAGGAATATTTGCTTATTTTAGCGTCTCAATGTTCTGACTGTCACTATTTGGCTTAAATCCCATTTGGGTGAGCATTCCTAAACCTGTGTTTATTGTGATTTAAGTGGTCGCAGCGTAGTTTTTAGGCAGTATCCAAAAATGGGGAGACCATAATATACTTTTGATATAATGACTGTTTTGGTGATGTTAATGAGAGTGAATGTGTTGCAATTAAATGTTGGGCTTGAGTGACCTTTAATTATGGTAATTGTTTGTTTATTGAGTTGGTCTGTGGGTGTTTTCCATCTATGTTTGTTATTGAATTGTAGGCCTAGTATTTTTAGTGAAGATACATTAAGGTGGATTTGCCATTAAGATTTCTGCAAATATGCATGTGTTTGAATTTGCTTGTGGAAAGCGTGGCGGCTGAGTAGTCTTACCAGTTTGGTATTGTTCTTAGAACTGGATCCAAATTGATATTGCTTTTTGTGTTTATTTGTTTTATAAGTTAATCAACTGCGTAAGAAAATTCACCCAAAGTATGTTGCAAGTCTTGCAATTGTTAAAGAAAAACTTAAACAATGAGTAATGGGAACTTTATTCTTATTAGAACGCTTCACACAAAATCGCATCACTTTTAAAAAAAACGACTCCATAACACTACAGTATGCTGTCACCGGGGAAGGCAAGTTATTTAAAAAAAAATTTACTAATTAAACCGACAGAATCAAAAATTGATGTTTATAAATTAAAAGTTTTATACAACACTGGCAAAGTAAATTAGAAATCACTCAAAAAGCGAAATTTAAGCGGAATTCCGGTGAAAGTGTTATTGTCCTTAAAAAACATTTTTATATAATGACCCGTAGGGTATAAAAAGCAATGGCAGATAATAAAGACCGTGACATATTGATTTTTTTGTATCAAAAAACAGTGATTTGGATAAGTTGTAAACCAACAATTACAAGTTTTGAGTAAATTAATAAAAGTAAAAACTTAATTGTTATTAATTTTATTGTAGAACCTATAAGGCTTACAGATCACAGGGTGGGTTTTCTACCTGATACCTTTCACAAAGTTATAATACCCTTGTACACATATGTAGGTATATAGAAATTGAAAGGAGCGTTTAGGACAATTACAAATCGAGCTTTTTTTATACAACGTTTTCAAACAATTTTTAGAAACTTGAACCTAACGAGCATGTCTGTGAGATTAAGTTGTACAAAAAATTTGAATTAAACGCAATATTTATAAATAATATTGTTGTTATCGTTGTACTATACTCTTACGTGTTTATTCGATTCAGAAGACTGTAAAAGTATAATAAAGTGTGAGTTGCAAGATTTAATTTATTACTACAATGAATGAATATTAAACTAATAGAAACGCCCAGCACTGATTTCTCGTTTGATGAACTTAGTAAACGTAACATAAACATATTAAAATATACACTTACCAATACAAGTATTGTTAACTTCATTGGGCTCAAAGCCCACTTTACAACGACATCCCCCGGTTAGAATTGTCCATTTGCCATCACCCTTGCATAAGTATGTTGGCGTCTCATATGACTCGGAGTTTTCAACGCACGTTCCATTTTGTTTCTCAATGATGGTAATCTCACGCCCCGTTGGCGTCTCATTAAAGTGAGCGAAATTTTCAGTAACCGCCGGACAGGTGATATAATAAACTTTAACAGCTAGCACACTAATGCAAGCACCCTGATCACGAAATGCAAAGTAGACACCTTTTTTATTGACAGCTATACTTTTCACTTCCGTATTAATATCCACATCAGAGTTTTGATTAAATCGGCCTTCTCCTGCTGCAATGCGAGCAATCAACTTGTAGCTATCTGTTTGCCATGGAGGCGGTTCTCGGGTAGCTGCGTCAAATTCGTAGAACAATAAACTAAACGTTTCCTTGCACGACAAAGCATTTCCTTTTTAAATAATGATATATTAATCAACTTTTTATAAAAAATATTAATATATACAGTCGAAATCGTTTATAACCATATTTAGGATCCAATGAAATCGTTCGTTAGCACCGTTAAACTTCATTATACCCTGATAAAGTGAATAATATTGATGTCTAATGTTTAGAAAACATTATGGTCAAGCAGTTATTTGTGGGTTGTTTAGCAACATTTTATATAATTGAAAATTGTTTGCCATTACTTAGCACACAAATTTAAGTTATAACCAATAACAACTGTATATAATATATGTTATTTACCTGGAAAAAGTGAACAGTCTCGTATTGTAAATTGTATTTCGATGTAGAGACGATTAGCGGGGCCACGGTCAATAAACGGTGACCAGAGCCAGTTGTTAACATTATGATATGCAACATCGCACACCACATAACTGCGCCAATTAATACCCTTGACAAAATCTGTAAACGACTCTTCCACCCACTGTAAAAATATTTTGAAATAAGATTCATATAATACTTGCATTAATGTAAGTTTACAGAAAGAGGTCTTCGACGAAAACAAAATTATAATTTTATTAAAGCGTGTACATATACACTTCTAGGTAGCGGCTATTTGTTGATAAAGGTTTTTCAATAGTTATACAATCCACCTCTGTTAATTATTTATATTTTGAACATTTAAAACAACACTTTTTTTAATGCTACGCACAAATTTCTGCTGAATGACGTTTTTGGTCTGGTCAAAATAAAAAGTACACTGTTGGTAATTTTAATTTTTTTATAGGATTAAATGTAAAAATTAGGTAGGGAATGTTGATTTATTTTGACTTTAAGTACACGTAAGTTAAAAAAAAATTGTAGAAAAACCAAAAAGTGCATTGTACTGTTAAGCAAAAGACTATTGAAGTGAATTTTAATCATCAAAAATCTTCCAGAAATTGTGAAAACTCTTAAAAGCTGGATATATTTTGTTCAGTTTGCCATAGATGTAAAACGGCAGATCTACTAGACCACATACCTCAAAAATGTTCTTTTCTTCGAGAAAAAAAAATTGAAGATGAAGCAACAGTGTGGTGTCAATTTTTTGGGATGGTCTGGGGCGGAAGGTTCTTAAATGTGGAATACATTTTTGTGGAGCGAAGAAACAAATCTGAATATTTTTGGTAAAGACTACAGACGATATGTATTAGGTTGTCAAAAAAGTCTTGCGGTATTTTCGCTAGTTGGCGCTGAAAGCGCGTAGTTCTAGTTTTATTCGCATCGGGTCATGCTATACCTTTTTGGAAAGCTCATTTCGCGCGCTAACACGTGTTTGATTGATTGTCGTTTCTTTTAAGTCGTTATAAAAATAAAGAGAAAATACGGCATATTTTACAGTACTACTTCGATAAAGGCAAAAATGCATCTCAAGCCGCCAATAAAATTTGTGCAGTTTATGGACCCGATACAGTTTCCATTTCTACCGCACAACGATGGTTTCAACGTTTTCGTTCGTAGAGGTGGTCGAAGATGCGCCACGCTCCGGAAGGCCTGTCATCGAAAATTGCGATAAAATCGCTGAATTGGTCAAAAGAGACCGGCATAGTAGAAGCCGTAGCATCGGTAAAGAGCTGTCCATGAGTCATCAAACCGTTATAAACCATTTGAAGAAGCTTGGAGTCACCAAGAAGCTAGTTGTATGGTGGCCAAGCCTGGATTGACGGCCAGGAAGGTTCTTCTGTGTGTTTGGTGGGATTGGCAGGGAATAATCCACTATGAGCTGCTCCCCTTTGGCTAAACGCTCAATTCAGACATGTACTGCCAACAACTAGACCGCTTGAAGTCAGCACTCATGCAGAAGAGGCCATCTTTGATCAACAGAGGCCGAATCGTCTTCCATCAGGACAACGCCAGGCCGCACACATCTTTAGTGACGAGCCAGAAGCTCCGGGACCTCGGATGGGAGGTTCTTTTGCATCCACCGTATAGTCCGGATCTCGCACCAAGTGATTACCACCTGTTTCTGTCCATGGCGAACGCGCTTGGTAGTCTGAAGTTGGCCACAAGAGAGTCTTGTGAAAATTGGCTCTCCGAGTTTTTTGAAAATAGGCAAGCAAGCTTCTATGAGAGGGGCATTATGAAGTTGGCATCTCGTTGGGAACGCGTCATCGAACAAAACAGCGCATATTTGACTTAAATCGCATTATTGTAACCAATTTTATGAACAATTGAAAATTCAATAAAAATACCGCAAGACTTTTTTGACAACCTAATATATTGCTCAAAAGGCCAAGAATTTGACTTCCGGTACCCAAAGAAGACTGGTAAGGATGTAGGCTGATGCATAATGGTTTAGAGCTGTTTTTATAGAATGACGTTGCACAGATATATATTTGGACATAAAACAAGTAAGAAAGCTACAGTCGAGAGTGCTCGACCGTATGATACTCGCAACCCATTTCGAGAGAAAAACTAAACAAACAAAGCGTGAATAGTGCCTATTAAATTAATTTTAAAATAACTTCCTTGTTATACCCGCTACCCATAGGGTAGAAGGGTATTATGACTTAGTGCCAACAGAAAATGTATGTAACAGGCAGAAGGAGGCATCTCCGACCCCATAAAGTATATATATTCTTGATCAGCGTCAACAGCCGAGACGATATAGCTATGTCCGTCTGACCGTCTGTCTGTCCGTATGAACACCTGGATCTCAGAGACTTTAAGACATAGAGACACCGAATTTGGCAAAAAGTTTCGTTCATACCCTACGCAGATCAAGTTTATTTCAAAAGTTGGATGCCACGCCCCCTTCGCCCACAATAAGCATTAATCTAGAAAAAGTCAAGTTTTTTTTAAGTAAATCGCGTATAACTCCAAAAGTTCTTTGTGTAATGATGTGTAATTTGGTAGCCCATCTGCGCTTGACACTCTTAATATACCCTGTAAATTTGGTATAAATCGGATAAGTAGAACAAAAGTTATTCGTGAAATTATTTATCAAAATTGTTGTGCCCAGTGCATATGGACGTATTAAGTGTGTGAATGACCTAGAGATATCAAATTTCGTGACAGTATTCGTGTAGATCTTATGCAGATCAAGAGTGTTTTAGATTTTTGCCACGCCCCTTTCCGCCCCCAAAAACTGTAAAAGCCGTAATAATAGACCTAGAGCATTGAATTTTGGTATGCATAACAATATAGTCCGAATGACTCCTGTGAATTTAGTTGAAATCAAATAAAAAACGAGGAAGTTATTAAAGAATCAATTTCATATGCAAAATTCACTTGCAGCTGCTCGCGCTTTGTTTGTTTAGTTGACAGTGTGACCATGTCGGTGTTGTGAATTTTTAGCCGCTATTTTCAAATATATACAAACAAAACACAAGTTTCAGTATATTTTTGGTATATTTGTTGTTAAAATATCATTACAATTTTTTTTTTCTCTCGAAATGGGTTGCGGGTATCATACGGTCGAGCACTCTCGACTGTAGCTTTCTTACTTGTTTGCTATGAAATGCGTCGTGTGGGAATATATTTTCTTTACAATAGTACTAATAATGTGAAAAGGATGACCTATTATTTTATAATTATATATTAATAAAAGGTGGCAAAGGCAAGGTGCAAAGCATTTTCGCGATTTTTATGCATAAAGGTGCTACAACTCAAAAGAAAAGTTTCGCGGCTGAAGATAAAAATAACAGATTAATCAAAATGCAAATTTTTTTCATTAACATACATATGAATTTGCTTTTCGGAATTTACTTATTTCAACCATTTGACTTGATAACGAATTATTTCTTTCTATTTTCACAAAAAATACTTACTCCTGGGGTTTGAGCTTGAGGCCCATACGGATATCTGGTCCATTCTAATGTGGCTTCCCTCGTTGTGTCCAACAAAATAACTATAAAGAAAGATCACTTTATTAAAGTTTATAAATCGGATTGATTCCTTAACACGATGAAATATATTTCAAAGCAACTAAATTATTACATTTGGCTCCGACATTTCTATTAATTGTCAACCTAATCAAGAATGCAGATTTGTAAATCTTAAAACAAAATGAGTGACCATCCAAATACAGTAGAATTCGGTTATAGCGACCCTGTTTATAGCGTCCGTCCGGTTGTTGCGACGAAAACTCGATGGCTTTGTTGTTCCCCATACAAACTCCTTTCGGTTAGTACGTCTTACGGGTATAACGACGTAAAATCTTTGGTCCCTTGAAAGTCGGTATAACCGGATTCTACTGTGTCTATGTACATATATATGTATTTTATATTTGGTCTTGTGGCATTCCGCATTTGGGATTATTTACACTCGTAACACATGATGATGAAAGGTAGTCCCAAGACGCATTATGTGCTCTGAGAGGCACTTATTTAGCAACCGTTGCTAAAATTTATATGTACATATAGTATTTTGTTGATGGTCGTGTGAGTAACAAGCCACTATCCAGGCAACTAAAAATTCAATATGCATATCATTTGGCTTAAATTGAAACTTACCTTGATCAGCATTCGTGTTTTCTAAATTGAACGTAATCGCAACCACTATTGAACAAATTAAATGGAAAATTGACAACCTTTCGAATCTTCGAAGGACCTCTGTATGGATTTGTGTGGAAGCCATTTTGTGTGTGGAAGGAGTATCATAACTATCCTTTTTTATGCTGCTGTCATCGAATCGTCGGCGTAAATACTTCAATTTCATTACGTGTTCGTTAAATGAACTGTTGTTAGAATAGCACCGTCAAGATCCATTAATCATAAATATGTAGTATGTTTTTAAGTCCATTTGCTTAATACCATCGCGATAATAATTTACATTTACATCAAATTTATTCATTATGGTAGATCATGATGAGGCTATTCTTGTGATGAATAAATCAACATATTTCATATCTCCGACTGTCCTTTTCTATTCACTGCATATCTGAATATGAAACAATTCAACGATTTGTGAAATTTGTGGTCCAAAATTATAAGATAGTAAATACATATATTTGTGTATTTGCCTCATACATACAAATGTATGCGAGTACACCGACACACACATACACATTTGCCTGCAAACAATGCATTTACATAGTTAAATAAATATCGAAATAGTACATAAACGTCATTTAAAGTTTTGTTGTTTTTTTTGGGTAATAGAATGTCATATATTTTCTTTAGACAACAAAATTATTTCTTTTTTTTATGCTTAACAAGTTCAATTTAATGTAAGCAGTTCGTTTTACACAAATGCACCCGAGTTCACACACACGCGCATACACATATGTACAAACATTAATATATATGCAATGCGTGCCCCAGGGTTCAGCCTCGCAATACATACGGAATGTATTTACAAATGTCTCGTTGATTTAGCACTCAAGTTTATACATAGAATTTGTAGTCAGTTTTTAGTTAGTTTTATATTTTTCCTTAGGTATACAGCTACATGTATACACTTCCAAAGTAAACTGCTGACGTTGCCACACTTTTTAATAGCACAGTTTTGAGTAGGGTTGCTTCGAACATTTTCCAACATTGAAGCAAATCGAAAGAGTTCATCTAATTATCGAATATACATTCAGAAAAATATTGGATATTTAAAACAGATTTTTGTTGCAATTATTAGGTAATATAATAAAATTTCTAATCTGCGGTCATTTTGCGTTCTGTAGGTTTTTGAAATTGGATGCATTTGCAACTGAAAAATGTGACCAAATCGCATTTGGTGATAAATACAGTATAAAGCAGACCCGGGCTTGAAAAATCAATATGATTATTTGTATTCTAATTTCATCGTAAATCGTTTGGATCGTTCATAACTCGAATAGGGAAATTACTTGGTAAACCTTTTGTTTTTAATTTTATGGTTTTGTCCATGTACATATGTACATATACGATTTTCAAAGTTGATTGGAAAAATGCATTAAGTCGTGTTTTGTGCGTAAGTGACAAGTGGCATTGTAATAACATTTATAAAATACTAAGATATTTGTAGCCAAATAATTTAAAATTATTGCTTTTCAATTATTTACATATTGCATGTTGGAATCATGTAAACAGAGACTTGCACATTGTTGCGATGAATCCATTTTGTTATTTGAAGCATCCACATACATACATATGTACATCCATATATGAATGTACATGTTTGTACGCATGTAACTAGGTATATATGCATTTATGTATGTATATATGTAATCTCAGATGTATTTAATGCGAGTACATATGTATGTATGTATGCATGTAAATATGTATGAATGCGATGCTTGATTAAAACATTTGAACGTAAACAAAATATACATAGAAATTAAATTAATGCACACATGCATATGTATGCGGAAATTGTATTGCTATAATTTTTTTGTTATTTGAAATAAAAAATAGCGCATATTCATACATACATATGTATGTATGTACAAGCATATTCTTGTTGTTTTCAAAAAACATTTGTATTTTTTAATTTAATTCTACTTATCAACTTTTAATTGTTGAAGATAGTGAAAATTATCTGCGAGATAAAACTTAAATAATTAATAAAATTAATAATTAATAATAATGTTTACAAAGAATTTAACAGTATTAGTTGTATTGATCCAATATTGTAAAACTGCATCTTTATACATACATATATGCATATGCACCTTATAATTCCTTTTCTGATTGGAATGTTTATATAATTATTTTTATTTTGTTTGTGTTTAATCTTTAGTTTTCATACGCAAAAATTATATTACGTATTATATACATAAAAATTTCTGAGCAGCTAAGGTCATATTGTTCAAAAGATTAGAATTTTTTCAAATGTTCTATTTACTGTACATTTGTATATGTAGACTGTAGTTTTCCTACTTGTTTAACATCTGGTTTTTGGACTGACTACACTTTGCAAAAAATTAGTATTTTGACATTGATTAAACGTGTGTAACAGGCAAGGGAGAGAGATATCTTCGATCTCATTAAATACTTAAACAATTGATTAGCATGGACAACCGAGACAACTCAAACACAGATAAAATCTAATTCCTAGCATTAAATGCTAATTATTAAATACTCGATACATGTATTGATGGTATTTAATTCATTTAATCAAAATCAACATATTATAATAGAGTACTCAATTTGCGGCTTTCCGATGTAGTTATTTTCCTTTTGCTTACAATAAATATTGTTTTCACGCTATATATGTACATATGTACGTACGATACACACATTTTCAAAAATTAACATAAGTTAATTAAAACAAATCTAATATGACTGTGCAAGTTCGAATGTACAGCGATTTTGTTTTGACTCATTCATTAATTGCATCTCATGTGGTTAGAGTCTTAGTTTTTCTGTTCAATTCTTTCATAACTCTTAAATTCTTCACAATATCTTTCCACAGAGTAATAAAGATTTGCATCACAACATTAATCTATTGAAAGTTGTAATTGGAAATTGACAGCTATGCCACTGTTTGGCAAAAAAGATTCCGGCAAAAAGGCCAAGTCAAAAGACGCTAAAGAGTTTAACAAGCAGATCTCAATTGAGGAGAAATATAATCTTCATGGTCTACTGGGAACGTAAGTACCTTTAGAAATATTTTCGAAATATATTCTTCTGTATCAAAAAAAAAAAATATTATACAGGGGAGCGTTTTCCGAAGTGCGTTTGGCTGAAAGTAAAGATACGCCTGGTGATCATTTTGCCGTGAAGATCATTGATAAAAAAGCCTTAAAGGGCAAAGAAGAATCATTGGAAAACGAAATACGAGTACTTCGAAGGTGAGTTGGACTTTTAAATATACTATATATGAAATAAATGTTCTTTTGTTTTTAAGAAGCATTGCATTTAGTATCGTGTCTCCTTCACTAAACAAATTTCTGGTCAAAGTTATAGCAAATTATAAGGTACATTTGTACTTGTGAGATCTGTGTATATATAATACTAGTAAATGTACAAAATATACAGTGTGGATGTGAGTGGGCTTTTGATTGAATTAACTAAATGTCCGTCTCTATATTATCAATTATCCGTAATTATTTACCTAGCTATTGTAATTCGTATTCCATGTGCTAGTAAACTATTTTAAACTTTTGGTTTTCAATAAACAACGTTATTAGAAATCTATCAGTACAAATATTCATTTTACATATGTATGTACTACATATGGATATGCTAGATGAAAACATAAGCTAAACTATGAGTTCGGCATCAATCTACTGTATTTGATTTTTTTACATCTAAGTATATTTTATTTATTTTTTTTATTTATTTATTTTGTTTTGAACCATTTCTGTTGTCGTTTATATTAGATTTGTGCATGGTTGTGGTTGATAATGTATAGCAATGATGATAGTATTATTTCTGTATTTGTTGATAACTTAGAGATCTTTGCTTAAGGCAAAATAAGTCAGAAACTATACATAATTACCGATTAAAATATCCAATCAAATTTGTTTCAAATTTATAACATTTTTATTAATAAAATTCAAAATGTTTTTTATAGAAATAATATTATTCATAATTGACTTAACAATCATTATCAAACAAATTAGTCACTTTCGATAGTACCGGCAACAGTTCTCCATCAAACGCCAAATCATACTCACCCTGTCCATCTGTCCGTCCGATTTGCGATATAAAGAGTATAAAAGCTCACACTCCTGGCCTGCAAAAATATATAATTTCGACCCATTGTTGTATGAGAGTAACTATTGACTTATACATATATTTGTATTTGTCACATTATGCACTTAACAAACTGCCTACTTTCTATATTCTCTTTGTAAATTTCATGTCACCGAAAAACTAATTAATTTCATGTCACTAACTAACTAATTAATCTTTTGAGCACTTCTATTAAACATTCCAATGATTTCAGTTATATATTGGTAGAGGGTACTTAATATTTCTGTATCTGTATCACATTATATATACATATATTCCTCAGGTATTTTAATTAATTAAATTAATTAAACAAATAAAAATTAAATATTTTGTAGGAAACGTTCGTTTATTAACGTGAGTTGTAAGCTAGACTCAGCTCGGGAATTTGATCTTCGGTGTGTCGAAGATATATATATTTTCGTTTTTTCTGGGTTTGGGTTTGTTTCAATTTTTTTATTATTATTTTTGTTTAATTTGAAAATCTTTCTTCGTTTAAATGGCCTTCTTTCTATGTAGGTTCAGTGCAAATCATTTCGATGGCAACAGTTCTAATGGAGCGCGGTGAGTTAAGATCCGACCCCGATCCCCAATACCGCTTTGGAGACATAATTTTGTCTAATTAAAAATAGTCAGTCAGTATTTTGAGTATCGTCCGAACTTTGTACCATTTTCGGATCGATGAAAATAGTTGTATTTATAAAAAGCTTCTAACAAATTTGAGTGGCTGAGTTGATACCTTATTAAATTATTCAGCGAATACCATATTGATCAATTGATGATTCATATATTACCGACAAATTAAGCCGTTATTTTTTCTCATTATATTTTGCAGACTAACTCATCCTAATATTGTACAGCTTCTAGAAACTTACGAAGATAAGGCAAAAGTGTATCTGGTTATGGAACTGTAAGTTTGTGTACTTTGTTTGTCACTATATTTTATAACGATTAATTTCTATATTATATTTATTTTTAGAGTAACCGGTGGCGAATTATTCGACCGGATTGTAGAGAAGGGTTCGTATACCGAAAAGGATGCATCACATTTAATAAGACAAATCTTAGAGGCTGTAGACTATATGCATGAACAGGGTGTTGTACATAGGGATCTTAAGGTAATTTGAAAGAATGCATTAAACTGTTGGTGTAAATAATTTTGTTATATTATGTACGGAATTTCATTCATAGCCCGAAAATCTATTATACTATAGTCCCGACGATGATAGTAAAATAATGATTAGCGATTTCGGTTTATCAAAAATGGAAGATTCTGGTATAATGGCAACAGCTTGTGGTACTCCTGGTTATGTTGCACCTGAAGTACTAGCCCAAAAGCCGTATGGTAAGGCTGTTGATGTCTGGAGTATAGGGGTGATATCATATATACTGCTCTGTGGTTATCCGCCATTTTACGATGAAAATGACGCTAATTTATTTGCACAGATTCTTAAAGGTATGATTGACATAATTGATTTACATTTTAATATATTTAAACATATACAGCACAAAATTAATGCTATTCTACGTACTTAGGGGACTTTGAATTTGATTCTCCTTACTGGGATGAAATAAGTGAATCAGCGAAACTTTTCATCAAAAATTTAATGTGTGTTACTGTTGAAAAGCGTTACACCTGCAAACAAGCATTATGCCACCCTTGGTGAGTGATACTTTAATACAACTGGCTCTTGTTTAACACGGGTGTTGCTGGAAAATCTCACATTAGGGAAAATTAAATCACAATACTACAAAGTGGAGGGTTAGCTTCTATATTCTAGCAAAAATAATATTTGTATATAAATATGGTACTCTAATTAAATATTATTTTATATGTATTTAAACTAAAAAAAATTTCAAGACATATATAGATAAGTTTAAGTAAAGCCTTTTAAATATGAATAGCTCAAAAGAAGTAAAACCTAATTTCGAGAGTGGACTCATAAGTGATCGGTCCAGGTGTGAAATGATTTTTAAAGAAATTCTTAATTATTTCTTTTTACATTTCAATTATAAAACAAGTAAGAAAGCTACAGTCGAGAGTGCTCGACCGTATGATACCCGCAACCCATTTCGAGAGAAAACAAAAAACTTAAATGATATTTTAACAAAAAATATACCGAATATACTAAAACTTGTTTTTTTTGTATATATTTGAAAATAGCGGGTAAAAATCCACAACACCGTTATGGTCACACTGTCAACTAAACAAACAAAGCGCGGGCAGCTGCAAGTGAATTTTGCATATAAAATTGATTCATTAATAACTTCCTTGTTTTTCATTCGATCTCAACCAAATTCACAGGAATCATTGAGGAATCATTGCGTAGGACCTATAGGAGTACTGTCCCCAAATTTGGTAGCTCTAGCTCTTATAGTCTCTGAGATCTAGGTGTTCATACAGACGGACAGACGGACTATATCGTCTCGGCTGTTGACACTGATCAAGAATATATATAGTTTATGTGGTCGGAGATGCCTCCTTCTGCCTGTTACATACATTTTCTGTTGGCACTAAGTCATAATACCCTTCTAGCCTATGGGTAGCGGGTATAATGAATGGAGCAGTTTGGTAGAGTTCGGTCACACTGTTTTATTTTGTCAACTTTGGCAAGTCCTTTATTGCTAATTTGGAATTTTTACTTGACCGGTGCGTAGATCTCGATTTAAAGGATTTAAAACGAAATTGATCTTACATATTAAATTTGAATTAGATAATCCTAATGGGTATCAGTTCACATAATTCAGTTACAAAATATTTTTAACCAATTTCAAACGCCTTTGGACCTGCCATGTTGTCCTCGAGAGGTGACTGGAAAAGGTGCTCAAAAAAAGGGAAGCTGTAGGCATCTCAAATTAATGAGTCAAATATTTATTAAACAATTATTTGCATTTAAAAAACCCGTTCGGAATATGGCAGCCGCGTATGAATTGGATCCGAACACATTGTAATCGCTTCATCCAATTGTAACAACATTTTAAAAACAGCTGACCGAAAACTAAATTAATTCGAAAAAATGCGTAATAAACGGACTTTATAAATCGTAATATTTAAAGGTCATACATAAATTATATAAATTACTGTTCTAAAAAGATTTTCATGTTAAAAAATTACGTTTTCCTATCAGAACTACTCCTGTATTGTTATTGAATTTTAATTTGGGATTCTTTATTAAATGTTTGAGGAAATAATCTGGCTTTCTGTCTGTATGAACTCCTAGATCTCAAGGACTATAGAACCTAGAGACACCAAATTTGATACATATGTATGTAGGTTCCTGCATTCATTACGTAGATTATGTTTTTTTTTCAATTTTGGAATTTTTGTTTATGTAAAAAGTGTGTAATTTAAGCAGTTCTTGGTGTAATGATGTATAATTTGGTTAGCCATCTCTACTTAATTCTCTTAATATACCCTGCATTTATGGTAAAAATCTGACTAGCAGAACAGAAGTTATTTATTAAAATATTTTACAAAAAAGGAGTGCCCAATGCAAATGCACGTTTTAAGTGTGTGGGTGTAAACTTATTGTGATTACTAACTAATATGAACATTGTATTTTGTAGACGAGCACTCTCAAGAGCGTACTCACTTGGTTTTTAAGAATATCATATAGGTTTTGTGTATTCTCTCAAAATGGGTTGTGTGCTCTCGGCTGTAGCTCTTTTAATTGTTTTAAATTAAAAGCTAAAGTAGTTATCCATTTATCATGGATGCATGTAAAATAATTTTTTATCGATCCCTTAAGTTGTCAAATAATTTTAAAGTTTTAGAAAACCACTTGAGTTAAGCGACGAGGGCCAGGTGTGTTGAATAAACTGTGATTAAATATATAAAAAGCCTTTAGTGTTATTATAATATAGATATTATTACATTTATTTAAAGGATATCTGGTAATGAGGCGAGCAGCAAAAATATTCATGGCACTGTTTCGGAGCAACTTAAGAAAAACTTTGCTAAGTCTCGATGGAAGGTATGTTACTCGTAGTAATGGTTTTTTCATATTTTCCCAAGTATATAATTAAATAAGGTTCAAGTGTTTGATAAAATCTGCAACTCTTTAACCCTTCAATCACTCATACCTTCCACCAAATTGATTCTATTAATTGTAATTAAAATATCAGGTGCAAACTAGTACAACAATTAACAGTATTTTTCCTGTCCTAAAGCTGCGAGCAAAGCTTCCAAGAGTTAGATCAAATTTTTAAATCAATGCTCAGCTTAAGGCACAGACCTCAGTTCTGCAGTAAAGCAAAAACGTCGATGTAAAAACATAAATAAATTGGTGGTATCAAATCTTAGGTTTTTAAAAGGAAACATCTAATTATTGTTTACTGGAAAAACACAGACTATGGACATGTTGGAGATCATAATTTCCGTCTGATTTTAAAAGTTCAAAATTATGTCTCATTATAAAAACAGAATATGTATGTATGTAACAGTCAGAAGGAGGCATCTTCGATCCATGAAGTATATATGTATATTCTTGATAAGTGTCAACAGCCGAGATAATATAGTCATGTCCGTTGGTCTGCCTGTACGAACACCCTGATTTCAGAGGGTATTATAACTTTCTTACTTCTTTTTGTTTAAATGTTTAAGTACACTTTAACCTTTCAAAATATAAACAATTAAAGCTGTACATTCTATTACTATGAACCTATGAAACCTTCATCAACAAATAGGCGCGATCTGAGTACTTATTATTTTGTCCAGTAGTGTACGTTCAAATAAATTAAGACATTTTGTGTTGAAGGGCTCAAATAGATTCCTCAAAAGTCTATCTGTGTTATTAGCAATTTTGCAAATCTTTTTGGGAGAACATCAGTTTTATGCGTGTACATATTTCAATAAATGGTGTTTCTCTTTATATTTATTTAGCAAGCATATTACGCTGCGACAGTCATCCGACAAATGCAGCGGATGGCCTTAAGTAGTAACAGCACGGCTAATGTAGGTGATGAAGCGTCATCTAATAGTATAACTGGCAATGGTAACGAACGAACCCTGGCTGCAAAAGAGACTACTATTGGGAATGTTAAAGCAGCAAAATTAAGCCCTAGCAGACCAGCTGATTTAAATTTGGAGGAATCGGGTCAACAATCGGATCCGCATATCGACATAAAAAATCCTCCACAAAGAATCTCGCCAAATTGTAGTTTCCATGGCCAAACTAAGTTCGATTAAAAAATCATATAATATTTTCTTTAAACATGTGCAATGAAATAGAAATGTTTACATAATCCATTAATAAATATAAATTGAATTACGGAAGGTATAACGCCATTTCAATGGTATATTAACTGAAATTGTACATTATTTTCTTGTTGACGACTTTATATTTTTAAATTTGAACTAGCTTTATAAATATTCGAATTCATACAGTCATATAATAAAATATTGATTCAAAAGTAACTTAAAATTGTGTTTGTTTTAAATTTATTTTTTGGTTGATCAATCTTTTTATCCTATTAAATAATTTAAAATATATTAGAAAATTTTGATTATGCTAATAAAAATAAATAACTTTTGACATATTAAAGGAGTAATGAAAAAAAAACGACCATGATACTATTTTCGTTTAATTTAAATTATATTTATATAGTATATATGAAATAAAAGTACTTATCTAAACTTGCTATAAAAGACCGAAATAATATCAATATTGGTCTCTCTTTATATACAGATTAACGATATAACATATATGCAAAACATATTAGTTATTCAATTTTTATAGTTTTTTTTCAATTGTAATCAACTTTTCGGAAACCATTCATAATGTGCTCTTTATTATCTATGTATGTATATTTGGCTGAGAACGACTACTGGGTACCAGAACATAGGTGGCATGACAGGCTTACAGCTGAATTCCCTGACAGATTGGCAACAGGAATCTCCTTTAAGGCAGAATGAGTTGTCAATCTACACAGACAAATCAAAGACGACAGAAGGCATCGGATCGGAGAACGTGAGAATATGAGAACGGCGGCTGAGAAACACTGGACAGCATCATCGGGCTGCGAAATGACAAAATCACTATGGCCAAGATACAACCCTAAGCGAAGAACCGAGCTCTTAAACTTCACAAAGATCAAGATAAGGTTACTGACAGGAGTCTTAACGGGACACTGTTACATCGGCCGTATGGCCCGACGGTACGGTGCATCCCAACAGGACTTCTGTCGCAGCTGCGGGGATGAAGAGGAACTCGAGAGTGTCCAGCATCTTCTCTGCGACTGCCCTGCACTTCTTAGAAAGAGGACTGAATTTCTGGGCAATCCGTTCTTCGTTGAACTGGGCAGTCTTGGGAATATTCGGCTGGAGAACTTTGCGCTTTTTCTTGACTCCACCGGTTGGTTCCATGGGCTACTGCAGCTCAGCAGGACTGACCAGTAGCATAGCAAACAACGTTAAGGGGAAGGGGTTACGCAAGGAAAATTATCTATTTAGAACAAGTAAGAAAGCTACAGTCGAGAGTGCTCGACCGTATGATACCCGCAACCCATTTTGAGAGAAAACAAAAAACTTAAATATTTTAACAAAAAATATACCAAATATACTAAAACTTGTTTTTTTTGTATATATTTGAAAATAGCGGGTAAGAATCCACAACACCGACATGGTCATACTGTCAACTAAACAAAGAAAGCGCGACAGCTGCAAGTTAATTTTGCATATAAAATTGATTCTTTAATAACTTCCTTGTTTTTCATTCGATCTCAATCACATTCACAGGAATCATTGAGAGTATAATTATAATTATTATAATTATTATTAATTAATTATAATTATTATTATGCATACCAAAATGCAATGCGCTAGGTCTTACGGGTTTAACAAGCTTTTGGGGGCGGAAAGGCGCGTGGCAAAAATCTTAAATAAACTTGATCTGCGTAGGACCTATAAGAGTACTGTCACCAAATTTGGTAGCTCTATCTCTTATAGTCTCTGAGATCTAAGTGTACATACAGACGGACATGGCTATATCGTCTCGGCTGTTCTCATTCGGTTCAAGTGCGCTCCTTAACAACTACCAATCAGAATCAAGTAAACCCCTACAGTCGAGATAGTGATACCCGAAAAAAACAATATACCAAACTATACCGAAAAGTATACTAGAAGAAGAAATATATCTTTCGTTGAAAATAAGCCATAATATACCATATACTATGCGCGTGCAGCAGTATCTGAAATTTACCCTACAAAATAGAAGCATAACTAGTGTTTTAAAAAAAAATTTGGAGCTCTAACTCTTATATTCTGTTGGCACTAGGTTATAATACCACTCTACTCTATGGACAGCGGGTATACAAAATCACGATTCATATGAACTGTAGTTTCTATTGTGTCAATACTCTAGCTTTAAAATCTTTAATCGTTTCCCCGATTTGAGTGGTCGGAAATTGACGTGGCTGAAATCTAAATCGTATCTGATACTGAACAAGAATATATATTTTCGCAACAAGAATCGAACAGAGGTTATAGATTTAACCCTAGCAACCAAAAGCGACTCCCTCTCCATAGAAGACTGGTACGTATCCACGGATTTTTCGGATCATTACAGGATAGTTTTCGAAGTTTGATAATGCAGAGAGGCAAAGGTGCCCTTCAGGAATCCACGAAGGACAAACTGGGTAAAATTCTCACAACTTGATGAGGAATGTATTCCTTACCACCCAGTGGGAAGACTAGACAACCCAGACAAATTGGAGGAATCGATCCAACTGTTACAGACTCTCTATGTAAGGCCTTCATCAAATCTTATCCAATCAGCCGTCTACCTAAGTCAAACCGCAACAAGTTTGGACTCCTGATCTCGGCCAGATACGGAAGGAAACGAGAAGACTTTACAATAGAGCTAAAGATGGAAACTGACAGTTAGACTGGAATGCCTACCATCAAGACCTTCAAGATGGAAATTACACTGGCAAAAAAAGATTCATGGACTAAATTTTTCGAGGAGCTAACCAACACTAATGAAGCATCCAGACTACGAAAATTGCTGGCGAAAGATCCCGCCTCACCGGGGCTGCTCAACAACCTGGATGGCACATTTGCTAAAGACAGTAAAGAATCTCTACAACTCCTCATGAAGGCACACTTTCCAGGTTGCTTAGAAGCTGAAGACGAGGCGAGCCTGTAGAAAACGTGCCTCACGAGAGCCAATCCCTAATCGACGAAGTTGTAAATACAAAAAAGATAGTCGAGGCTATCAAGTCGTTCAACCCCTACAAATCAGCAAGTCCGAATGACATCAGACCGGTCATGTTACAGATGGCGTACACCTGTCACAATGACTATTAGAGATCTTCAGGAGATGTCTCCATACGGGATACATTCCAAAAATCTGGAGAGAAGTGAGGGGCATAGTAGTAGCTGCCAATCACTGCAGCGGCCTGATCACTGCATGCAGTCTTATCTTGAAATGAAACTAAGGAAGGTAGTGAAGAACATTTTCGTACAGAGGCATAAGCAGGATATGATACAAATATTAAGTCTAGAAGACGGTTATTGCAGTTATAAATATGGTTAATTTGTGATAGAGAAAGATCAAGAAGGCAATTTAGAAACTTATGCGGAAAAGGAAGAACTAGAGTTTTATTTACAGCAGACCAAGCGACAAATTCAATGCCGCCTCCGAGCAGATTAATTCCGATTTAAGGGCAGAATCAACAGCGATAAGAACACCACCACCAATTCTAGACAAACGGTCACATCTGTAAGACGTAAATTTATTATTAAAGAGAAATAAGTTAGATTTCAGGCTTTAACCAAGTTTCAGTAAACACTTAGATACTAAGATACTATGTATCTAGATAGACTTTAGATAGTTTTAATTTAATGCCTCTAACGTTTTAATACGCTATACGAATAGGGGAGGTAAGCTGAACAGGATTAACATTTAGTTTTTTGAAGCATTAGTGTTAGTTTTATTAACAGTAGGACTTGAGCTAAGGTGATATTAGGTTGAAAATTAAATGTTACGTTTCTTTGGCCTGAACTCATGAGGTGGCCAGAAACTCGGGTCACACAATAAAGGAAATGATTCGGAAGGAACAGTTAATTTAAATGAAGCAATTTCCCGAAGAGTTGAGAAATTGAATTTTTGTATGGCTACCGATGCCGAGGATTTTGTGGCGAGAGATGGACTCGCACAAACTATCGGCAGATAATCGAGAAAGTAATATCTGCTTTCTCGGAGCCACAAGAGAAAATAAGTAAGTGTTAGTATTAACAATAATATTGGGAGCAGTAGGTGGTGAGGCAATAATCGGACAATAAGGAATAGAGGATCCGTCCGAGGCCTCAATACAGACATTAGGAATCGGAGGTACTAAAGAAATTTTTGTGCGTTCCGCGGATGAACGATTGCCACCACTAATTAAAGTAGTTTTTTAGACGGAATGGAGGGGGATGGATCTACAGGAATGCAGCGGTGAAAATACTATAAGTGGAGGACCATCAGGTTTAGGAGCAGATTGCGGGTTCGAGCAGGGCTTTGTAGACGTCTTAAATTCGTATTGACCAAGCAATTCCATACTTGTATCAAATTCACTAGAAAGAGACTTGGTCATTGTACGAAGCTTAGCAAATTGGATTTTCACGTACGTGAAAAACCCAATGGCTTTTCAATTCATACCGGACATGAACACTTAATTCCACCGCTGCCCTTTTTCATAGCAGCGTTGATCTTATCATGATCGCGCCCGGTAATGCCTGCACATTTTATATTTTATTTATTTTTTTATTTTTACATTTTATACTATCATACAGCCAACAAGAAACAAGCTTAGGCTGGTCTCCATCACGAGTCGGCACATAAGTGCAATTTAATTTGCAGCAATGCATAATTATATAAATATATACGTATAAGTTAAGGCCAGACATTCCACGAACTCATGTCCACTACAAAGACAGTGGCCATGAACCTTTCCAATGCCCAACGACACGTGCGCTGCGTCGGCACATGTACTTCAACAACACTTACGCAACCCCACAAGCACCGACCAGGCCTTTCCGCCCATCCGTGGGATCGCTGTATCAGCACTTTCAGCAAGTGCATTGCGCGCACCACCTCTGGATACCCAACACCCAACGCGACAACCACAGCGGCTACATCCGGCGGCAGCAGCGACAACAACAATAGCGACAGCGACAAGAAGCAACAGCAGCAGCAGAGGCATTATGTTAATATTTCGATTGTTTAAGTTTTAGTTCTAATTCAACTTCTAAATAAAGCACTTGGCTTTTTTTAAAAACAAAAATTTAATTCATTTTTGTTAATTGGCGCCCGAGCAGGGACCAAGTGAAAAGAAACAGAAGACTTTCGCGTCGCGTAACAGTGCCTCAAGTAGCCACGCAGTGTAACTCGCTATAAGTGCCTTTACAAAAGCGGGATAGATTCGCCGGATGTATCTTTTAGCGTAAGCATAGTGATTAAGAAAGAATATTACAAGAAAAATAAAAGGAAAAACGAAAATCAAACTTATAAATACAAAGTTAAACAAAGAATACAAAACGAAAATTTTAAATTAAAATCAAAAAGAAAAAAAGAGAAATATTTGAGAATAAAAAATTTAATATTAAGCAATTAATACGAAAGTTAACAATTTAGTTCTGGACATATAAAACGTACAAATATACAATAAAATTAAACTAATTTTAAGAACAAAAAGATGAAATAAAGTAAAACGATAACAAAATATTAGACCCCCATAACAAACTCCAATCTTACGATTCCTACGGGACCCTCGAAGATAGAAGGAGCAAACCAGCCACTGGTTTTAAATTCGAATAAAAAAAAATTATACACTGTCTCAACCTCATAAACCTAACCATAAACCACATTTCACTTTCATCAAAATCATCAACCGTGCTATTCGTATTTTTCCTCTGAATTGTACAAAAAACAACCCAGAAAAAATGCAAGAAGATTTGTCCGAAGCAATGGCAGGGTTAGGTATTGCAGGCCCTAGTCGACAGAGAGCTGTTCCGGCCAGTGCTAGCACACCTATAGCCACTCCAGAGTTAAGGGAAGTCATAAGAACCTTAATTACTGACACTCTTCAGGGAGGTCATGTTATTAGACAGGAAGACTCTGCAGACTCTATAAGAGCTTTGACGAACAGCTACAGAGGCAAAGCCCTTGATACTTTCGTATGAGGTCTCAACGGAGACTTGCCCCGTCTTTTAGCAGTTAAAGAACCTCGAGACCTTAGCCACGCATTGCATCTGTGCAACCTGCTTGACAACCAGGATCACAGAAATGCTTCTTGCCAAAAGGTAGGCTTCCACCACCACCTGTTCCACCTAGGCAATTTGCTAATCAAACGTATGCTAAGCCTACAGCGATCAAATCGATGCATAACAACAACCAGAGTCAATGGCGAAATTTCGATCCCAGACTCTATTATGCACCGTGTCCCGCTAACCAGGTATATCAACCAAACCCGAATCAGGCACGAAACTTTTCTCAACCACCTCAACGACAGATGATGATACCACAACAACAATTTCAATATAGACCACTATATTCAGTGCCTCCGCGTCAACTAGCCTCGAAACCAGAACCAAAACCAATACCAATGGAAGTCGTTGGATCAATCCATTCAGCCAGGGTAAATTACATGAATCGCCCACAGCAAAATTATAACGCTGGTAAACGTCCCCCTCCGCTTTCGGGACCACCCCAAAAGTTTCAAAGACAATTCCATATCAATACAGGAGACCCAACAGAAGAATATACTGAAGAGCAAGCATATTTTGATTACCTAACAGAACAAGAACTTAATGCAGACGCATCTGCGTACAATAGTGGTGAGCAAGAATATTATGCATGTATGAAGTCAGCAGGCTCCTTAGACACATATGATGATATGGACCAAATTTGCCATGACACAGAAATAGGAACAACAGACTTGTCTGATGTTAATTTTTTAGTTTAAACCGTTCTCACTACCGTATTTTCAATGTAGAACGAGGGACGGAAGACATCTTAATTTTCTAATAGATACCGGTTCCAACCAAAACTACATTCAATCTTCATTAATAGAGTCCCCCAAGGCAAATAAAGAAACTTTTTTCGCAAACTCCACAGGAGGCCAAATACCTTCTTCACGACATACCGATCCGATTCTTTTTACTACCAACTTTAAAAACTTTCCATGCTATTTTTGGCAACAATACCATGAAACAACTTAACGTTGTTATCGATGTCAGAAATGACATTCTTAAAGTTAATGGTAACAGACAATTTCGTATCAAGCAACTCCCGGCTCAGTCAGTTAATAATATCAAAATCCGTACCGAACATATGTCCGAAAACCAAAGGACAATAATAAACAAACTGGCCGCAAATTACAGAACGTTATTTGCAGAACCAGACGAAAAATTGACATACTCCACGAAAGTAGTCGGAGAAATTCGAACTACGTCAGATAAACCCATCCATACAAAACATTCTCCGTATCCTATATCACTCAAACAAGAGGTTGAAAGGCAGCTTCAAGAGATGTTAGATGACGGTATAATCAGACCTTCTAGATACCCATATAATGCCCCAGTTTGGGTTGTACCAAAAATGGTAGACGCTTCTGGAAAGAAAAAGTACAGAATCGTAATTGATTACCGTAAGCTTAACGCTGACATAATCTCTGATAGATATCCAATGCCTGAGATAGGAGAAATCATCGCGCAATTGGGAAACAATAAGTTTTTCACAGTGCTTGATTTAAAGAGTGGGTTCCATCAAATTATGTTAAGAGAACAAGATATTGAAAAGTCAGCATTCGCAGTCATCGGAGGAAAATTTGAGTTCACTCGTCTTCCTTTCGGACTTAAAAATTCTCCATCCATCTTCCAAAGAGCTCTAGATGATATTCTTAGAGATCATATTGGAAAGATCTGTTATGTTTATATAAATGGCATAATCATATTCAGCAAAACAGAGGAGGACCATGCAAACCATCTGAAAGAATTAAGGTCGTTCCTAGGTTTGTCTGGATATTACCGACGTTTCATAAGAGACTATGCTAAACTAGCAAAGCCTCTTACCACACTTCTCAGAGGAGAAGGCGGTCGAGTCTCAACAAGAATGTCCGACAAAGTACAGATTCAGCTAAACCAAGAGGCTGTTGAAGCTTTCAATAAACTTAAAAGGTCTCTTAGTTCAGAAGATGTTATTCTAAGCTATCCGAATTTCAAGAAGGAGTTTCATCTGACAACAGATGCATCGAATTTCGCGATCGGAGCTGTACTAGAACAGGAGGGCAAACCGATCACATTTATATCCCGGATCTTGTCAAAAACGGAGGAAAACTACGCCGTTAACGAAAAGGAAATGCTAGCAATCGTATGGGCACTGCAAAGCTTGAGAACATACCTATATCGTACTGCCAAGGTTGTGATATATACAGATCACCAACCTCTCACCTTTGCATTAATTAATAAGAACCATAACGGAAAGCTTAAACGTTGGAAAAGTTACCTGGAAGAATTTAACTACGAGTTAAAATACAAGCCTGACGCTTCTAACGTGGTAGCAAATGCATTGTCTAGAACACCGGCAAAACATGAGATAAACACTCATCAGCAACAGTTCATAGTGACGATAGCTCGTCCCATAACCTAATATATTCCGTAGAAAGTCCCATCAATGTTTTCAAAAATCAATTATTTTTATTCACTGATGACACTCCATCATACAGTTTCGAAATCCCATTTCCCACTTACCATAGGCACATAGTAAAAAGACCATCTTATACAGAGAAAGATTTAATTGAAATAATCAAGCAAAGATTAGACCCTAAGATATTAAATGGAATTCATACTTCCGAAAAAATCATGGGAAAGATCCAAAACTTTTACCCACTACATTTTAATTCTTATAAAATCCGATTTGCCCAGGGTATAGTTGAAGACGTTAATGAAGAAGATAGACAAAATGATTTAATAGTACAGGAACATAAAAATCGCATCGCAGCGCTAAAGAAAATAAAGGACAAATCATTAGAAAATTCTTCTTTCCCCAAATGAATAAAAAAGTAATTGCAATAGCCAAGACATGCTTAACATATAAAGAATCAAAGTACGATAGACATCCCCCAAAAGGAGCAATACAATCCACTCCAATTCCACAATATCCCGGGCAACTGATCCATATTGACATATATATTACAGAAAAACTCAACGTCTTGACAGGCATCGACAAATTTTCTAAATATGCCCAGGTGAAGGTTTTGAAGTCCAGAGCTTCCCAAGATATAATGATTCCATTGCGGGAAATGTTGAGAGCCTTAAATTCGGCATCCATTAAATTCATGTTGGAAAACCAACTAAAAATATCTGTCTTCACGACACCACCATACTCTTCCACCAACAATGGGCAAATAGAACGATTCCACTCTACATTAACAGAAATTATGAGATGTCTTAATAAAGATTTCGAAGAACTCACCTTCACAGATTTACTATTCAAAGCAGTTCAGGAATACAATCAAACCATTCACTCAGTTGTAAAAGAAAAACCTATCGAAATATACAAAAAGGAAATAGTAGCCGAAAATAAAAACTCCACAACAAAGACAAAGAGAGAAAATAATACATAAAAATAATTTGAAAACCTGAATTACCTTTGCAGATTACTTCTCATACCATCATGCCTAGGAACGGCAACAATACTAGACTATTCCAATTCACAATTGATTACAATCAAAATCGGTCCCGCAGCAGTACAGAACAGCACTTTTAAAATCATTCACGTGTTCAGCATCAAAAAATATGAAGATACTTTCGAATCATTGAAAATTCCATTAACAAATCATTACCAAATCACCTCATACCATTCATAAACTTCGAGTTTTCACAAATTAAAGTTGATAAAACTACGAAACGGAAGAGAAAAAAGAGCTATAACAATGCTCGGATCTGCATGGAAATGGTTAGCTGGAAGTCCAGACCAGCACGATCATGAAATAATAATAAGTAAAATAAACGAACAATTAGAAAATAATAACAAACAAGTTATAATAAATAGAATATTTAGTAATAAGATTAATGAAATCAAAGAACGTACTAATGCAATCTTAAAAACAAGTAAGAAAGCTACAGTCGAGAGTGCTCGACCGTATGATACCCGCAACCCATTCCGAAAGAAAGCAAAAAACTTAAATGATATTTTAACAAAAAACACCAAATATACTTAAACTTGTTTTTTTTTGTATATAGTTGAAAATAGCGAGTAAAAATCCACAACACCGTTATGGTCACACTGTCAATTAAACAAACAACGCGCGGGCAGCTGCAAGTGAATTTTCCATATAAAATTGATTCTTTAATAACTTCCTTGTTTTTCATTCGATCTCAACCAAATTGGATCTCAGAGACTATAAGAGCTAGAGCTACCAAATTTGGGGACAGTACTCCTATAGGTCCTACGCAGATCAAGTTTATTTCAAAAGTTGGATGCCACGCCCCTTTCCGCCCCCAAAAGTCTGTAAAAGCCGTAATAATGGACCTAGAGCACTGAATTTTGGTATGCATAATAATAATTATATTCTTAATGATTCATGTGAATTTGGTTGAGATCGAATAAAAAACAAAGAAGTTATTAAAGAATCAATTGTATATGCAAAATTCACTTGCAGCTGCCCGCGCTTTGTTTGTTTAGTGGACAGTGTGACTGTCCACTACCCGCTATTTTCAAATATATACAAAAAAACAATTTATAGTGTATTTGGTATATTAAATATATATAAAAAAATATAATATTTTTTGTTAAAATATCATTTAAGTTTTTTGTTTTCTCTCGAAATGGGTTTCGGGTATCATACGGTCGAGCACTCTCGACTGTAGCTTTCTTACTTGTTTAATATATATTTAATATACCAAATACACTAAAAATTGTTTTTTTTGTATATATTTGAAAATAGCGGGTAAAAATCTACAACACCGTCACACTGTCAACTAAACAAACAAAGCGCGGGCAGCTGCAAGTGAATTTTGCATATAAAATTGATTCTTTAATAACTTCCTTGTTTTTCATTCGATCTCAACCAAATTCACAGAAATCATTGAGAATATAATTATTATTATGCATACCAAAATTCAGTGCTCTAGGTCCATTATTACGGCTTTTACAGACTTTTGGGGGCGGAAAGGGGCGTGGCATCCAACTTTTGAAATAAACTTCATCTGCGTAGGGTATGAAGGAACCTTTTTGCCAAATTTGGTGTCTCTATGTCTTACAACCACAGCGGCTACATCCGGCGGCAGCAGCGACAACAACAACAACAACAGCGACAGCGACAAGAAGCAACAGCAGCAGCAGAGGCATTATGTTAAAATTTCGATTGTTTAAGTTTTAGTTCTAATTCAACTCCTAAATAAAGCACTTGGCTTTTTATAAAACCAAAAATTTAATTCATTTTTGTTAATTTATATCAGAAAATGAAAATAGAATCGATTAAATTAAAATAAAAGCAAGTAAGAAAGCTACAGTCGAGAGTGCTCGAGAGAAAACAAAAAACTTAGATGATATTTTAACAAAAAATATACAAAAAATCAAGTTTTAGTATATTAAACTTGATTTTTTGTATATATTTGAAATTAGCGGGTAAAAATCCATAACACCGACATGGTCACACTGTCAACTAAACAAACAAAGCGCGGGCAGCTGCAAGTGAATTTTCCATATAAAATTGATTCTTTAATAACTTCCTTGTTTTTTATTCGATCTCAACAGGATTCACTGGAATCATTGAGAATATAATTATTAATATGCATACCAAAATTCAATGCTCTTGGTCTTTTATTACGGCTTTTACAGGCTTTTAGGGGGCGGAAAGGGGCGTGGCAAAAATCTAAAATAAACTTGATCTTTCTGTTGGCACTAAGTAATAATACCCTTCTACCCCATGGGTATCGTGTATAATTAAAATGTTTGCAAAAATTTATGTTATGGATTCTGATTGGGTGCTCTAAGTGAAAAGTCACTACCAATTGCACAATCCAGCTTGAAATAGGTTGCGGGTATCTTACGGTCGAGCACTCTCGAATGCAGCTTTCTTACTTGTTTTACTTTTAAAAATTATGAATTTTATTTATAATGGATAGAATAGTTGGAAACACTGTCTTAAATTGCCAAGTAATAAAAAAAAGTTAAAATTAAAAAAAAAAGAACTTGACCCAAAGAATGTTGCAAATCTTGCGATTGCTAAGGGAAAACTCAAACAATAAGTAAAGCAACCTTTATTTTTATTAGAACGCTTCCCACACAATTGTTTTGTTGCGCAGTGGTTAGAGCGCACGTACAGCTAAGCAGACACCAGCGGTTAGAGTGGCGCTTCAGGTTTTTTTTTTTATTTTTAAAATTATGTATGTTATTTGTAATGAATATAATAGTTAAAAATTACCTTGTAATAAAAAAAAGGTAAAATTTTAAAACAAAAATTCACCCAAAGTATGCTGCAAGTCTTGCAATTTCTAAAGAAAAACTCAAACAATACAATACAACTTGCAAAAGTCTATCTTTATCCCAGAAAGTTACGTCAATCAAATTAAACCTGTATTTTGTACGGTCCAGATGGTATTCCAGGCTTATACATGTTTTATTATGCCTCTTGAGTCTAGCTCTTTCCTGATAACCCTGGAAGGAATCATTCATTATCCCCTTTCATAAAAATGGTTTGGAACATAACGTTAATAATTGTAGGGGTATTTCCAAACTTTCCGCTACACCGAAACTCTTTGAGAAGATTATTACATCTCAACTTATTTATTTTAGTAGATCTATTGTCTCACCTTCACAACATGGTTGTATGAAACACAGATCTACGAATACTAACATATTGGAGTTTTCTTTACTAGTGATCAAAGGTATTCAGAATAAATTGCAGACTAATTTTATTTATACTGACTTTAGTAAACCTTTGGACTCGGTTAACAATTGTCTTTTAGTAAAAAACTTAAACATAATTGGTTTTCCGTACATAAACATAATAAGTTTTCTGTACGTGGCAGCAAGTATAAAATGCATCACGAATCCTTGGATTCAACATGAAGACGAAGACTGACGATAAGTAGACTAGGGCTGGGATGTAAGCCCAAACGTCGGTGACGTGCACGGGGAGAAGAGATCCGCTCTGTGTGTCAACAGTGGTCACGACGGTGGCCCAGACAACCTCCATCGAAAAGAGGGTGTGGACCTGGAACCAACTGCCACGGAGTCGGATTTTGTGTTCACAGGCTCATCAATGACGGAAACCGAACTAGCGCTTGCGTTAGCGAGGATGCCGTTGGATGAGTCATCGAGCACGGACGAAGACTAAGTAATAGTAATCCAGGGACCACCCAATAAAAAAGGCGCTAACCTCAAGCGCAAACAACTCACAGAGCACAAGAGTTCTTTAAACTTCCCAAAGAGACTGGAAGGCCGTAACCTAGAGCCGTTGAACGAGCGCGAGAGGAAATTGCGCAAAAATCACGAGTACAACGTGAGGCGATACTTGAGGCTCGCTGGCATGCCCGGCAACACTCAGTCCGCTGCACCGAGAGCGAGTGTTCGGTGCCAAGGCGACTAGGGGATTCAAGCAGTAGCAACCCGACAGAGAAAGTCAAACCTTCCACATCGAAATTGATGAAACCCAAGAAACCCAAGTCACCTTTAAAAGGGGAAAAAGAGTTCACCGGGAAAACTTGCAACAGCCACACCTCATGAACGGTGAGCAAGCAACCTAAAAAGGCCAACCCATCTGTCAACAAAAGGGAGAGGCGGACGACTCGGCGAAGGCTTCGGAAAGCAAGTATGTCCAGGGGACATCCTGGCCAGCTTAAGCAAGAAGCCGGAGCTACAGGTAGCTATAATCGATAGAAGCAACCCGGATAGGAAGCTCACTAGCGATAACTGGCTTATGCTGGAGGGATTACTCGACCAGGGGATTGCTGATGTCACCATTCGACCGCAGTATCCGTTCGTGGCAGAGTTCGACGGCACCAAATGTTATAAAGGTGTCAAAGTACTGGCATGCGCCTACGAGGAATCCCTGGGATTCCTCAAAGACACACTGCTGAAGCTTGAAATACCTTGGCCAGGAGCAATAATTGACATCGTCCTTGTAGACCAAATTCCGGAGCGTACGTTTATTAAGGTCTACCTTCCATCCGGGACGAGCAAACCACCGTTATACTGATCAAGAGTCAGAGTGCGGACTGCCACACAGCGGACTAGACGACCAAAAGAGGTCTAGCTCGAGACAAAGGAAACGGCAAGGATGTCTGGATCAGAACTGGTCCGGAGTCAAAATGCCATATCCTTCGTAGGCAAGGCCGGCTGAAGATGGGAATGGGTTGACTTCGGACAATCGTTCCTGGAGATGCTCCTCTCGAGATGCTAGGTGAGAGAGAATTAATCTGCACCACTCGAGGTTCCCTTCCATAGACCTACTGCGGTGGATAGACAAGGAGAGGGTGGATGTGGCTCTCATCCAAGAACCCTGGATCGTAGGTGAAAGGGTTTGTGATTTGGGTGCCCGCAGATACCACCTCCTTGTCCCGATAACTATGGGTAAGTCCAGAACCTGTATCGTGGTAAGAACCGGACTTAATGTGCTCTTCTCTTCCAGTTACAGCAACAGGGACCTGGCGGTAGCGTTATGCGAGCGAAGGAACGGACCAAAACTTTACCTGGCCTCGGCATACCTCCCGGTTTGAAGTGAAGGATCCACTGTCAGATAATATCCAAGCCCTAGTTCAGCACGCGCAGAAAGAAGGCATGGATCTAATCCTTGGGTGTAATGCTAATGCGATACTTTTTGTGGGAGCAATGAGACCAACGAGAGGGGGTAGTCGCTGCTAGAATTCGTGATGCTCACTAATCTTAATGTGTATAATCGAGGTAGCCACCCCACCTTTCGCAACAAGAACCGAACAGAGGTTATAGATGTAACCCTAGCAACCAACAGCGACTCCCTCTCCATAGAAGACTGGTACGTATCCACGGATTTTTCGGATCATTACAGGATAGTTTTCGAAGTTTGATAATGCAGAGAGGCAAAGGTGCCCTTCAGGAATCCACGAAGGACAAACTGGGTAAAATTCTCTCAACTTGATGAGGAATGTATTCCTTCCCACCCAGTGGGAAGACTAGACAACCCAGAAAAATTGGAGGAATCGACCCAACTGTTACAGACTCTCTATGTAAGGCCTTCATCAAATCTTATCTAATCAGCCGTCCACCTAAGTCAAACCGCAACAAGTTTGGGCTCCTGATCTCGGCCAGATACGGAAGGAAACGAGGAGACTTTACAATAGAGCTAAAGATGGAAACTGACAGTTAGACTGGAATGCCTACCATCAAGACCTTCAAGATGGAAATTACACTGGCAAAAAAAGATTCATGGACTAAATTTGTCGAGGAGCTAACCAACACTACTGAAGCATCAAGACTACGAAAATTGCTGGCCTCACAGGGGCTGCTCAACAACCTGGATGGCACATTCGCTAAAGACAGTAAGAATTGTAAATACAGAAAAGATAGTCGAGGCTATCAAGTCGTTCAACCCCTACAAATCAGCAAGTCCCAATGACATCAGACCGGTCATGTTACAGATAGCGTACACCTGTCACAATGACTATTAGAGATCTTCAGGAGATGTCTCCATACGGGATACATTCCAAAAATCTGGAGAGAAGTGAGGGGCATTGTAGTAGCTGCCAATTGAGTAAGTAGATTGAAAGAAGTCTGCAAACAGATCGGCAGCGGCCTGGTCACTGTATGCAGTCTTATCTTGAAATTAAACTGTGGAAGGTAGTGAAGAAGATTTTCGTTTAGAGTTAACAAAATTATAGAACTGTCTAGGATTCTGAGCAAACTGTAACCGACACCAACGCAGATAAATATTGTACAGTTGGGTGTTAAGTGAAACGAAATTCGATTTAGCAATAGCATATCGCGCGAAATCAAAATAATTTCCTGTGCGTTGATATTTTTTTAAATATCGTAACTTTAGATTTTGTAATCCACTTAATTCTCGAGAAAACCAAAGTGGCCTATTAGACTTCAATGGATATCTACGAGGAACACACTGGACAAAAAAATTTTGTAGCGTATTATAAAAAATAGTCAAACCAGCTTCTAAATTAATGGAATCATGAAAACGAAACCAATAATAATTTAAGATGAGGTCATTTAATTTATAAAAATTTGCATACCTGGCTTAGGTATGTCAATGTGCTCAGAAACCGGTAGTTCAATTGGCAACTCTAAAGTTGGATGATAAGAATCTTCAGGAACTACAAGAGGGTCAATTCTACGTACAGAGGCATAAGCAGGATCTGATACAAATACTAAGTCAAGAAGACGGTTATTGCAGTTATAAATGTGTTTAATTTGTGATAGAGAAAGATCAAGAAGGCAATTTAGAAACTCATGCGGAAAAGAAAGAACTAGAGTTTTATTTACAGCAGACCAAGATATATTTGGTAAATTAAAATCACAAAGTACAAACAAAGATTCGTTATCTAGTAGTTTATAGACTTTAAAATAGATAAGTGTTGAAAATAAACAGAAATATCAGATTAAGGTGGGATGTACGAACAAGTGATATAGGCTGAAGTTTGACCAAACGTTGTCTTCATGGCGACAAATTCAATGCCGCCTCCGAGCAGATTAATTCCGATTTAAGGTCAGATTCAACAGCAATAAGAACACCACCACCAATTCTAGACCAACGGTCACATCTGTAAGACGTAAATTTATTAATAAAGAGAGATAAGTTAGATTTCAGGCTTTAACCAAGTTTCAGTAAACACTAAGATACTAGATACTTTGTATCTAGATAGACTTTAGATAGTTTTAATTTAATGCCCCTACTGTTTTGATACGCTATACGAATAGGGGAGGTAAGCTGAACAGCATTAACATTTAGTTTTTTGAAGCATTAGTAGAAGCTTGAGCTAAGGTGATATTAGGTTGAAAATTAAATGGGATTATGTTACGTTTCTTTGGCCAAAAACTCGGGTCACACAATAAAGGAAATGAGTCGGAAGGAACAGTTAATTTAAATAAAGCAATTTCCCGAGGAGTTGAGAAATTGAATTTTTGTATGGCTACCGATGCCGAGGATTTTGTGGCGAGAGATGGACTCGCACGAAGTATCGGCAGATAATCGATAAATGAATATCTGCTTTCTCGGAGCCACAAGAGAAAATAAGTAAGTGTTAGTATTAACAATAATATTGGGAGCAGTAGGTCGTGAGGCAATAATCGGACAATAAGGAATAGAGGATCCGTCCGTGGCCTCAATACAGACATTAGGAATCGGAGGTACTAAAGAAATTTTTGTTCGTTCCGCGGATGAACGATTGCCACCACTAATTAAAGTAGTTTTTTAGACGGAATGGAGGGGGATGGATCTACAGGAATGCAGCGGTGAAAATACTGTAAGTGGAGGACCATCAGGTTTTGGAGCAGATTGCGGGTTCGAGCAGGGCTTTGTAGACGTCTTAAATTCGTATTGACCAAGCAATTCCATACTAGTATGAAATTCACTAGAAAGAGACTTGGTCATTGTACGAAGCTTAGCAAATTGGATTTTCACGTACGTGAAAAACCCAATGGCTTTTCAATGCATACCGGACATGACCACTTAATTCCACCGCTGCCCTTTTTCATAGCAGCGTTGATCTTATCATGATCGCGCCCGGTGATGCCTGCACATTTTATATGCATAAAACTATCATACAAGAAACAAACTTAGGCTGGTCTCCATCATGAGTCGGCACATAAGTGCAATTTAATTTGCAGCACTGCATAATTATATAATTATATATGTATAACAGAAAATGAGAATAGAATCGATAAATTAAAATAAAAGCAAGTAAGAAAGCTACAGTCGAGAGTGCTCGAGAGAAAACAAAAAACTTAAATGTTATTTTAACAAAAAATATACCAAATCTACTAAAACTTGATTTTTTGTATATATTTGAAATTAGCGGGTAAAAAACCATAACACCGACATGGTCACACTGTCAACTAAACGAACAAAGCGCTGGCAGCTGCAAGTGAATTTTGCTTATAAAATTGATTCTTTAATAACTTCCTTGTTTTGTATTCGATCTCAACAGGATTCACAGGAGTCATTGAGAATATAATTATTAATATGCATACCAAAATTCAATGCTCTTGGTCTTTTATTACGGCTTTTACAGGCTTTTAGGGGTCGGAAAGGGGCGTGGCAAAAATTTAAAATAAACTTGATCTTTCTGTTAGCACTAAGTAATAATACCCTTCTACCCCATGGGTAGCGTGTATAATTAAAATGTTTGCAAAAATTTATGTTATGGATTCTGATTGGGTGCTCTAAGTGAAAAATCACTACCAATTGCACAATCCAGCTTGAAATAGGTTGCGGGTATCTTACGTTCGAGCACTCTCGAATGCAGCTTTCTTACTTGTTTTACTTTTAAAAATTATGAATTTTATTTATAATGGATAGAATAGTTGGAAACACTGTCTTAAATTGCCAAGTAATAAAAAAAAGTTAAAATTAAAAAAAAAAGAACTTGACCGAAAGGTAAGTAAAGCAACCTTTATTTTTATTAGAACGCTTCCCACACAATTGTTTTGTTGCGCAGTGGTTAGAGCGCACGTACAGCTAAGCAGACACCAGCGGTTAGAGTGGCGCTCCAGGTTTTTTTTTTTATTTTCAAAATTATGTATGTTATTTGTAATGAATATAATAGTTAAAAATTACCTTGTAATAAAAAAAAGGTAAAATTTTAAAACAAAAATTCACCCAAAGTATGCTGCAAGTCTTGCAATTTCTAAAGAAAAACTCAAACAATACAATACAACTTGCAAAAGTCTATCTTTATCCCAGAAAGTTACGTCAATCAAATTAAACCTGTATTTTGTACGGTCCAGATGGTATTCCAGGCTTATACATGTTTTATTATGCCTCTTGAGTCTAGCTCTTTCCTGATAACCCTGGAAGGAATCATTCATTATCCCCTTTCATAAAAATGGTTTGGAACATAACGATAATAATTGTAGGGGTATTTCCAAACTTTCCGCTATACCGAAACTCTTTGAGAAGATTATTACATCTCAACTTATTTATTTTTTAGATCTATTGTCTCACCTTCCCAACATGGTTGTATGAAACACAGATCTACGAATACTAACCTATTGGAGTTTTCTTTACTAGTGATCAAAGGTATTCAGAATAAATTGCAGACTAATTTTATTTATACTGACTTTAGTAAACCTTTGGACTCGGTTAACAATTGTCTTTTAGTAAAAAACTTAAACATAATTGGTTTTCCGTACATAAACATAATAAGTTTTCTGTACGTGGCAGCAAGTATAAAATGCATCACGAATCCTTGGATTCAACATGAAGACGAAGACTGAAGATAAGTAGACTAGGGCTGGGATGTTAGCCCAAACGTCGGTGACGTGCACGGGGAGAAGAGATCCGCTCTGTGTGTCAACAGTGGTCACGACGGTGGCCCAGACAAGCTCCATCGACAAGAGGGTGTGGACCTGGAACCAACTGCCACGGAGTCGGATTTTGTGTTCACAGGCTCATCAATGACGGAAACCGAACTAGCGCTTGCGTTAGCGAGGATGCCGTTGGATGAGTCATCGAGCACGGACGAAGACTAAGTAATAGTAATCCAGGGACCACCCAATAAAAAAGGCGCTAACCTCAAGCGCAAACAACTTACAGAGCACAAGAGTTCTTTAAACTTACCAAAGAGACTGGAAGGCCGTAACCTAGAGCCGTTGAACGAGCGCGAGAGGAAATTGCGCAAAAATCACGAGTACAACGTGAGGCGATACTTGAGGCTCGCTGGCATGCCCGACAACACTCAGTCCGCTGCACCGAGAGCGAGTGTTCGGTGCCAAGGCGACTAGGGGATTCAAGCAGTAGCAACCCGACAGAGAAAGTCAAACCTTCCACATCGAAATTGATGAAACCCAAGAAACCCAAGTCACCTTTAAAAGGGGAAAAAGAGTTCACCGGGAAAACTTGCAACAGCCACACCTCATGAACGGTGAGCAAGCAACCTAAAAAGGCCAACCCATCTGTCAACAAAAGGGAGAGGCGGACGACTCGGCGAAGGCTTCGGAAAGCAAGTATGTCCAGGGGACATCCTGGCCAGCTTAAGCAAGAAGCCGGAGCTACAGGTAGCTATAATCGATAGAAGCAACCCGGATAGGAAGCTCACTAGCGATAACTGGCTTATGCTAGAGGGATTACTCGACCAGGAGATTGCTGATGTCACCATTCGACTGCAAGATCCGTTCGTGGCAGAGTTCGACGGCACCAAATGTTATAAAGGTGTCAAAGTACTGGCATGCGCCTACGAGGAATCCCTGGGATTCCTCAAAGACACACTGCTGAAGCTTGAAATACCTTGGCCAGGAGCAATGATTGACGTCGTCCTTGTAGACCAAATTCCGGAGCGTACGTTTATTAAGGTCTACCTTCCATCCGGGACGAGCAAACCACCGTTATACTGATCAAGAGTCAGAGTGCGGACTGCCACACAGCGGACTAGACGACCAAAAGAGGTCTAGCTCGAGACAAAGGAAACGGCAAGGATGTCTGGATCAGAACTGGTCCGGAGTCAAAATGCCATATCCTTCGTAGGCAAGGCCGGCTGAAGATGGGAATGGGTTGACTTCGGACAATCGTTCCTGGAGATGCTCCTCTCGAGATGCTAGGTGAGAGAGAATTAATCTGCACCACTCGAGGTTCCCTTCCATAGACCTACTGCGGTGGATAGACAAGGAGAGGGTGGATGTGGCTCTCATCCAAGAACCCTGGATCGTAGGTGAAAGGGTTTGTGATTTGGGTGCCCGCAGATACCATCTCCTTGTCCCGATAACTATGGGTAAGTCCAGAACCTGTATCGTGGTAAGAACCGGACTTAATGTGCTCTTCTCTTCCAGTTACAGCAACAGGGACCTGGCGGTAGCGTTATGCGAGCGAAGGAACGGTCCAAAACTATACCTGGCCTCGGCATACCTCCCGGTTTGAAGTGAAGGATCCACCGTCAGATAGTATCCAAGCCCTAGTTCAGCACGCGCAGAAAGAAGGCATGGATCTAATCCTTGGGTGTAATGCTAATGCGATACTTTTTGTGGGAGCAATGAGACCAACGAGAGGGGGTAGTCGCTGCTAGAATTCGTAATGCTCACTAATCTTAATGTGTATAATCGAGGTAGCCACCCCACCTTTCGCAACAAGAACCGAACAGAGGTTATAGATTTAACCCTAGCAATCAACAGCGACTCCCTCTCCATAGAAGACTGGTACGTATCCACGGATTTTTCGGATCATTACAGGATAGTTTTCGAAGTTTGATAATGCAGAGAGGCAAAGGTGCCCTTCAGGAATCCACGAAGGACAAACTGGGTAAAATTCTCTCAACTTGATGAGGAATGTATTCCTTACCACCCAGTGGGAAGACTAGACAACCCAGAAAAATTGGAGGAATCGACCCAACTGTTACAGACTCTCTATGTAAGGCCTTCATCAAATCTTATCCAATCAGCCGTCCACCTAAGTCAAACCGCAACAAGTTTGGACTCCTGATCTCGGCCAGATACGGAAGGAAACGAGGAGACTTTACAATAGAACTAAAGATGGAAACTGACAGTTAGACTGGAATGCCTACCATCAAGACCTTCAAGATGGAAATTACACTGGCAAAAAAAGATTCATGGACTAAATTTGTCGAGGAGCTAACCAACACTACTGAAGCATCAAGACTACGAAAATTGCTGGCCTCACAGGGGCTGCTCAACAACCTGGATGGCACATTCGCTAAAGACAGTAAGAATTGTAAATACAGAAAAGATAGTCGAGGCTATCAAGTCGTTCAACCCCTACAAATCAGCAAGTCCCAATGACATCAGACCGGTCATGTTACAGATGGCGTACATTCCAAAAACCTGGAGAGAAGTGAGGGGCATTGTAGTAGCTGCCAATTGAGTAAGTAGATTGAAAGAAGTCTGCAAACAGATCGGCAGCGGCCTGATCACTGTATGCAGTCTTATCTTGAAATTAAACTGTGGAAGGTAGTGAAGAAGATTTTCGTTTAGAGTTAACAAAATTATAGAACTGTCTAGGATTCTGAGCAAACTGTAACCGACACCGACGCAGATAAATATTGTAAAGTTGGGTGTTAAGTGAAACGAAATTCGATTTAGCAATAGCATATCGCGCGAAATCAAAGAATTTCCTGTGCGTTGATATTTGTTTTAAATATCGTAACTTTAGATTTTGTAATCCACTTAATTCTCGAGAAAACCAAAGTGGCCTATTAGACTTCAATGGATATCTACGAGGAACACACTGGACAAAAAAATTTTGTAGCGTATTATAAAAAATAGTCAAACCAGCTTCTAAATTAATGGAATCATGAAAACGAAACCAATAATAATTTAAGATGAGGTCATTTAATTTATAAAAATTTTGCATACCTGGCTTAGGTATGTCAATGTGCTCAGAAACCGGTAGTTCAATTGACAACTCTAAAGATGGATGATAAGAATCTTCAGGAACTACAAGAGGGTCAATTCTACGTACAGAGGCATAAGCAGGATCTGATACAAATACTAAGTCAAGAAGACGGTTATTGCAGTTATAAATGTGGTTAATTTGTGATAGAGAAAGATCAAGAAGGCAATTTAGAAACTCATGCGGAAAAGAAAGAACTAGAGTTTTATTTACAGCAGACCAAGATATATTTGGTAAATTAAAATCACCAAGTACAAACAAAGATTCGTTATTTAGTAGTCTATAGACTTTAAAATAGATAAGTGTTGAAAATAAACAGAAATATCAGATTAAGGTGGGATGTACAAACAAGTGATATAGGCTGAAGTTTGACCAAACGTTGTCTTCATGGCGACAAATTCAATGCCGCCTCCGAGCAGATTAATTCCGATTTAAGGTCAGATTCAACAGCAATAAGAACACCACCACCAATTCTAGACAAACGGTCACATCTGTAAGACGTAAATTTATTAATAAAGAGAGATAAGTTAGATTTCAGACTTTAACCAAGTTTCAGTAAACACTAAGATACTAGATTCTTTGTATCTAGATAGACTTTAGATAGTTTTAATTTAATGCCCCTACCGTTTTGATACGCTATACGAATAGGGGAGGTAAGCTGAACAGCATTAACATTTAGTTTTTTGAAGCATTAGTAGGATCTTGAGCTAAGGTGATATTAGGTTGAAAATTAAATGGGATTATGTTACGTTTCTTTGGCCTGAACTCATGAGGTGGCCAGAAACTCGGGTCACACAATAAAGGAAATGAGTCGGAAGGAACAGTTAATTTAAATAAAGCAATTTCCCGAGGAGTTGAGAAATTGAATTTTTGTATGGCTACCGATGCCGAGGATTTTGTGGCGAGAGATGGACTCGCACGAAGTATCGGCAGATAATCGATAAATGAATATCTGCTTTCTCGGAGCCACAACAGAAAATAAGTAAGTGTTAGTATTAACAATAATATTGGGAGCAGTAGGTCGTGAGGCAATAATCGGACAATAAGGAATAGAGGATCCGTCCGTGGCCTCAATACAGACATTAGGAATCGGAGGTACTAAAGAAATTTTTGTTCGTTCCGCGGATGAACGATTGCCACCACTAATTAAAGTAGTTTTTTAGACGGAATGGAGGGGGATGGATCTACAGGAATGCAGCGGTGAAAATACTGTAAGTGGAGGACCATCAGGTTTTGGAGCAGATTGCGGGTTCGAGCAGGGCTTTGTAGACGTCTTAAATTCGTATTGACCAAGCAATTCCATACTAGTATGAAATTCACTAGAAAGAGACTTGGTCATTGTACGAAGCTTAGCAAATTGGATTTTCACGTACGTGAAAAACCCAATGGCTTTTCAATGCATACCGGACATGACCACTTAATTCCACCGCTGCCCTTTTTCATAGCAGCGTTGATCTTATCATGATCGAGCCCGGTAATGCCTGCACATTTTATATGCATAAAATTATCATACAAGAAACAAACTTAGGCTGGTCTCTATCATGAGTCGGCACATAAGTGCAATTTAATTTGCAGCACTGCATAATTATATAAATATATACGAGGTGTGTTCAAAAAGTAAGGTGACTTTTCAAATTTCGCGGGCAACATATTTTCGATTATCGATTTTTTTGTTTTGTTATATTGGTACACTCTTCCCTAACATCTGTACCAAGTTTCAATGGAACATCCTCTTTTGTTTGGTTGTGAGAGGCGTAAAGTTACAAGTTATTTTGCGAGCTCGGCGATTTTTTGCTATCGAAAAATATGGATCAAAGGATTTGCATCAAATTTTGTGTAAAAAATAAAATTAAGTGCTCTGAAACACTTGAAATGTTGGCAGTGGTTTACGGTGAAACTGTTCTGAGTAAAAAAAATGTGTACAAGTGGTACAAACTCTTCCAAGATGGCCGGGAAGATGCCAATGACCAGCCTCGCTCTGGACGCCCAAGCACGTCAACAACTGATGAAAACGTTCAAGCAGTGACGAAAATTGTTTTGGAAAATCGTCGAATCACTATCAGAGAAGTTGCTGAAGATGTCGGTATATCGCTTGGCTCGTGCCATGAAATTTTTTCAAACGTTTTGAATATGAGTCGTGTGTCAGCGAAGTTTGTTCCGAAATTGCTGAATTTTGACCAAAAGAACCGTCGCATGAGCATCGCTCAAGAGCTGTTGAATGACGTCAACGACGACCCAGATTTACTCAAAAGGGTCATAACTGGTGACGAATCATGGGTATATGGTTATGATATCGAAACCAAAGCCCAATCGTCCCAATGGACGGAGATTTGCAACGATTGAAGAGATAAAGACTGCATCGCTGCAAGAGCTCAAGGCTATACCGAAAAGTGCTTATGGGAAGTGCTTTGAGGATTGGAAAAACCGTTGGCATAAGTGTATTGTATCTGAGGGGGATTACTTTGAAAGGGACAACATAAATATTGATAAATAAATTAATAGTTTTTCTTGAAAATACAAAGTCACCTTACTTTTTGAACACACCTCGTATGTATAACAGAAAATGAGAATAGAATCGATTAAATTAAAATAAAAGCAAGTAAGAAAGCTACAGTCGAGAGTGCTCGAGAGAAAACAAAAAACTTAGATGATATTTTAACAAAAAATATACCAAATATACTAAAACTTGATTTTTTGTATATATTTGAAATTAGCGGGTAAAAAACCATAACACCGACATGGTCACACTGTCAACGAAACAAACAAAGCGCTGGCAGCTGCAAGTGAATTTTGCTTATAAAATTGATTCTTTAATAACTTCCTTGTTTTGTATATCTCAACAGGATTCACAGGAATCATTGAGAATATAATTATTATTATGCATACCAAAATTCAATGCTCTTGGTCTTTTATTACGGCTTTTACAGGCTTTTAGGGGTCGGAAAGGGGGGTGGCAAAAATCTAAAATAAACTTGATCTTTCTGTTAGCACTAAGTAATAATACCCTTCTACCCCATGGGTAGCGTGTATAATTAAAATGTTTGCAAAAATTTATGTTATGGATTCTGATTGGGTGCTCTAAGTGAAAAGTCACTACCAATTGCACAATCCAGCTTGAAATAGGTTGCGGGTATCTTACGTTCGAGCACTCTCGAATGCAGCTTTCTTACTTGTTTTACTTTTAAAAATTATGAATTTTATTTATAATGGATAGAATAGTTGGAAACACTGTCTTAAATTGCCAAGTAATAAAAAAAAGTTAAAATTAAAAAAAAAAGAACTTGACCCAAAGAATGTTGCAAATCTTGCGATTGCTAAGGGAAAACTCAAACAATAAGTAAAGCAACCTTTATTTTTATTAGAACGCTTCCCACACAATTGTTTTGTTGCGCAGTGGTTAGAGCGCACGTACAGCTAAGCAGACACCAGCGGTTAGAGTGGCGCTCCAGGTTTTTTTTTTATTTTTAAAATTATGTATGTTATTTGTAATGAATATAATAGTTAAAAATTACCTTATAATAAAAAAAAGGTAAAATTTTAAAACAAAAATTCACCCAAAGTATGCTGCAAGTCTTGCAATTTCTAAAGAAAAACTCAAATGATACAATACAACTTGCAAAAGTCTATCTTTATCCCAGAAAGTTACGTCAATCAAATTAAACCTGTATTTTGTACGGTCCAGATGGTATTCCAGGCTTATACATGTTTTATTATGCCTCTTGAGTCTAGCTCTTTCCTGATAACCCTGGAAGGAATCATTCATTATCCCCTATCATAAAAATGGTTTGGAACATAACGTTAATAATTGTAGGGGTATTTCCAAACTTTCCGCTATACCGAAACTCTTTGAGAAGATTATTACATCTCAACTTATTTATTTTAGTAGATCTATTGTCTCACCTTCCCAACATGGTTGTATGAAACACAGATCTACGAATACTAACCTATTGGAGTTTTCTTTACTAGTGATCAAAGGTATTCAGAATAAATTGCAGACTAATTTTATTTATACTGACTTTAGTAAGCCTTTGGACTCGGCTAACAATTGTCTTTTAGTAAAAAACTTAAACATAATTGGTTTTCCGTACATAAACATAATAAGTTTTCTGTACGTGGCAGCAAGTATAAAATGCATCACGAATCCTTGGATTCAACATGAAGACGAAGACTGAAGATAAGTCGACTAGGGCTGGGATGTAAGCCCAAACGTCGGTGACGTGCACGGGGAGAAGAGATCCGCTCTGTGTGTCAACAGTGGTCACGACGGTGGCCCAGACAACCTCCATCGAAAAGAGGGTGTGGACCTGGAACCAACTGCCACGGAGTCGGATTTTGTGTTCACAGGCTCATCAATGACGGAAACCGAACTAGCGCTTGCGTTAGCGAGGATGCCGTTGGATGAGTCATCGAGCACGGACGAAGACTAAGTAATAGTAATCCAGGGACCACCCAATAAAAAAGGCGCTAACCTCAAGCGCAAACAACTCACAGAGCACAAGAGTTCTTTAAACTTCCCAAAGAGACTGGAAGGCCGTAACCTAGAGCCGTTGAACGAGCGCGAGAGGAAATTGCGCAAAAATCACGAGTACAACGTGAGGCGATACTTGAGGCTCGCTGGCATGCCCGGCAACACTCAGTCCGCTGCACCGAGAGCGAGTGTTCGGTGCCAAGGCGACTAGGGGATTCAAGCAGTAGCAACCCGACGGAGAAAGTCAAACCTTCCACATCGAAATTGATGAAACCCAAGAAACCCAAGTCACCTTTAAAAGGGGAAAAAGAGTTCACCGGGAAAACTTGCAACAGCCACACCTCATGAACGGTGAGCAAGCAACCTAAAAAGGCCAACCCATCTGTCAACAAAAGGGAGAGGCGGACGACTCGGCGAAGGCTTCGGAAAGCAAGTATGTCCAGGGGACATCCTGGCCAGCTTAAGCAAGAAGCCGGAGCTACAGGTAGCTATAATCGATAGAAGCAACCCGGATAGGAAGCTCACTAGCGATAACTAGCTTATGCTGGGGGGATTACTCGACCAGGGGATTGCTGATGTCACCATTCGACCGCAGTATCCGTTTGTGGCAGAGTTCGACGGTACCAAATGTTATAAAGGTGTCAAAGTACTGGCATGCGCCTACGAGGAATCCCTGGGATTCCTCAAAGACACACTGCTGAAGCTTGAAATACCTTGGCCAGGAGCAATGATTGACGTCGTCCTTGTAGACCAAATTCCGGAGCGTACGTTTATTAAGGTCTACCTTCCATCCGGGACGACCAAACCAGCGTTATACTGATCAAGAGTCAGAGTGCGGACTGCCACACAGCGGACTAGACGACCAAAAGAGGTCTAGCTCGAGACAAAGGAAACGGCAAGGATGTCTGGATCAGAACTGGTCCGGAGTCAAAATGCCATATCCTTCGTAGGCAAGGCCGGCTGAAGATGGGAATGGGTTGACTTCGGTCAATCGTTCCTGGAGATGCTCCTCTCGAGATGCTAGGTGAGAGAGAATTAATCTGCACCACTCGAGGTTCCCTTCCATAGACCTACTGCGGTGGATAGACAAGGAGAGGGTGGATGTGGCTCTCATCCAAGAACCCTGGATCGTAGGTGAAAGGGTTTGTGATTTGGGTGCCCGCAGATACCATCTCCTTGTCCCGATAACTATGGGTAAGTCCAGAACCTGTATCGTGGTAAGAACCGGACTTAATGTGCTCTTCTCTTCCAGTTACAGCAACAGGGACCTGGCGGTAGCGTTATGCGAGCGAAGGAACGGTCCAAAACTATACCTGGCCTCGGCATACCTCCGGGTTTGAAGTGAAGGATCCACCGTCAGATAGTATCCAAGCCCTAGTTCAGCACGCGCAGAAAGAAGGCATGTTTCTAATCCTTGGGTGTAATGCTAATGCGATACTTTTTGTGGGAGCAATGAGGCCAACAAGAGGGGGTAGTCGCTGCTAGAATTCGTGATGCTAGAATTCGTGATCGTGATGCTAGAATTTCGTCACTGCTTGAACGTTTTCATCAGTTGTTGACGTGCTTGGGCGTCCAGAGCGAGGCTGGTCATTGGCATCTTCCCGGCCATCTTGGAAGAGTTTGTACCACTTGTACACATTTTTTTTACTCAGAACAGTTTCACCGTATGCCACTGTCAACATTTCAAGTGTTTCAAAGCACTTAATTATTTTTTACACAAAATTTGATGCAAATCCTTTGATCCATATTTTTCGATAGCAAAAAATCGCCGAGCTCGCAAAATAACTTGTAACTTTACGCCTCTCACAACCAAACAAAAGAGGATGTTCCATTAACACTTGGTACAGATGTTAGGGAAGAGTGTACCAATATAACAAAACAAAAAAATCGATAATCGAAAATATGTTGCCCGCGAAATTTGAAAAGTCACCTTACTTTTTGAACACACCTCGTATATATGTATAACAGAAAATGAAAATATAATAGATTAAATTAAAATAAAAGCAAGTAAGAAAGCTACAGTCGAGAGTGCTCGAGAGAAAACAAAAAACTTAAATGATATTTTAACAAAAAATATACCAAATATACTAAAACTTGATTTTTTGTATATATTTGAAATTAGCGGGTAAAAAACCATAACACCGACATGGTCACACTGTCAACTAAACAAACAAAGCGCTGGCAGCTGCAAGTGAATTTTGCTTGTAAAATTGATTCTTTAATGACTTCCTTGTTTTGTATTCGATCTCAACAGGATTCACAGGAATCATTGAGAATATAATTATTATTATGCATACCAAAATTCAATGCTCTTGGTCTTTTATTACGGCTTTTACAGGCTTTTAGGGGTCGGAAAGGGGGGTGGCAAAAATCTAAAATAAACTTGATCTTTCTGTTAGCACTAAGTAATAATACCCTTCTACCCCATGGGTAGCGTGTATAATTAAAATGTTTGCAAAAATTGACCCAAAGAATGTTGCAAATCTTGCGATTGCTAAGGGAAAACTCAAACAATAAGTAAAGCAACCTTTATTTTTATTAGAACGCTTCCCATACAATTGTTTTGTTGCGCAGTGGTTAGAGCGCACGTACAGCTAAGCAGACACCAGCGGTTAGAGTGGCGCTCCAGGTTTTTTTTTTTTTTTTTAAATTATGTATGTTATTTGTAATTAATATAATAGTTAAAAATTACCTTGTAATAAAAAAAAGGTAAAATTTTAAAACAAAATTTTAACCCAAAGTATGCTGCAAGTCTTGCAATTTCTAAAGAAAAACTCAAACAATACAATACAACTTGCAAAAGTCTATCTTTATCCCAGAAAGTTACGTCAATCAAATTAAACCTGTATTTTGTACGGTCCAGATGGTATTCCAGGCTTATACATGTTTTATTATGCCTCTTGAGTCTAGCTCTTTCCTGATAACCCTGGAAGGAATCATTCATTATCCCCTTTCATAAAAATGGTTTGGAACATAACGTTAATAATTGTAGGGGTATTTCCAAACTTTCCGCTACACCGAAACTCTTTGAGAAGATTATTACATCTCAACTTATTTATTTTAGTAGATCTATTGTCTCACCTTCCCAACATGGTTGTATGAAACACATATCTACGAATACTAACCTATTGGAGTTTTCTTTACTAGTGATCAAAGGTATTCAGAATAAATTGCAGACTAATTTTATTTATACTGACTTTAGTAAACCTTTGGACTCGGTTAACAATTGTCTTTTAGTAAAAAACTTAAACATAATTGGTTTTCCGTACATAAACATAATAAGTTTTCTGTACGTGGCAGCAAGTATAAAATGCATCACGAATCCTTGGATTCAACATGAAGACGAAGACTGAAGATAAGTCGACTAGGGCTGGGATGTAAGCCCAAACGTCGGTGGCGTGCACGGGGAGAAGAGATCCGCTCTGTGTGTCAACAGTGGTCACGACGGTGGCCCAGACAACCTCCATCGAAAAGAGGGTGTGGACCTGGAACCAACTGCCACGGAGTCGGATTTTGTGTTCACAGGCTCATCAATGACGGAAACCGAACTAGCGCTTGCGTTAGCGAGGATGCCGTTGGATGAGTCATCGAGCACGGACGAAGACTAAGCAATAGTAATCCAGGGACCACCCAATAAAAAAGGCGCTAACCTCAACCTTTAAACTTCCCAAAGAGACTGGAAGGCAGTAACCTAGAGCCGTTGAACGAGCGCGAGAGGAAATTGCGCAAAAATCACGAGTACAACGTGAGGCGATACTTAAGGCTCGCTGGCATGCCCGGCAACACTCAGTCCGCTGCACCGAGAGCGAGTGTTCGGTGCCAAGGCGACTAGGGGATTCAAGCAGTAGCAACCCGACGGAGAAAGTCAAAACTTCCACATCGAAATTGATGAAACCCAAGAAACCCAAATCACCTTTAAAAGGGGAAAAAGAGTTCACCGGGAAAACTTGCAACAGCCACACCTCATGAACGGTGAGCAAGCAACCTAAAAAGGCCAACCCATCTGTCAACAAAAGGGAGAGGCGGACGACTCGGCGAAGGCTTCGGAAAGCAAGTATGTCCAGGGGACATCCTGGCCAGCTTAAGCAAGAAGCCGGAGCTACAGGTAGCTATAATCGATAGAAGCTGGAGGGATTACTCGACCAGGGGATTGCTGATCGAGACGGCTGCGGTCGAGACAATATAGCCATGTCCGTCTGGCTGTCTATATCGTCTCGGCTGTTGACGCTGATCAAGAATATATATACTTTATGGGGTCGGAGATGCCTCCTTCTGCCTGTTACATACATTATCTGTTGGCGCTAAGTTATAATACCCTTCTACCCTATGGGTAGCGGGTATAAAAACGATGAAAGACTAATGGACCTAAACACTTTTGGTGAGCAGTGGTTTATCTTTCCTGACTTGGGAATATATGCCACCATCACTTCTCTCCAGATTTTTGGAATGTATCCCGTACGGAGACATCTCCTGAAGATCTGTAATAGCCATTGTGACAGGTGTTCGCCATCTGGAACATGACCGGTCTGATGTCATCCGGACCTGCTGATTTGTTGGGGTTGAACCGCTTTTGATAGCCTCGACTATCTTTTCTGTATTTACAACTTCGTCGATTAGGGATTGGCTCTCGTGAGGCACGTTTTCTACAGGCTCGCCTTGTCTTCAGCTTCTAAGCAGCCTGGAAAGTGTGCCATCATGAGAATTTGTAGAGATTCTTTACTGTCTTTAGCGAATGTGCCATCCAGGTTGTTGAGCAGCCCCGGTGACACGGGATCTTTCGCCAGCAATTTTCGTAGACTGCTTCAGGCCTTACATAGAGAGTCTGTAACAGTTGGGTCGATTCCTCCAATTTTTCTGGGTTGTCTAGTCTTCCCACTGGGTGGTAAGGAATACATTCCTCATCAAGTTGTGAGAATTTTACCCAGTTTGTCCTTCGTGGATTCCTGAAGGGCACCTTTGCCTCTCTGCAAAATCCTCTCCGAAAAATCTGTGGATACGTACGAGTCTTCTATGGAGAGGGAGTCGCTGTTGGTTGCTAGGGTTAAATCCATAACCTCTGTTCGGTTCTTGTTGCGAAAGGTGGGGTGGCTACCTCGATTATACACATTAAGATTAGTGAGCATCACGAATTCTAGCAGCGACTACCCCCTCTCGTTGGTCCCATTGCTCCCACAAAAAGTATCGCATTAGCATTACACCCAAGGATTAGAAACATGCCTTCTTTCTGTGCTGAACTAGGGCTTGGATACTATCTGACGGTGGATCCTTCACTTCAAACCGGGAGGTATGCCGAGGCCAGGTGTAGTTTTGGACCGTTCCTTCGCTCGCATAACGCTACCGCCAGGTCCCTGTTGCTGTAACTGGAAGAGAAGAGCACATTAAGTCCGGTTCTTACCACGATACAGGTTCTGGACTTACCCATAGTTATCGGGACAAGGAGATGGTATCTGCGGGCACCCAAATCACAAACCCTTTCACCTACGATCCAGGGTTCTTGGATGAGAGCCACATCCACCCTCTCCTTGTCTATCCACCGCAGTAGGTCTATGGAAGGGAACCTCGAGTGGTGCAGATTAATTCTCTCTCACCTAGCATCTCGAGCGGAGCATCTCCAGGAACGATTGTCCGAAGTCAACCCATTCCCATCTTCAGCCGGCCTTGCCTACGAAGGATATGGCATTTTGACTCCGGACCAGTTCTGATCCAGACATCCTTGCCGTTTCCTTTGTCTCGAGCTAGACCTCTTTTGGTCGTCTAGTCCGCTGTGTGGCAGTCCGCACTCTGACTCTTGATCAGTATAACGGTGGTTTGGTCGTCCCGGATGGAAGGTAGACCTTAATAAACGTACGCTCCGGAATTTGGTCTACAAGGACGACGTCAATCATCCTGGCCAAGGTATTTCAAGCTTCAGCAGTGTGTCTTTGAGGAATCCCAGGGATTCCTCGTAGGCGCATGCCAGTACTTTGACACCTTTATAACATTTGGTGCCGTCGAACTCTGCCAATAACGGATACAGCCGGTCGATATAGACAGCCAGACGGACATGGCTATATCGTCTCGGCTGTTTACGCTGATCAAGAATATATATACTTTATGGGGTCGGAGATGCCTCCTTCTGCCTGTTACATACATTTTCTGTTGGCACTAAGTTATAATACCCTTCTACCCTACGGCCACCTTAAAAATGCTCATCGAGCACAAATTAATGCTTATCATTAAAAAAACGGTGTTCCAAATCTTAATTTTTGTATTTAAATGTTTAAGAACACTTTGACCTTTCAAAATATCAACAATTTACAGCTGTACACTCTATAACTATGAACCTATGAAACCTTTATCAACAAAGATATTAGAAAGAGTACTTCGTAAGCATCAGTTTTGTTTTGTCTTGCTCCGCCTAATTCGTAATGCCTAATGTTTATCTGTGTTTTAAAAGCATATTAGTTTGTGACTTTTAGTTATTTATCGATATTAACCTTTTGGTGCATGATTTGTGTTAAATTGTATTCTATTGTTCGTAATAAAATTTGTAAATTACAACTTTAAAGTTGCTGTGCTCATTGCTTGTGTCTCAAAATTCTTTGTTTTGGTTTTCTCCGGTAGTCGTTTGCAACCCAGGTTTGCCTGTGTGCTCGCTGTGCAGTTTTGTGTGGTGAATATATATTGGCTCTCTTCGCTGCGCCTAATAGGCAAGTTGTTGTTGGGTGTTTTTGTTTTCGCTCGCCGTCTTACACTGCTTGTCCGTTATTTTGCGACCCACTAGGAATTTCAAGCTTGATTGTGCAACCGACTGGTAGCAACTTAGAGCACCCAATCGGAATCCATAACATAAATTTTTGCATACATTTTAATTTTTTATTTTAATTTAATCTATTTTAATTTTCTGTTATACATATATATTTATATAATTATGCAGTGCTCGAATTAAATTGCACTTATTTGCCGACTCGTGATGGAGACCAGCCTATGCTTGTTTCTTGTTGGCTGTATGATAGTTTTATGCATATAAAATGTGCAGGCATTACCGGGCGCGATCATGATAAGATCAACGCTGCTATGAAAAAGGGCAGCGGTGGAATTAAGTGGTCATGTCCGGCATGCATTGAAAAGCCATTGGGTTATTCACGTACGTGAAAATCCAATTTGCTAAGCTTCGTACAATGACCAAGTCTCTTTCTAGTGAATTTGATACTAGTATGGAATTGCTTGGTCAATACGAATTTAAGACGTCTACAAAGCCCTGCTCGAACCCGAAATCTGCTCCTTAACCTGATGGTCCTTCACTTCTAGTATTTTCACCGCTGCCTTCTTCTCCTTGCATTCCTGTAGAGCCATCCCCCTCCATTCAGTCTAAAAAAACTACTTTAATTAGTGGTGGCAATCGTTCATCCGCTGAACGAACCAAAATTTCTTTAATACCCCCGATTCCTAATGTCTGTATTGAGGCCTCGGACGAATCCTCTATATTATTGTTAATACTAACAACTACCTATTTTCTGTCGTGGCTCCGAGAAAGCAGATATCCATTTCTCGATTATCTGCCGATACTTCGTGCGAGTCCATCTCAGCTTATATCGCCACAAATCCACGGTAGCCATACAAAAATTCAATTTCTCAACTCCTCGGGAAATTGCATTATTTAAATTAACTGTTTCTTCCGATTCATTTCCGTTATTGTGTGACCCGAGTTTCTGGCTACCTCATATGGTGGTACATGAGTTCATGCCAAAGAAACGTAACTTAATCCCAGTAAATTTTCAACCTAATATCACCTTAGCTCAAGCTCCTACTGTTAATAAAACTAACACTAATGCTTCAAAAAAAAAACTAAATATTAATCCTGTTCAGCTTACCTCCCCTATTCGTATAGCGTATCAAAACGTAAGGGGCATTAAATTAAAACTATCTATCTAGATAGAAATTTCTAACTTATCTCTCTTTAGTAATAAATTTACGTCTTACAGATGTGACCGTTTGTCTAGAATTGGTGGTCGTGTTCTTATTGCTGTTGATTCTGATCTTAAATCGGAATTAATCTGCTCGAAGTCCGTCATTGAATTTATCGCCATTAAGACAACGTTTGGTCAAACTATCACTTGTTCGTACATCCCACCTTAATCTGATATTTCTGTTTATATTCAACACTTATCTATTTTAAAGTCTATAAACTACTAGATAGCGAATCTTTGTTTGTGCTTGGTGATTTAAATTTACCAAATATATCTTGGTCTGCTGAAAATAATACTCTAGTTCCTTCTTTTCCGCATGAATTTCTAAATGGCCTTCTTGATCTTTCTCTATCACAAATTAACCACATTTATAACTGCAATAACCGTCTTCTTGACTTAGTATTTGTATCAGATCCTGCGTATGCCTCCGTACGTAGAATTGACCCTCTTGTAGTTCCTGAAGATTCTTATCAACCAACTTTAGAGTTGTCAATTGAACTACCGGTTTCTGAGCACATTGACATACCCAAGCCAGTAAATAGACCACTGTGTTTTAAAAAGGCAAATTTTTATAAATTAAATGACCTCGTCTTAAATTATGATTGGTCTCTTTTTCATGATTCCATTAATTTAGAATGTGCTTTGACTATTTTTTATAATACGTTACAAAATTTTTTTGTCCAGTGTGTTCCTCGTAGATATCCATTTAAGTCTAATAGGCCTCTTTGGTTTTCTCGGGAATTAAGTGGTTTAAAAACTTAAAGTCACGATATTTCAAATAATATCAACGCACAGAAAATTCTTCTGATTTCGCGCGATATGCTATTGCTAAATCGAATTTCGTTTCACTTAACACCCAACTTTACAATATTTATCTGCGTCGGTGTCGGTTACAGTTTGCTCAGAATCCTAGACAGTTCTATAATTTTGTTAACTCTAAACGAAAATCTTCTTCACTACCTCCTCAATTTCATTTCAAAATAAGACTGCATGCAGTGATCAGGCCGCTGCCGATCTGTTTGCAGACTTCTTTCAATCTACTTACTCAATTGACAACTACTCACCCCATATATCTTATCCCTATAACTTGCAAAAGTCTAACTTTATTCCTGAGCCGGTGCTCACTGAATGCTCCGTTTTAAGCGAACTCAATCAAATAAAACCTGTATTTTCACCCGGTCCAGATGGTATTCCAGGCTGTGTCCTTAGGTATTGTGCGGAATCATTGCATTTACTTTTACATAAATTATTTATTATGTCTGTTAAGTCTGCCTCTTTCCCGGCTATATGGAAGGATTCATTCATAATCCCCTTGCATAAAAATGGTTCGAAACATAACGTTAATAATTATAGAGGTATTTCCAAATTGTCCGCTATACCGAAACTTTTTGAGAAAATTATTACATCTCAACTTAGTCATTTTTGTAGATCTATTGTCTCTCCCTTCCAGCATGGTTTTGTTAAACAGAGATCTACGATTACCAATCTATTAGAGTTTTCTTCTCTAGTGATCAAAGGTTTTCAGAATAAGTTGCAGACTGATGTTATTTATACTGTCTTTAGTAAAGCTTTTGACTCTGTTAACCATTTCCTTTTAGTTACAAAATTAAACTTAATTGGATTTCCATATAATTTTCGGTTATGGGTATCTGACTATCTTAATAATAGAACTCAAACAGTAATATTTAAATCCGCAACTTCTAAACCTGTGTTTGTAACCTCAGGTGTTCCTCAGGGTAGCCATCTCGGTCCTCTTCTTTTTAACCTTTTCATTAACGATCTTCCGAATGTTATTTTAAATTCTAATATTTTAATGTATGCTGATGATGTCAAGATTTGCCTAACTTATAATAATATAGTTTCTAACTCTCTATTGCAAGCTGATCTTGATCGTTTTTATTCCTGGTGTAAAAGTAATTATCTACTACTAAATTGTTCGAAATGTAAGGTTATGTCGTTTTACAGAAACTCTGCTAACATCAGTAATTATACTCTTAATATGGTACCTCTGAGTAGAGTAGACGATGTGAATGATTTACGAGTTGTTCTAGATCATAGGCTAAAGTTTGACAAACTCATTTCAATTCCTGTCAACAAAGTGACTCAAGTTCTTGGGTTCATGAAGCGATGGGCTAAGGAATTTGATGACCCTTATACGACAAAGCTTCTTTTTGTTTCGCTTATCCGTCCCATTCTGGAATAAGGTTCTTGTATTTGGTCACCACAATACTCAAATCATAAAAATCTTATCGAGTCTGTACAAAAGAAATTTCTGCTTTTTGCGTTGAGAGGCTTTAACTGGGTTTCAGGTATTGACTTACCCTCTTATTATAGTAGACTTCTTTTACTTAATCTTCCCTCATTAACTAATCGTCGTAGCATGCTTGGGGTTATGTTTATAGTCAAACTACTAAAGGGTGAAATTGATTCTCCCTACCTGCTTAGGCATATAAATCTTTCTGTCCCAGTTAGACATACACGTAACTTCACACCTTTATCCTTTAACCTATGTACAACTAACTATTCTAAGCATGAACCTTTTCGAGTTCTCTGTGCTGACTACAACAGACTCTACTGTGTTTTCAACGCCGATGCATCTCTTATAAATAATAAAAATTGTATTCTATCATTCTTAGCTAACAATAATTAGCAATTAACATGGTGTTGGAAATTAAAACAAAAATTTAATACTAGCTAACTAACCTACCATCTGACCTGATTGGGTTTTTCCTGGGTTTTCCCCAATCCATGCAGCGAATTATGGGTTAGATTAATATTGCTTAAACACCCCCAGAGCTTTCATATTTTAATTTTAATTGAATTATTTTTTTTTCTATTTTAAACTATACAAATATTTTTAATCATAATGTTACTCTTTTAGTCATAATTATATTAATTTCTTCAATGTTGACTGTTCATAGTCGACTTTAAATAAATAAATACATAGGCACGATCTTATTATTTTGTCCAGTAGTGTAATAAATTAAGACATCTTGTGGTGAAGGGCTGTAGAATTTTTGAATAGATTCCTCAAAAGTCGATCTGTGTTATTACCAATTTTCCAAATCTTTTTGGGAAAACAGCAGTTCTATGCATGTAAATATTTTAATAAATTGTGTTTCTCTCTATATTTTTATACAGCAAGCATATTACACTGCGACAGTCATCCGATGGCAATGGCAACGAACGAAGTCTGGTTAAAAAGAGACTAATATTGGCGGCAAAATTAAGTCCTAGCATCCCAGCTGATTTAAATTTAAGGGAATCGGGTCCGCATATCGGCATGGAAAATCATCCACAAAGAATCTCGCCAAATTGTAGTATCCATGGCCAAACTAAGTTCGATTAAAAGATCATACAATATTCTCTTTAAACATGTGCATAGAAATATTTACATAATCCATTAATCAATATAAATTAAAAACCGGAAGGCTATACGCCGTTTTCCAATTTTATTTTAAATGATTCAAAATTTGTAGTGTCATACATTTTTTTAAAACCTAGATAGTTTTAAATTAACTGAAATTGTACATTTTTTTCTTGTTGACAAATTTATATTTTTAAATTCGAGCTAGCTTTATAAATATTCGAATTTATACCATATAATAAAACATTGATTGAAAACTAACTTATAATTTAATTTAGTTTAAATATATTTTTTGGTTGATCAATCAATTTATCCTATGAACTAATTTGAGAAATATGTATATAATTAGCATATATACATTAAAATGTTATGTCAATTTTAGAAAATTTTGATTATGCTAATTAGTCGTTTTTATATATTAATAACATTTGACATATAAAAGTGTAAACTACCATGATACTTCTTTTGATTAATTTAAATTTTATTTTATTTTGCCGCGAAGCACTTTGAAGTATTTCATTTGGTTTTTTGTTGTTGTTGCCTCCCGCTGCAGCCTTTCGCTGAAGCCTCTGTTTTCATGAAAATTATTTCAGTTTTATTTACAATTTAGAAAAAGTTCGGCTGTCGCTCAATTAAAATTAAGAATTGATGCTATCAGGGATCGAACCTACGACCTCAGCATCCGCGATCAGACGCATTAACCCCTGCGTTACAGTTTTAGATAAAATAAATTCCCAAAAGAAAATTTGCACACCGAGCTATTTTTATATAAAAGTAAATAACATTTATTCTTGTTTAAACAACTCTGCACATATTTGCTGTGTTGTTAGCAACATATTTATATTTTCTGAAACGTTCTTTAATTAAAGTCGGTTCAGACATGAAAATAATTTTGTATAAGTCAACGTTCTCCGCTGAATTCATATCTTTTATTCAAATTAGTTTAAGCTTAACGATTTGGAAGATATTGATCAGTCACTTCCATCAATTCAAATCAAAACAAGTAAGAAAGCTACAGTCGAGAGTTCACGACCGTATGATACCCGCAACCCATTTCGAGAGAAAACAAAAAGCTCGAATGATATTTTAACAAAAAATATACCACCGAATATACTAAAATTTGTTTTTTTTGTATATAGATATTTTTTTTTAAATCCATTAAATACCGATATGGTCACTCTGTCAACTAAACAAACAAAGCGCGAGCAGCTGCAACTGAATTTTGCATATAAAATTGATTCTTTAATAACTTCGATGTTTTTCATTCGATCTCAACCAAATTCACAGGAGTCATTGGGAATATAATTATTATTATGCATACCAAAATTCAATGCTCTAGGTCTATTATTACGGCTTTTAAAGTTTTTGGGGGCGGAAAGGGGCGTGGCAAAAATCTAAAACAAACATGATCTGCGTAAGACCTACACGAATACTGTCATCAAATTTGATATCTCTAGGTCATTCACACACTTAATACGTCCATATGCACTGGGCACAAAAATTTTGATAAATAATTTAACGAATAACTTTTTTTCCACTTATCCGATTTGTACCAAAATTACAGGGTATATTAAGAGTGTCAAGCGCAGATGAGTTACCAAATTACACATCATTACACAAAGAACTTTTGGAGTTATACGCGATTTACATAAAAAAAACTTGACTTTTTCTAGATTAATGCTTATTGTGGGGGAAGGGGGCGTGGCATCCAACTTTTGAAATAAACTTGATCTGCGTGGGGTATGATGGAACCTTTTTGCCAAATTTGGTGTCTCTATGTCGTATAGTCTCTGAGATCCAGGTGTTCATACGGACAGACAGACGGACAGACGGACAGTCGGACATGGCTATATCGTCTCGGCTGTTGACACTGATCAAGAATATATATACTTTATGGGGTCGGAGATGCCTCCTTCTGCCTGTTACATACATTTTCTGTTGGCACTAAGTCATAATACCCTTCTACCCTATGGGTAGCGGGTATAATAAAATTGCATATGGGGATGTGCAAAGCATCGATTTGGTTTGGCGATATGTGCGGATATCGATGTTTTCGATTTTATTCGCTGTTCAGGAATGGATCATCTTTTTTAAAACCCGCAAAATCAAATTAAGAAAATTAAATGCAATTTTAAAACCTTTAATTACATTGTACCTTACGGGCCATCAATCAATATACACACACAACTTCACAGTCATATGAGTTTCACATGTTACAATTTTTTAATATTACGTTGCTTGCGCGACACTACTTCCCTACAAAGGTTTTGTGACGCGTTTTCGGAAAGGTAGTCTTTTTAATATAGAAATTTTCTCAAATAAAATTTTTTTTAATGTAAATTTTTTATTTCTTAAACAATTTATTTCATAAACTCTTATGAATATATCAAAATGTTGTAGTTTTAACATGTAAAATATTTTTTTTGAGACACACTTGTATTGAGTACCATCTTGCAATATAGCATTATGCTGCATTAATTTAATAATAAAACATTGAATATTTTATCAATCCATATAACATTTGACCTATGCCGGCAATATATTACTTTACGGTCATACGAATTTCAAATGTGAAATTTTTTTCATATAACATGCCTTGCGCGATGCTACTCCCCTATAGAGGATTTGTGACACGTTTTCCGAAAGGTGACTTTTTTTCATATGAAACTTTTTCTCAAATGAATTTTTTTTCACATGTTAATTTTATATTTTTTGTTAAAATATTTAAGTTTTTTGTTTTCTCTCGAAATGGGTTGCGGGTATCATACGGTCGAGCACTCTCGACTGTAGCTTTCTTACTTGTTTTTCAATTGTAATACAAACCTCGGAACCATTCATAATGTGCTCTTTATTATGTATGTATATATGTATATGAAAACCCAGTCTCTAAGAAATGCAAGACTTTCGTTCAGTTAGTATCTGAGAAACATAATCTTATGAGCATTACTGTTTAAAGTCTTGTTGAAATACAACTATTTTACGCCAATCAAATAAAAGTTTCGCGTAACTGCGATTTTAGAAAGTAATGGTAAGACTTACAAAGGCAAGTCTGTGACTCGTTTTTAACTTTGAGTAGGAGCTTTTGTTAATATATGAATATATATTAGAAGCGGACAGTAAAATATCTTATGTAAACTAGTTTATTTAAAGAGTAAACCAACAATTAATACTTTTCCATATTTGTATATATATTATAGCAACAACTATTATATAAGAACTAACCGCATACAGTACATCAATCACACAAGTTCAAGTAGCGAAGCGCCCGTTAATATTATAGGATATCAACATACAAAGCTAAGAAGAAATAATTCACTTTAAAATTCTAGTATATCCAACAAACATCTGTTATAATATTACTGGAAATATTTTAAGGGAATTATCCGAGACATGGGCGATATATAAATAAATGTTCGTATTGGTCGACCAATATCGGAGGTAATATGGGAAGCAAATGTTTATCCTCCAACCAAATAATAATAATTCAATCATAATAAATAATAATCAGTTACGTTTTTACTCTGTATGATACATTTATATTTATTATGATTTATTGTAATAAGAATACAGCCAAATGATAAATATAAGTAGTGTATATATAAAAAATAAACATTTTATTTCTTTTTGTTACGCCTTTTCTTTTTCTCGGATCCATGGACTTTCTTTTTAGTGATACAAACGCGACAAAACCAATCCTCATTATCGTTCGGTGCCACAAATATGCCTACACAAGTCCTTGATGTTATAATTAAAATATGTTATTAGAAAATTTGAATTACCATTTATATACAGTGAATTTAGGTATTATGATGCAAACAAACTTATTTCAGGAATGAAACAAATACTGAGAATTTGAATTACCATTTATATACAGTGAATTTAGGTATTATGAAGCAAACAAACTTATGAAACAAATACTGGCCACAAACCATGAACTAAGAATTTGATGATCTATTCAATGCAATTATTTTGTAAATCCAATATAAATAGTATTCATGGGTTTTTAATCAGTAATTAAGACAACACCTATTTGCAAGTTAAGATTAATATCATGTAAGATAATTGATTTCATTAAAAACCTATTCTGCATTTTCAGTTTTGCATATAACCGAAATCCACTGTATACATATATCACAAGGAACACTTACCAATGGTACCAAGCATCACAGCCATCACAACCAATCATAGCGGAGCCGTCGTCGACTTTGCCACATGCTGGACAAATCCAAATGCGATAGCCCTCAGCATCAACATAAGATGAAGGTCTCTTTGAATCAGCATTTTGCGATGATACAGATAGTTCTTCTTCAGTGTGTGTCGAGGGTGATACAACTACTTTCTGACTTAAGGGAGGGAATGATGACCTTTTCGGTACAACTTGCAGCAATTGCTGAGGCAATAAAACAGAACTTGCTGATAATGTTGCGGAAAAGTTGGGAGAAGCATTCGCATCTGCTGCCGTTATCAACCAGTTATTTTGAACAGAACCATTGGGAATTAAATTTGTATTTCCAAGCATAAAGTCAGAAGAAACAGATACAGGTGCAGGCGTTGTAGTTGAGACTACACTTTGTGTTTCACCTAAAATTGTTTTGAATAAAATATGGATTAAGCAAATTGTGCCCAAGACCACTTTTAGACGGTTTTTTAATTTCACGCTTTACATTATATACCTTGCTAGCCAGACTTACACGCATCTTCATCCGCGAAGAACTTTAAAATAATTTGTTTGTTGTTTTTCCCGATGAAGCCTATCGCTTATTTCATTTAAAATTGGAAAAAATAAATAATTAAAAATTAGTACGGATACTATCTTGGATCGAGCGTACGATCAGATCATTCGCATTCAGACGCTTTAACCCCTGTACCGCAAACTTAAATGTAAAACAAAATATTGTTGCTTACACAACAAACATATTATATTTGCTATTTGGTTAGCAACATTTTTTCATTTTTTGCAAGGTTCTTAAATTGAAACATGTAATGTCAATATTTAAAAATTAAAACTTCACCCTCCAATACACCCTCCGTCTAAGATACTCGCTCGCTGCTCGTTTTTATAAAATAATAGCCAGCTGACTCACAGCTACGTTCTCCATTGCAAACCTACGCTGTTTCGATGTTTACGTAAAAATTATTTCTCCACTTTCCCAAAAATAAATGGTCTTAGCTCTCATTCCAATTATACAACACAAATCAAAATAGAGTTGCAAGTAGGAATGTCCAAAACAAAAATGCCTTACGGATCATCAATACATCATAGCTTTAACCCAACTCAACATCGATTTTTTAGTTGGAATGCATTAATCAAGATCGATATCGATATTTTTTCACCAGTGGCGGATTTAAGGAATGGCGAAATGGACAATAGCCGCCTGGGCCCCCGAAACAATGGTCAGAGGGCCCCCGGCCCTCCCAGCAGAAAAGCTTGTACTCCACATTCTCAAGTAGAATGTAAAATCTCTTGTAGCAAGATCTAAATGTATCAAGAGATTTTACTTACTCAAAATATCCTCCCCCATTGGTTCGTCTCTCGGTTTGACATCGGGTGAAATCTGTCAAGGCATAAGTGGGCTCGGGCAGATTCGATGTGTGGCAGAAAAAGACCTGGGCATTTTCTGTTCAGGCATTCTTGAGGCTGGGCGATTTCTATATTAGCTTAACCGAACTCTGTCAGAACTCGACGTGGGCATTCATGGCAAGTGGGCAAATCGAACTTTATCAAAATTTGACCCAGGCATTTCCTGCTTATGCAGGGGGGTCTGGTAAATTCAACATCTGTCATAATCAATGGACGTCAGAAAGTGAATTTTAAAAATAAGCAAGGGCTTTTCTCTTGGCAAAACTCTGCGAGGGCGTATTAAAGAAATGGCAAATTCTGTGCAGGGCTATTTCGACTATAGCAAATTCAAAGTTTGGCATTCCACATTTTGTAAACATGTAATATTTTCATTTGACGAATCGTAAAATGGTAGAATCGGTCAAATCATTTCTTGATATGGCGAATAAAATTACCCGAGGCATTTTCGTCTTTCGGATGATTGGCTGCCAACCATGCTATATTTACTGGCTCGATGTGTTGCTTCATAACAAAGCATTCAAAGGGACACGTTACTGATATCGCGAACGGTTTTTGTGTTTTTGTATTGCATTATTCATCAAAAGTACCAAACTGGATGATCAGACTGAGACATTTCCATATTAATAATAATAATCTCCGTAGGTTGTAAAATAGAAATGTAAATACTGGTTGTAATAACTCTAGCGCGTTCAATAGTCAACATAAATTAACCTCGATTCTGACAAATGTACGTTTCTATCTGAAAACAGGATAATATGATTACATAGTAAGTATTAAACGAAAATTTCATTTCTACCATCAATATATACACTATCTACCCGTCCTTAAACCTACAAATGACTGCAGTTAAATTTCAATATTCTAATAAATTTATCAGTGTACTCAAACTCTTACACACTTTGCATTGCTTTATAATTAGACCCAGGACTGTTCTGTGTAAATAAAACTGCGAGTGGAAAAATATGTACCCATACTGACTGAGAAAGGAATATTGCATCATCAACACTTAGGAACAAATCTCGGACTTGACACTATTATTCGACGAAACTAAAGTGAGTTCTCGACTTTTGGTTCAACTATGATCCACCCAGCTGAAAAAATTATAGCACATCAGACTGAATCAAACTAACCTTTACTTTTCTAAACTGATGAAAATTTGATGTTTGTGTGATTATCAAGTTATAAGAAATGTGTGAAATTTGTGTGAAGATCAAGTGATCAGAAAAAATTTGAAACTTGGATCTGATAAAAAATTTTCGACTAGCACTATCATATTATTTAATATATTATGCGTAACCGACAATGTTTCTGAGCATTTTCGAGACATCGGTCAGTGATTTGATGGCTGGAGCTCAAGGCTGAAGACACACTAAACGATTTCTGTATTCTCTAATTTGGATTCTGCGATGGAAGTTTTTGCTGAACGAAAAGCACGACGAGGATTCAAAGTTGCATGATTCTGTTTTTCTGTATTCAATAAACGTTTTTACTCCACAATTTATCACTTGATTTATTTAATGTACCGAATGACTGGGCCCCTCTTAGGAAATTGCCGCCTGGTCTTTTTTCCTTAAATCCGCCAATGTTTTTCACTATAAATTACATTTCTATCCCAAAAACAGAAATGGGCCAATATCTTCAAACAGTAGTTAAAGCAATTATTTTGGAAAACCGCTTCCTAGTTGTTCATAGCCTTGTTGGGTGAAAATCGAAGTATTGTAGTTTTTACATTTTGGCTGTGCGTTCTATAGCTGGTCAGTGTCTACGAATTACTTTTATATGGATAAATTTAATGAACAGCTTCCACACATTTGTATTATTATTTGTTTCTATTACTCTACTATTAACGCTTAAACATAAACGTGGAATTGACTCAACCGTATAAAAGCGATTAATATTAAAATTGCAATGTTGTATATTAAAATAGTTCTTACACTGCTTGGGTTTGGGGGGTCCGGTGACAAGTGGTGAGAATCGAGCCAATTCTGGCGAGTGCTCCCTTTTTGTTGGCTTTGTTGGAATTGAAGTCATGGCAATTTGATGTGACGTAACGCTTAGTATTTGTGAATCGTGCTCGCCACCATCAGATTGATTGGGAGAAATTGGAATTGGGGTTGATTTACCACCCAGCTTAAGTGTAAGTTTGGGCACCTGGTGGGGGGACAGATCTAATTTGGGTGATGGCAATTCATATGTCGGAGTTGCTACTTCTTGGGGCGGTGCCTGGAGAATTGTGCCTGAAACAGCGACTTCAGCCGATCCAAGACTGAGGCCAGAATTCAGTGTGATATCTTTTATATGGAGTGGAATGCCGTCGAGATTATCCTGCGGCAGTTGAATAAGACCATCAGTATGTACCTGCCAATGAATTAGGTAAAAAAAAAAATTAATTAATCTTATATAATGAAATTACAGTCTATTTTTTCACACTCAATAGGACCAGCTAATAACCATTTTATTTATTTTTATTTTTTCATAAGTCAAATTTTGTTCCAATAAATTGAATATAGATTGAGAAGTTATTAATTTAATTATAAATGTAGTAACCAACCAATACTGTGCACTCTTAATGCACCCAGGGTGCATACCTAACTCTAAAAGATGTATTCATAAACTATAGCACTGACAATCCATAAAAATAATAACGGAAGTTATCCAGCAAGCCCAAATCTTTTATCAGATACTTGCTTTAAATAATCGAAACAAAGCCAATCATAGATCCAACAGGTTAAGATGCGAGGCATCTTCAGACATTTTTAAGTTAACTAAAAATGTTAGCTTGGGTATTTAATTACTCAGAAAATTGGTACATAGGCTCCTGCTTTCATTACGCAGATCAAGTTTATTTCAAAAGTTTGATCTTACTCTCCCTTCGCCCATACTTTATTGTATGTAAATCGCGTATAACTCTAAAAGTTATTTGAGTAATAATGTGTAATTTGGTAAACCATCTGTGCTAAATACTTTTAATATACCCAGTGATGTTGGTAAAAATCTGATTAGTAGAACAAAAGTTATTTGTTAAATTATTTATCAAAAGTTATGCCCACTGCATATGGACGTTTTAAGTGTCAATGACCTAGAGGTATCGAATTTGGTGACAATATTAGTGTAGGTCTTACGCAAATCCATTTTGTTTTTGATTTCAGTATATGTTCAAATATCATTTAAGTTTTTTGTTTTGACGCGAAATGGGTTGCGGGTATCTTACGGTCAAGAACTCACGACTGTAATTTTCTTACTTGTTATTTTTATGATGTTAACCTAACATATTTTCCTCTTGAAAATGCATATAGTATTGTATGATGAATATGAATATTAAAACTAAATAAATTGGATTATCGCTTACAAAACATTACACATTTGGTTTGTTGTTAGCAATATTTTTTTACATTTTCGACAATTTTGATTTATTGAAACACATATGTCTATTCTCAATATAAAAATTAATGCTTCATCATCCAAATGCAGCCTGCGACTGCAGCCTCTCGGTATATTGAAAAAAATTATTTAAAAAAATGTTCGCCGTTGATGAACCCTCCGCGAGAGTTTGAGCGTTTGATAATCCCCTGGACCACAGCCTGCGCTGAAGGAGGCTCCAAAGGCAATATTAGGTTCACTAAGCTGTTTGAATGCAAAATCAAATAAATTGTATTGTTGTTAAGATTTGCAAGCAACATTTGCACATTTTTTGTACAAAATTTATTTTTATTTGTTGTTTTTGTTGGCTCCGGCTGCGGCCTCCATATAAAGCCTCTCGGTGTTTTCATGAAAATTTATAAATTCCATTCAATATTTAAAAATTGACCGCCGCAGAGTTAAAAAGAAGTATGGATCCTACGATCAAACCTATGACCGCAGCTTCCACGTTTAAATGCTCTAACCTTGACAACAGCCTTGAATAAAATAAATTACAAATGGGCTTATTGATCTATTTGATATGTTGTTAGCAATAGTTTTACAGTTTGAAAAGCCAGGATTCGATCCTACGATCTGCTCATGCGCGATCAGACTTTCTGTTCCCTGATGGAGTGGATTAAAAATGCAATATAAAGCTCACTGAGCTATTTGAATGTAAAATCAAATAAATTGTATGGTTCTTAACATTTGCTAGCAACATTCGCACATTTCATTTTCTGCTACCACTGGCTACGTTTCTAAATCTGATACACAGATATTTATTATTTAAAAAAAATTCAATTCACTTATTATATATCTAAAAAAAAAATAGAATTTGTTTATTCTAAACTTAAAAACTTCACAAAGACATACAGTTCTCCCCCTTTGCGGGACTTGAAAACAGCTACTTCCAACTGAGAGGCCTAAACTCTAGCTTCAAGACCATTACCGCCGTATCGCGAAACAAACACAAACTTAAGACTTTCATAAAATTTTTGTTACAATCCAAAGTCATTAGCGCCCTAATTCGCTTTGAAATTAATAATAAGTAATACTAAAACAACTTAAACTTGATGACACCAATTTTGTAAAATGCCTGTAATATTGAAGTTGTTTTTTAAAACAACCAGATTTGAAGTATAAACAAGTATGTTAGGGAAGCTACAGTCGAGAGTGCTCGACCAAACGTTTGAAAACAATTTTGTATTTGAAAACAAGAAAGCTACAGTCGAGAGTGCTCGACCGTATGATACCCGCAACCCATTCGAGAAAAAAAAAAAACACCTAAATGATATTTTAACAAAAAATATACTAAATATACTAAAACTTGTTTTTTTGTATATATTTCAAAATAGCGGGTAAAAATCCACAACACCGTTATGGTACACTGTCAACTAAACAAACAAAGCGCGAGCAGCTGCAAGTGAATTTTGCATATAAAATTGATTCTTTAATAACTTCCTTGTTTTTCATTCAATCTCAACCAAATTCGCAGGAATCATTGAGAATATAATTATTATTATGCATAACAATGCTCTAGGTCTATTATTACGGCTTTTACATACTTTTGAGGGCGGAAAGGGGCGTGGCATCCAACTTTTTAAATAAACTTGATCTGCGTAGGACCTATAGGAGTACTCTCCCCAAATTTGGTAGCTCTAGCTTTTATAGTCTCTGAGATCTAGGTGTTCATACAGACGGACAGACGGACATGGCTATATCGTCTCGGCTGTTGACAATGATCAAGAAAACATATAGATTATGTGGTCGGAGATGCCTCCTTCTGCCTGTTACATACATTTTCTGTTGGCACTAAGTTATAATACCCTTCTACCCTATGGGTAGCGATTATAAAAACTTGACTTTTTCTAGATTAATGCTTATTGTAGGCGAAGGGGGCGTGGCATCCAACTTTAGAAATAAACTTGATCTGCGTAGGGAATGCAGGAAGCTTTGTGCCAAATTTTGTGGTCTATGTCTTATAGTCTCTCAGATCCAGGTGTTCATACAGACAGACGTTTCATACATTTTCTGTTGACACTAAGTTATAATATCTTTCTACCCTATGGGTAGCGGGTATAGAAAAATAAACTGGCAACACTGCTAGTAATTAGAGCGTCTACTAGGTGGGCTGAAAAGTAACCTCCTTGACCACCAAAATGCGCTGCTATCGCAAAAATGATTGTCGATTCTTATAGTCCATTCATATTTAGGTATCCATGTTAAAATTCAGCGCGATACAGGCCTTAGTTTTGTTTTGACAGGTGATATTTGTTGACGTGTTTGACATAATTTTGACCATGGAAAAAAGCGATTTTCGTTCCCTCATAAAATATTATTTTTTGAGTGGCAAAACAGCGACGGAAACTAAACAAAAGTTGGATAAATATTATGCGGCTCATGCTCCTTCAGATTACACCGTGAAATATTGGTATCGAGAGTTTCGTGGTGGCCGAAACTCCATTACCGATGAAGTCCTTAGTGGCAGGACCTCCAATGCAGTTACACAGGAAATTGTCCAAAAAATATATGAAATGGTGTTGGCTGATCGGAAAGTGAAAGACCGCAAGCTAGCAGAGGCCGCAAGGATTAGTACTGAGCGTACAGAACATATTTTGGGCGAGATTTTGCACATGAAAAATTGATCCTGCCGTTGGCTGCCGCGTATGCTGACTCCAGACCAAAACCATGGTTTCACAAAAATGGCTAAAATCAACGATTTAGGACTCCAAGTGCCTCCCCATGCACCTTATTCACACGATTTGGCTCCCACGGACTATTACCACTTCCCAAACCTCAAAAGATGGCTCATCAATAAAAAATTCTGCTCGCGAGAGGAAATTATCGATGCTGTTTAGGAGTATTTTAGACCTTCCGGAGAATTACTTTTCAGATGGGATAAAAAAGTCAGAAAATCGCTGGAATAAGTGTATCGACCTAAAAGGAAACTACATTGAATATAAAAGAAGAAAAAAAAAAAAAAACAATTTTTTTCATTTCCAAGGAGCTTACTTTTCAGCCCATCTAGTATTTAGAAATCATGCTCGAGTCCTGTATATGAAATTTTCGATATCAAGTAGACCTGAGTTTATACCAAGATGATTAAACTTTAATCATATAACATAATATAAAATTATAATATGATACAAATTGTTGTGTCTTGAATGACTTTTCTTGATTTAAAAAATATATGCCTGTTGCTTACAGAATCATCGCTACTCAAGCCAATGTCTAAGCCCGAATACTTTAAAAAAATTGAAAGAAACAAAGTATTTCCATAGCTGCTGCCGTTTACGATTGCCAATAAATATCGTTTTTGCAAGATCCAATTACAAAAGACACGTTGTGTATTTGTGTGTTTTAGCATTCTAACTCTCACCGATTGGGCAGTGGCAGGACTATCAATTTTATGGACTTCATAATTAAAATCAGTGAATATGCTATCGTTCATTGAAATTGGGGGAAAAAGAAATTATAATTTTTCTGCAAATGTGAAATGTATGTAACATTCAGGCCCTATAATGAATATATATTCTTGATCAGTATTAGCAGCCAAACTGATTTAACCATGGCTGTTAAATAGCTGGGGACACTAGATACTATGAAGATTTCCAAAACACCGAAATTATTTATGGGGGGTGTTATTAAAAAGTACATCCCATTCTTATATTCGACAAGACAGTCACAGAAATAGAATAATAGAAACGCATTTTCTCAGTTTCTTCAACTTCATATTTTTATGTCAGAATCTAATCTTTAGTACAACTTTTTAATTTTTCTTAAACATAAATATATCAGTCTTTAATAATTACGAACAAAAAGATCAATTTTTGACTTCAGTTTAATTTAAATTAAAATTTTGATTTTCGGCCTGGAAAAAATAAAATAAAATTTAAAAAAAAAACGTATATTCGTATAACAGAAATGTTAATATACCAACTTTAGGTAAATCTTATCATTAAATTTTAGTATTAAAATAGGTCGTGAAGAGCAGTGCACAGGTGTGCAGAGAAAAATAATACTTAGACTTAGAGAAGAAGGCCAATCTATGACTCAAATTACAGAGTTAATGGAGTGTTACACAAAAAATATGTTTTCTGAAATCCATTTCATAGAATAACCAGGAAAAAAGGGGCGGTAAGCGAGCGACTTCAGAAAAATTAAACAAGGGGGTTATTTGAAAATCGAAAAAGGACACACTCCATTCATAAAAGGACCTTAAAAATGGATGAAATCGATAGTAACTAAACGTTCTATACGTAATAGGCTTGTTGAGCGTAGTTTGAAGGCGTATTCATCAAGAAAAGTCAAACACCTGAAGCGGGTAATCATCGCCATTGCACTATATTGGCTACACAGTGCCTAACGGAGTCGAAATCTATTTAGAATCATAAGCAGAATATTTTTGGGAGCCTAACTTAGGTTTTTCCATCATTTTCAAACATATTTATCTTTATTTCGTCGGGCCTCACATTTTTCCAGATTTCGTGGTGTCTAGGTTTCTTGCCAGAAAAGATTCGCTTGTCCATAAGCTTTATGGTCAGAATAAGGTCTCTCCTTGATGCAAGCGCCTTTAAACATCGCTCTACAAGCCTATTTCGTATTGAACGACTAGTTACTGTCGTTTTCAATAAAACGAACATTTCAGCAAAACACGTGCGCATTTCTATTATTTTTTCCAAGCCGAAAATCAAAAATTGAATTTAAATTAAATATCTTAATTAACTCAATTAAAAATATGATCTTTTTGTTGTAAATTATTGAAGATTGATGTTTTAATGTTAAAGAAAAATTAAAAAGTTGAACTAAAGATTAGATTCTAAACTAAAAATGTAAAGTTGTAGAAACTGAGAATATGCGTTTCTATTTTTTTTTTATGACTGTATATAAAGTAGTTTGTAGACACCGACATAGCTATAGTACTATCAACGCACAGCCCAAACTGTTAAATCTACGATGCTTCAATTTCCACACAACTTAGATATGGACATCTAGGCGCCCACTCAGAAGCGATTTTTGCGAAATAATTTCTCTATCTTTAATCACTGTTTGAAAATGTAATTAATTGTCTCTTGTTTTAGGGAAAAATATCGATATCGCTCAAGATTGATGATTTCCAAATAAAATAATATAATAATAATAATAAAATAAAATATCGATGTTGGGTTAAAGCTTTGATGTATTGATGATCCGTAAGGTTCAATGTAATGAAAAGTTTCAGAAATAAATGAATTTCTTAATGAAATAACGATAAACTTTTCTTAGTTTGTTTTTGCGTGTTTTAAAATAAATGTATGCGTTGGTAACGACGATATCCACAAAAAGCTCGGAAACATTTATATTTTGCACAATCCCACTTGCAACTCTATTTTCATTTGTATTGACTAATTTGAATAAAAGCTAACAGCATTATATAAGTAAGAACCGCAAGGCTGCAGACGGAGGCCTTTTTGAAGGATGAAGTTTACATTTTTAAATAATGATGTATGTTTCAATTTAAGAATCTTGCACAAAAAGAAAAAATGTTGCCAACAAAATAGAAAATATGTATGTTGTGTGAGCAACAAGTTAATTTATTAAACTTTACATGAAAATGACTGGATCAGAAAATTTTGTTTTTGGAATTTATTTCATCCATGTTTGTGGTGCAGCGGTAGGGCGTCTGAATTTGGATGCTCTGATCGTACGCTCGATCCAAGATAGGATCCGTACTTTTTTTAATTCAGCGACGGAGGAATGTTTTTTTAATTTTAAATGGAAATAAAATAATAGAGAGACTACAGCGGGAGGAACAACAAATTATTTAAAAGTTCTTCGCGGGCGAAGCTGTGCGTAAATGTGGCTAGTTTTTATATAAGAAACTAGCCAGTACTTTAAGGCATTTAATTTGATATTTTGTTGTTGTTGCCTCCCGCTGCAGATTTTCGCTGAAGCCTCTCAGTGTTTCATGAAAATAATTTTATTTCTAATTAAACTTATAAAAAAGGTTAGCCATCGCTGAATTAAAAATAAGTATGGGTTCTGTCTGGGTTAAACCTACGACCTCAGCATCCTCACCTCATACCTCACCGAGCTATTAGCAACATTTTTTAATTTCCTGGAAACGTTCTTTAATTGACACGTATTTAATGTCAATATTTAAAAATTCAAACTCCATCCACCCATTGAGAAATATTACACAAGAATGAAGATAAATTTATATTAAATTTAACTTACCAACTTGTCTTTTTTCTTGTCCTTTTTCTGTTTCCTATCGACATATTTCAGTTTATCGATCTTCGACGAATTTTTTTCATCACATTTATCTTTATTCTTTGTTTTATCCTTTTTATCTTTTTTTTTTTTGCTTTTACCCTCCTTGGTTCTCTTTGGTTTCTTGTGAAGCTTGTGGAGTTTCAGATCATTCAAACTGTTGTTGGGATTGTTTGTCGGAGTTATTGTAATGTCATCAAAACTACTCGAGCCAACCAAATTAGGTACAAAGTTGTTTTCAGAAGGCGTAGCAAGGGTTTGCAGCGTGACCTCAGATGTTGCGCCTGCTGCTAAACTAGTTGCTGGTACTGTTCTCGAAGAGTATGCCAAGCCACTATCGACACATGATAACGGTATTAGGTCTGCACCGCCTGCCAAGCTAAACTTATCATTGCCAATGAAGTTAATATTGAATGCTGATGATGAAGACGACGGGACGACGGACAATGGATTCATGGATTCATGCTGATTCATTTTAAATGCCGGTAGTTTTTTAAATGATGAAATGGGATTTGCCATTATTGAATAGGGATTTGAGGAGCTGTCAAATTTTTGAATACTTGTTATTATGTTTGGATTCTGCAAGAATCCATCACTTTTAGATTTCCCCCCTTTTTGTCCATTACTGGACACATTATCATTTGAATCATCCGAGACTTCAATAGGATCTCCAAGGTTGCCAGTGCCAACTGTTGTTGTTTTAAGTTTGTCCATTTTTTGGATTAATATCGCATCCTCGATGCCTTTTGATCGAATTCCAACGCCTTGATTGATATGCGCATTTTTGATGTCTCTTCCCATGATTTCCATACTTTCCTCAACAATCGGATCAATCATTGAATTTGGTTTATGTCCATCGACAGGTAAAGTTGCAATTTTCATTGATTCTGGTACTAAAGGAGCCACATTGCAATAACTGCGCTCCGAATGCGAATCAGCAAGCTGAAGCATTGATGTGTCTGTCGCTTTTTTTTCTGTATATAAATAAATAGAAGTGATTTTAAAAATGTTTATACAATAAATATAATATATATATATGCACCATTTTAACAAGTGTAAGAAAGCAATATTTAATGGGGGCAGAAATTTTAATATTTGGATCAGCTGTTCGCGCTTAGGTGGATAGTTTGACTATGTATGATAAATGAAATTCATTCTACTAAATATATATGTATTTATACACAAAATATATAATATTCACGTATAATTTTTCGTTGTTTTGTTTTAAATTTTAAATTTTTTTACTGTCAGTGATTTATAAATTAATTGTCATATAAAATACAACAAATTCAATTAAATAACAAGTAAGAAAGCTACAGTCGAGAGTTCTCGACCGTATGATACCCGCAACCCATTTCGAGAGAAAACAAAAAGCTTGAATGATATTTTAACAAAAAATATACCACCGAATATACTAAAATTTGTTTTTTTGTATATAGATATTTTTTTTTAAATCCATTAAATACCGACATGGTCACTCTGTCAACTAAACAAACAAAGCACGAGCAGCTGCAACTGAATTTTGCATATAAAATTGATTCTTTAATAACTTCCATGTTTTTCATTCACAGGAGTCATTGAGAATATAATTATTATTATGCATACCAAAATTCAATGCTCTAGGTCTATTATTACGGCTTTTACAGTTTTTGGGGGCGGAAAGGGGGGTGCAAACTTGATCTGCGTAAGACCTACACGAATACTGTCACCAAATTTGATATCTCTAGGTCATTCACACACTTAATACGTGCATATGCACTAGGCACAAAAATTTTGATAAATAATTTAACGAATAACTTTTGTTCTACTTATCCGATCTGTACCAAAATTACAGGGTATATTAAGAGTGTCAAGCGCAGATGGGTTACACATCATTACACAAAGAACTTTTGGAGTTATACGCGATTTACATAAAAAAAACTTGACTTTTTCTAGATTAATGCTTATTGTGGGCGAAGGGGGCGTGGCATCCAACTTTTGAAATAAACTTGATCTGCGTAGGGTATGAAGGAAACTTTTTGCCAATTTGGTGTCTCTATGTCTTATAGTCTCTGAGATCCAGGTGTTCATACGAACAGACAGACGGACATGGCTATATCGTCTCGGCTGTTGACGCTGATCAAGAATATATATACTCTATGGGGTCGGAGATGCCTCCTTCTGCCTGTTACATACATTTTCTGTTGGCACTAAGTTATAATACCCTTCTACCCTATGGGCAGCGGGTATAAAAAATAATTGTTCACGTTGATTCCCAAGTGTAAGTGCAGCTTAACTGCTTCAAATCGTCCATGTTTATCTTGAAATAAGATGTGGAATGTACAAAATTTGTAACAATATTATTATTAAAAACAATATTTTATATCCATAGTGTAGAAAGGTATGATAAATTAGTGCCAACAGAAAATATATGAAACAGGCAGACCCCATAAGGTGTCAACAGCTGAGACAAGTTAGTGCCAATAGAAAATGTATGTAACAGACAAAAGGAGGTTTCTCCGACATCACATAGTATATATATTCTTGATCAGTGTCGAGTCGATTCAGTCCGTCTGTCTGTATGTTCACCCTGATTTCAGAGGCTATAGACCTAAGAATATTACGCAGATCAAGTTTGTTTTAGAAGAAAAAGTTGGGGCACAAAATAAAATGTATAGTTCAAATAATTTCTGAAAATTTGTTTGCAATTGAATAAAACACATAGACATTATTAAATACAAAATTTTAAGAGCATAACTCAGGTGCAGCTGCATTTGCGTTTAGTTTGGCTGCCAGTGTGATGTATAGTATATTATGCTTTATTTTCAACGTAATAGTAAAAAGTACGAAATCGGAGAAAATCGACAGCATTTGAAGAAGAAAAACGTATGTTACATCAATTTATCGTGCTTCAAAGCATCAGGTTCGTCCACAAAGGTCATAAGCAAACACGGGTGAAGCTGAGTATTAACATTATTATTTACCTGAATTCGTTTCGAGTAATGATGATCCGTATCCAATGACTGATGATGCCCTACTTGTGTCCGGTAAAGACATAAATGAATGCGACATTATTTTATTTTTCCCAAAATTGGCAAGACTTGTTGGTGGAAAGAGTCCGGTTGGTATAAGGCCTGGCCGCGGAGGGAAAGATAAAATTGGTAGCGTCCCCATACTGCCTATGTAACCATGAACACCACCTATTGATGACGACAAATTGGCTGGGAAATGTTTTATTCCATTCGTATTCGTAGGAGATTTAGACAATGAAATTTGATTCAATTCAATAGACTCTTTACCAAGCGAGTGTGTCTTTGTGTTTTTTTTATCAATAAAAGAAAACTTCTTGTTTACTTCATTTTTAAGATTATTTCGAATAGAATTATCATCGCATTCAATTTTATTGTATTTGGGTTTTCTTTTTTTTTTCTCTTGTTTTTCTTTGATTTTTTTAAGTTTTATATTTTTGGCTGCACCATTGCCACCAGATGCAAAGGTAATAGGTTGACTTCGAGCTTCTTCGCCAATTACTTTGCCTAAATTGTCTGGTAATACATTTGGTAATTGTTTAGTTTGTTTTGCTTGAACGAAGTGAGTTGAATTGATGGATTCCGATCCTATTGACAGAAGCGCTGTAGTCATAGATAGATTCGCTGGAGGATATGATATTGCTGGAGCAGCATTCAATTTACTAGGCTTCATTTTTTTCGACATCATCAACTCGTTGGGAACATGCGGCTTTGCAGAGCTGTTCTTTCCACCTGGTTTACGACCACGTTTTTTAGGTATATTTAGTTCAGTTAGATTTTCTGACAAGAATGGTTGAGTTGCAATCGATTGTTCTTTGTATACTGGCATTATTAAATTTGATGCTGTCATATAAATATCTGTGACACCTAAAGCTGGTGCTGGAGTTATAGTTGTGCCAGATGGCAAATTTACTAATGGTGAACCGTTGCTTGCATTGCCGAATAAATTCGTTGGCATTGTGTGTAATGCATTTGGTGCGAGAGACTTCATTGTTTTGGGCTTAGATAGTTTTTTAAAAATATTTAATTTATTTCGGTCAGGTTCGCTGCCAAGTTTGACATCATCTCCGCCCAAGTCATTAGATGCATCAATCTGGTTTACTTCTGTAGCATCCAGAGACAAAACTCCCCGAGTTGGACTGTCAAAAGTATTCTTAACTGCTGACGGATCGGATGGCAATGGTATGGATTGAGCAGGCGAAGAAGCTGCAATCGCTATTGGTTGATTTAGGATTTCATTTGAAAATACTTCAGCTCCCGAGAGCTGCTTAGATACCATTTGTAAATTCAATTGCTGTTGTCCTTGTTGTTGTAGTTCTTGTTTCTGGCTTTTTAGTTGTTTTTGTCGCTTTGTTTGCTTTTTCAGCAGTTTTTCGTGTTGAGTTCGTTCTGTTGGTGTTGTCCTGCTGTCCGTTGTTAATATCGAGTGCACTCCTCCACGATTTAAATGTTTCATAGATTTTTTAAACCCAACCATACTGGCATCACCTTCAACCTGACCCTTTGATAATTTGTGATACATTTTGAATGCTTTTCGATGGGCTTTTTCTTGTGCCTTATTTACATCTAGTTCTTCACCGATTAAATATTTCTTTTTACTCTTAATGGGTTTGGATAGACCTTGTATTGGTTGTGTTAAAGCTGGCATAATTACTCCTTCCAGAGTTTTATTTTCAGATTTATTATTATTTACTGAGGAAATTTCATGAAGTAGACATTTTTCTCCAGTCCGTGAATTGGGCTCATTAATAGCTTCGTCATTTGATGTTTGATTACGTGCATTAAGTAAATTAGATTCTACTGTAATCGAATTTTTAGTTTCTAGCATGTCATTAGAAGAAAAACTAGGCGGTGCGTCTAAGCCTTTTAATTTTTCTGAAACAATAAACAAATGAATTTTGTCAATACAAAATATTTTTTTTAAGTTGTATTATAATCATAATTGTTAAGCAAAAGCCAACACAAAGTTCAAAACAATTTATCAGTTAAAGTTAAATTTGAATTCGTTGAAGGTGGTTAAAATTTTGGACTTACCAATAATTTGAGGAATAAAGGCTTCTGGTAACTTTCCCTCGATTGCTGGAGAAATAAAGCCTCCGGTTGTCATTACCACACTGCTGATTGTTCGAACTGCATGACCATCAATAGTATCAATGTGATCTCTGGACGATAGTGGTTTTAAGGACATTGATGATTCGATTTGCTTGCACCAATTTTGCAAGTCCGTTGCGCTCTGTTCTCTTCCCCCCGACGACGATAACGAATTATCTGCACATTTTTTCTGATAATTAGGGGATAAATTGTCGATTTCAGATGAAGAAGGTGCTAAAATGCTTTCTGTCGGTGGTAGCATGGCTGGAAGATACTCGAATATGTGAACCGGTCGTGTTAAAGTCTCTGCGCTGCCAGGTTTAAGAAAATTCAAATGGGAGTTTCTTTTTACTGGATATTCGGGGACTTCTCGAGCGAATGGCACTGGCTCAACATTTCCAATATAATCTATCAATTCGTTAACGTCGATGGAAAGGTTGCTAAAGCTCAATTGAACGTCCCTAATATTTGGCTCACTACGATTTGCTTTATGATTAGAAAAGAAATAATTATATAGATGTATGTTTTTGCATACATACGTGTATACATGTATGTGAGCATGATTATGTGTACTCACCGTGTTCTACTTGGCTGTGAAGATCGCGGGCCAGTTCTTGAACAAACTTTAATAATATATCTTCCAATAACTCCAAAGGCGCATTCTGCGTACTGCAGTATCCAATGGTTTGCGCAATTTGTGCTATTACAATTCGTAATACCTCAGAAGAATAGATTTCCGCCATAATTTCCCAGATTAAAATCCTTTGCTGCAAATGTTTTCACTTCTGTGTACTACGTCTAGAGATGGGTCAAGCTTTGATTTCTCTTTATCACAATATATCGATTAATTATTTTCGTGTGCTTTATTAGATGCGTTCAACAACAAATTTTGTAAACATAAATTTTCTTTTACAATGCAAAAGAGAAATTAAAACACTCAATAGAAAATATTGATATTTAAATATATATACATTATCGGAAATTAAAGTGAATTAGTTATAAATTATTTATGTTGTATGGGTTCACACAGCGTGGTCAAGGAACGACTGAAATATGAGTGTTGTCCTACAAAACAAATGGGTTTTTTCAAAACTTGACGTAATCGTTATCAATTATTCACAAGCCTTATATAAGTACAAACAGGCAAAAACTTCGCAGTTGAATAACACTTGTGCGATAAATCGTAAGTCATCAAAAATTAATTGACCCTTAGCAACCCACCTAAGCTAGTTTATTTTACTGGTAAATCCACCACGAGGAACCAGTCCGGAGCCACTTCGGAAGTTTTAGTGTTAGATAACTCACATTGTGTTTTGGCGCGAAATGTGTGAAATGAATGCATTCGAATTGAATTAAGTTGAATGTGAGAATGTTGAAATGAAACGACATTGTGCGAATATGAGTGCGTGTTACAACTCATAACATAAGACGTTCAGTGAAATGAGTGGGAAAGAGTGAAACAAAAAACGAAATAAAAAATTTGACGACGCCCAAGCCATTCGAATAATTCGAGTCATTGGAAACGCTTATTCTCTTTCTCAAGCGTTCACATATTCAATTCAATTTGTTTCATTTGAACGTTGTGCGCCCGTGTCTTACGCGAGCGAACTCAATACACATACACAGCTAATGGCGATTATAAGTGTTATTAATTTATGGTTTATCTATCACAACTAATGTAAAGAAAAAAAATCAATGTAGCCGATTAACTCTCGCTCCCAAACTGGATGGTTTGTAGGGTGTCAGCTGAATTGGCCTAGATAATTTTTCCCATTGTCGTTCAGCCCTTCAGAAAGCAGAACCCGGTCATCCGACAACTGACTGGATGTGCTAGTACTACAAGCTACAGAAATAAAAATAAGTTAAATAAAAATAAAATTGTTTACCAATATAAATAAAGCTTTTCTATCCTAGGAATGAACATTCGATGTTAATTATATCACTAAGAATGCTGTTTCCATCGAAGTTGGTGGAGTACAAAGGTACTTAAATACGTACTTTACAAGAGAATTATTACTCCGCAGAAACTTAATAATAGTTGTATGCAAAAATTTGCTGTATATAATCTACGCAATTGAGCTGATCTCATTTTGGTTTTCGGCTCAGCTTTTGTAACCATTATAAATATTATAAAATCGCCTTTATCCAATATTAATGGAAAATTTTAATGATCTTCGTGAACTACACTTTTAACTAGACTAGAAGCAACTAACTCTCGCAATGACAAAATACAGTGGCTCACACCTTATTTCGTGCAGAGGAAATGTCAACTTTCAAAGTCGAATATCTTTTGAACCAGAAGGAATTTGATAAAAATGTAAATGCAGTTTTGTTTAGCAGATATTTATTATATACGCAGGTTCTTCATTGTTTTTCCTTTTTTCTAAATAAAACTTAAAACTAACAAAAACATCAAATATTTGCATATTTAAAGTTACAGCTTATTTCGTGCAAGGAACTTGCTATTAAAATGTTATAGTAAAACTAAAAAATTAAAGCCTAGTGTGACCTCCTTTCTGTTTAATGACGTCTTTTAAACGTGATTCCATCGATGAAACTAATTTTTTAGTTGTCTCAATAGGCATTTTGTTCCATTTTTCTATAAGCGCTTTTTTAAAGTTATTTTTATTAGACGTCTTGCGAATGGCATGATCGAGAATGGCCCTTAAATTCTCAATTACATTGAGGTCAGGTGACTGGGCTGGTGGAATAATAATGCGCGGACAATTCCAGATTAACCTGGACTGCACAATAGCCGATTTGTGTTTTGGGTCATTATCCTGGTAATATCTAAACCGCCCTTCCAAGCCCAGATTGCCCGCACTTTGAATGAGATTATCTTTCAATATTTGAAGATACATCATTTTGTCTATGTTCCCATCGATGAAAACTAAATTTCCAACTCCTGAAGCCGCCATCCAAGCCCAAACCATCACACTCCCACCTCCGTGATTTACCGTTGGTCTTAAATGTTTGTTTTGGAGCTCTGTATTCGGTTGTCTCCAAACATACTGCGTCCCATCCGACCCAAATATATTAAATTTGGACTCATCTGCAAAAATAACTTCGTTCCAATAGTTCATAGGACGAGTTACGTAATCCTTGGCGAGTTTATGTCTGCATAGCTGGTTTTTCTTATTTATAAATGGCTTCTTTCGACTTACTCGACCATTAAAGTTCTGATCCCGAAGTATACGGCGGACAGTTTCTACAGAACATTTCTTCCCCATTTTATTCTCCACCAAGGATGCCAATTTTGAGCCGATAATTTGGGGTTGACTTTAGTTTTGCGGACGATTCGTCTTTCCTCGGTCTCAATGAAGATTTTATTCGGAGCGTTTCGGCCCTTATCTGCCACCCGATTTTCCCGGACAAAACGTTGAATGATATACTACACAGTACTGAGGCTTAAATCAACCATCCTAGTTATTTCCCGCTGAGTGCTCCCATTTTTAAAATTATTTAGAACTAATTCCCGCTTTTCAATTATGGTACTTGGTTCAATTTGCAAAATTTCAAATATAATGTATTTGTAGTGTGACCAGCTATAATTAAATATCAGAAAAAATTGACAAACAATATAACCAATAGTATTCATTAAAAAATTTCCATTTTTAAACCCCAATTCCAAAAATAAAGTGCATCCAAAAATCTTGCACGAAATAAGCTGTGACTTTAAATATGCAAATATTTTATGTTTTTGTTAGTTTTAAGTGTTATTTAGAAAAAAGGAAAAACAATGAAATACCTACATATATAATAAATATCTGCTAAACAAAACTGCATTTAAATTTTTATCAAATTCCTGGCTCAAAAGATATTCGACTTTGAAAATTGACATTTCCTCTGCACGAAATAAGGTGTGTATATGTATGTATATGCCGCTGCAAAAATCGTTGCTTTCCGAAGAAAAGGCAATTGACGAAATGTTTTGCATATTTACAGTTATTCATTTGCACCTTTCTTTCAACATAATTTTGACAAAATATATTTGCCGACCACTGTAATTATAGATTTGGTTGCGATGTTTACAAAATAATATCGATGTATCGAACAAATTCCACAACATCGATAATATCAAAGGAACCATCGCTGATTTTAATACAAAACATTTATTAAATTGAAATAAGTACGATATTCACAATAAACATCACACTGTTTATTTACATGTGTATCTTGTACATCAACGAAAAGAAGTTGTACAAGCGTGACAAGTGAAAAACTGTATTATTCTATAATATTAAGGTACAATCTCGTTTTTCTGACAGTTTCAAAATCTACTCTGATGAAGTAACATTTTATTGGTTAGTAAGTAACATATAACACACATGCTTTGGCATTAAAATCTCATTTATATACAATACGTAACACATCAAAATATGTAAATGCACAATGTAATAGAATAGGTTTTTCTTAACAACCGACTTCATAAAAGTATATAGTATGTATATCAAAGTGTATCGCGGGTGAAGTTTCGGCGCAAGTTGGCTAGTAATAAATAAATTAAAAAAATTAAAAACAGGCAGGGCTCTTTGTGCGCAATTCTTTTTTAAAAATTGCTTTTTTCGATATTCACTTTGAATTGTTAACTCGTTGCATGACCTGCCAAATACCTGCTCGATCGTTGTTTAAATCTATGAATTTCTCCAAATTTTCTTTTCTTTATCATACTATAAATTCTCCTCATACGTTTTCAATTGAGCTTTAATTCAAGAAACTGACTTGGCCCACTCATAATGTTTACCTCGTTCTCTGTAAACCAGTCACTGGCCAGTCTTGACGAGCGTTTTGCGTCATTATCCTGTGGAAGGACGCATCTCAAGGACATTTTTTGTTTAGCGTGATTTTTATACCCGCTACCCATAGGGTAGAAGGGTATTATAACTTAGTGCCAACAGAAAATGTATGTAACAGGCAGAAGGAGGCATCTCCGACCCCATAAAGTATATATATTCTTGATCATATATATATTCTTCAACAGCCGAGACGATATAGCCATGTCCGTATGTCCGTCTGTTCTCAGATCTCAGAGACTATAAGAGGTAGAGCTACCAAATTTGGGGACAGTACTCCTATAGGTGCTACGCAGATCAAGTTTATTTCAAAAGTTGGATCATATATATATTCTTCAACAGCCGAGACGATATAGCCATGTCCGTCTGTCCGTCTGTATGAACACCTAGATCTCAGAGACTATAAGAGGTAGAGCTACCAAATTTGGGGACAGTACTCCTATAGGTGCTACGCAGATCAAGTTTATTTCAAAAGTTGGATGCCTCGCCCCTTTCCGCCCCACAAGTCTGTAAAAGCCGTAATAATAGACCTAGAGCATTGAATTTTGGTGTGCATAATAATAATAAAAATAATAATAATTATACTCTCAATAATTCCTGTGAATTTGGTTGAGATCGAATAAAAAACAAGGAAGTTATTAAAGAATCAATTTTATATGCAAAATTCACTTGCAGCTGCCCGCGCTTTGCTTGTTTAGTTGACAGTATGACCATAACGGCGTTGTGGATTTTTACCCGCTATTTTCAAATATATACAAAAAACAAGTTTTAGTATATTCAGTATATTTTTTGTTAAAATATCATTTAAGTTTTTTGTTTTCTCTCGAAATGGGTTGCGGGTATCATACGGTCGAGCACTCTCGACTGTAGCTTTCTTACTTGTTTTATCCGAATAAGGTCATATTATCAATTAACCGATGAATCCGTACGTCACTTCAAGAAAAATAGGCTTGACCCATTATGCCTCATCCTGCATCCTGTCATCTTTGGGAACCGGATCACCAATTTTGAGCCTTTTGAGCAATGTTCATATCATCTGTAGTCATTACAAAAAAGATTAAGATTTGTGTCTTCGCTCCACAAAATTTTATTCCAAATTGTAGAACCTTCTGGCCCATACCCTGACAAATAATTGGCACAGTCTTGCTACATCATCAAAATTGGAAAAGGACATTTTTGGGGTATGAGGTCTAGTAGATCTACATTTTTACATCTACGACAAACCGTTTTAGATGGTATTTCATTGCTGATTTGAGCGGAAATGACCTTGCAGAACATGAATATGTCCCTTTTTGCAAGAATGACCATGCGAATGTCTGTTGTTTGTGAAGATTTCTTCTTCCAACCTCAGAAGTGAGTTTTAATTTGAAAATAGAAAAAGAGTTTTTGCAATTTCTGGACGACTTTTCTAATTTATTCGAAGATAATAGTTAATAGTCCTTTCTTTAATAGTACAATGCTATTTTTCGTTCTTCAAAAGATTTTTTATTACTCAGATGTACTAAAATATGCAAGAAGTCAAAATAAATCAAAATTACCTTTGTACCCTTTTATATTTTCTTTAAAATTTGTGTTTATAAAGATATTTTTTTTTTGTTTTATATTAGTATATTTTATTTTAAAATATATAAGTTTCGTGAATTAAGTAATTAAACAAAAGTTGATGCCTAACAAACATTTAACATTTGAATATTTTTAAATTAAATAATTAAAATAATTATTTTAATCGAAGTAATCGAAATAAAAAAAAATTGTAAGCAATACGATAAAAAATAAGCAAATATGTACTATTCAGATTAGGACACTCATAAATATAATGTCTTATGGGGAATTAGCTGGGATACATTGACTCCGCCAAAACTCAGCCACGTTGACTTGAGACTAATTTATATATTAAATAGAAGAGATAACTCGTGTATCTTTAATTCAAATTTACCACTTCCTCCCCTTGAGATGCTATTTTACACAAAAACCATGTGAAAAGAATCATTTGTTCAGTTATTAGTTGCTTGGATTATTAAATCACGCTAATTATTAAGACTTCCTATCAGAACTAACTCAAAAAAAATTAAGAGAGAAGCAATGAAGGCTTAACTGTAAAACACCTGTTTACCTTTGCTTTCTATGTAGAATTTCCAAAATAAACTTAAACTGTAAGAAACCCATTTTCCAATTTTTAAAGATTTCACAATACCCATGGGATTTACCAAAATACTTATTATAGATCTGTGTCAAAAACTGACTGAAGCGCTATTGTACTATTCGTCTGCCGTAAGAAAAAATAGTGTATCGCGCATTTTTTGCTATTGCTATTGCTCTGTACTCCGACGTTCTGTGCTACAGAGCAGAGCAGAAGAGCATCCGTTTTGTTTTTGTGCTGTCTGCAATGGTACAGAGCCGATCGAACTCAGTGCAATAACGGGAGCAAAACAAATACTCTGATGCAGCAAAGCATTTTCAATCAGTGTTAAAAACATTCAAGAAAAAAATGAATAGGGCAAAAATAAGTCTCAAGCTGCAGGTGATTAGTTCGGTTAGCAGACAGTGTCCCTGTATGGTAAATTATAGTTTATTTTAAACGTAATAGTAAAATAAGTGTTTTGCTTTCTTTCGAAACGGGTAGCTGTGTCTCACAGTCGAGCACTTATATATACTATAGCTTTCGCTTTTGTTGTTTCTATTCCCCATTTAGGTTTCTCCAAATTGAACAGGTTTCAAATATAATATAAATGTTTTTACTTACAGGTAAATATTAGATGTCAAGGAAAACTATTTTAATTATCACGACTTTCATCTAAATGATATAATGAAAAATAATGAATATCTACAACCAGCATATGCCTCTAACGATAGTTCAGATTCAAGAGCATCCCAAATATTTAAGGAAAATTACGATAAGAAGTCCATTACAAATCTTAAAGACTTAAGATCTTTATCGCATCCTGAAATTAATTTGATTTTTACTCCTAAATATCGGTCTTCATCTTTAATTGGGAATAAAGATGAAATAGAAAATATCCAATCCCTTTCACAGTTAAGTTGTGGATTCCCAAATCAATTATGTAAACCGAAAATTGACTCAAGCCCACAATGTAATGAAAAAATCGAGCGAAAAGGCGATATGGATATGCATTCCATAATTATTAGAGGTATCGATAAAGCTCAAGAATTTTTCGCTAAGAGTGGAATTTTGGGACCATTAAACTTTAGTAATTCTTGTGATTTGATAAGAAAAACATCGAGGATTCACCTTGATCAAAGTTTAAAAAGTCAGGTAATTTCCATATTAACAATGTGTAAGATGTTAAAAAAATATTTATTTAAATTTTTTAAATTCTTCTAATTTTATAGTTACGTAAAACCTCTTTGTGTCTACGGACAAAAAATGTTCATGGAGAGTGCACACTGTCATCTAAACAGGCTTTTAAAGATTCAAATGATGCATCATTAAATAATATCATGATTCAAATTTATCACTTAAAATCTATAATCGGATCAGAGGAAACTAAAATAATAATGTTACGTGCTGAAGTCAATAAACTGAAGGTAATTATTTCAATTTTGTAATTGTACATTTTTTTTACGAATAAATCTCTTTTTGCAGGCCAATTTACAGGAAATTATATTTTCGCATTCGCAGACTAAAATGAAATCATCTGTGGAGAGTCCCAATATTTGTGTTTTTTGCACGCAATATTAAATCATTTTGAAGATGTCATATATTTCAAGTAATTTTCTTCGTAAATTCACAGTTTACAAATATATTATTTAAGTGGCTTAAATAAACTCTCACCCATCCTAATGAGATGCGTTCTCGCAGGACAAACAGTACGATTTATCAAGGATTTGGACGTACAAAGCAGGAAGGAACGTACAATTAAATATGATATATGCATACTTTTATGTAGCAGTTAATGCAATGAATATAGGATCAAAAAAAGAGAAGTCAATTGACTCTTATTGACCACACGATGCGTTTGGAAAGGCCAATGTCAACTGACGCTCGCCGCTCAATGCAAATTTGTATGCAAATCTATTGCATAAATTTGCGTTAGGTTTTCATAACATTTGAACCCTTTTATAATTCACATTTGTTATTAGGCGGCTTTGATCATAAACAACGCACAGATCAAATAACCGGCAAAGGTTTATTTGACGCAAATATATTTGTTTTCATTTATTTTATAAATACAAAAATCTTACCCGGCGCCATTTTAGATTATTGTATAACTTATTTATTTTTGCAAATAAAAGAAAATGAGTAATTCTGGTCAGTGTAATAGTGCCAAAGTCCTAAAATTGCGATTATACAAGAAGGATGGATAAAACTAACCTAATTATTTATTACCGTTAAATTATTGTTCATTTAACCCTTGTAATATTTACATTAAGTTCAATTGAAATCTACGGTTTATAATGTAATATAAATTGAAAATATTCGAACATAACTTGCTTACTAAACACCAACTGTGGTCCATCAATCGATGCACAAGACATATTGACGTCCTCCAATAACAATTCACAACCGTCCATTTACCATTGGCCATATGCGTGTAAACAAACAGCTTGACATTTATACATTTCATCTAACGAAATGGTTAAGATGTGTGATGTACAAAACCGCAAATAAAAATAGACATAAAAGATTTAAATAGACAATATATAATTCAAGTTTTTTTCCTATATCTTTGAAATTGTCACGTTTCAGTGTACTACACGTACTGTACAAAGACTATATTCATCTAGTTAGAATCGGAGCATGAATGCTTATGAGTTTTGTCTTCATGTTATACCATTGTATCAGTTATTCTAATCGTAGTCATCAATTACTTATAATGATTTTAAGCCATTAACATCGCCTTGACTATAACATTGTAATGATAAAGATGTCTTACGCCCGAATTATTTTGAGTCCCATTTTGAATTATAATGAAATCATTTTAATTTTTTAATTTTATTTTGATGAAGTTTGAGTTAAGGTGCCTGCTTAAATAGATCGTTATTAATTTTTGTCCTATTCGATCTATTAACATAACTTTTAATAATTACACAATATCATTGATTTTACAAGCATTATTGCAATTATTCTAAATTTTGTCTATAGCGACGTAATCGCGCACTGTTTTCAATTTTTGGATCGCCTGGTGGTGGCGAAATATTATTTCGCATTGAGGTCTCGGTTGTATTTTGATTCCATGCTGTGTTGCTCGCATCCGATATACCTGACGCTGTTGATTTACAACAAAGTGCTGCTCCGAATCCAATACTTTCGTCAACAATTTCCTTGCCAACCTTATCTTCAGTATTATCGGTTAATTGATCTTCAAAATTGCTCTGTATTGTTACACCTCGAGCGCTTAAATTATTTAGCAATAAGGTGACAACGCCATAAAAATATTGAAATTAAAGTTTACCTGCTGGAAGCCCGACATCGAGGGCGTTGAAATCGTAGTTTTAACTGTCCTGGATCTGTTACGTACTTTCCTTCAGAAAACTCCCGTCGGCGGCGTAGTCCTGTAATTCATAATATTTATTATTTGTAAATATAAACAGTATCAAAGATAAGCAAATTAATTAAAATAATAGTCTGATTGGAACCAATACACAGTTCAGTATAGAAGCAGAAATAAAAGCCAAGCGTTTAAAATTAAATTTCAGACCGTTTTTTATGCACGGAAATTAACAGCTGAGTCTGCGTAGCTGCACTTTATTTTTTCCCTATAAAATATTTCAACATTTTATCGGCAATCGCAACCAAATTTTCAAGCCTTTTCTTTTGATTTGAGGGGTGGGTTTCTATGGTTTCTATTGTTCATACATACCTGGCGTTAAGTCCGTGGTAATCAGAGAATTTTGCAAGTAATGGTGCACACGAATAGGACAATCTGTGAGCTCCAAATTAGACGTCGGTGAATCAAATGATTCGTTCTGAAGCAGTCCTTGTGGTCCAACTGTCCCAACACCAATTTGTTGTGATGCTGCTGTAGTCATAGTGACTACACCTGCCCAAGATGCACATTTTGATTGTCGCAAATTTGCCGATAACACAGGTATCTTACTTGGTGTTGACAATGCAAATTCGGAACCCGTTACATCTCTTACCATTTGATTGTGGTGATCATCAGACACAAAATTCTGGCTACCATCATTCGTATTGCACTTGATTTTGACTTTGACACCTTCAGCAGAATTAATGCTGTTCGAGCTCGGTTCGTTAGGGGTTTTGAATACGTCTTTGTTGTTAACATTTTGTTGTACATTATAAGAGCAACTTGTATTAGTTGCCACTCCGTCTTTGTCATCACAGTTAGTGGTCTCTTTATCACATAGACCTAAACTTTGAATATCACCAGGCGCTGCTCTTTCATTGGTAGCAAAGTTGCTATCAGTTGTTTTTGTGTTAGGACTTTTAAGGGCTGCTAAGGCTTCATAGTATACAGACTCGTCCAGATGTGAGTTTTCTAATAACATATAAATGAGATATAAATAAATATGTTAGAGCTGAAATAAAAAATACATTGTGTGTATACGCTCCACCCTATTGCACATACATATGTATCTACATACAAATACATATATGAATGTACATATGTATGTACATCTCACTAGAACCAATACAATTTCGATTCGAAAGTTAAACTGATATCTAAAACAATTGTAGTTAGATTAAATTAAATTTCTTATTGTCAATTCAAAGTAAATATTTTCAAATGATATTGATTTCAAATATTAGTGGCTCAATTATTTTATTAATTATATTCAACATATGCTCTTAAAACTATTAAACGTACACAGTGTGTACTACATACATACATACATATGTGTGTATGTATGTACATATTATGGAATCACAAATTGACTCTGCTCTTTTGGGTTTCTTACCTTTGGGAATGACACGAAACTCAAGTCGTCCACTGATGCAACCTTCACGTTGATTTTCAGCATCGTCGAATTCGAGTACTCGACTTTCATGAAAACATGGAGGATTGTTTGTTGTAGTTGGCTGTGGCTGTTTTTCTTCAATGTTGTTTTGCTTTTGGCAAAATGTTGTTGTTGTCTTTGCACACCACGAAGGCACTGTTTCAGTCGGTTGAGTACTTTTTATCTTGCTGAAACTCATTGGCGTTTCATCAAAACCATCAATGAGACACACATTTGGAAGGCTCTTACGATGTGGATGTGTCCTTAATGACCGCTCTTCTTTATAATTTTTTAAATATTTATCAATATCCAAATCAACTGGCACATCTTTAAATGATAATGTTGTGGGCGCCAAATCAGATGTCATATGGTTTTTCTTATTTGATAATGGTACAATTTCCGAGGTCGATTCACGCACACAAACGTTTCTAGCGATATCCATGCGATAAACCTTTATCCCGACGCCACAACGAATAAAGCATGTAAGAAATCAAAAATTTTTTATATAACGACTCGTATTTCTTTTACTTATCAAACTACTCTCTCACATAGTCTTATTGCATCAAATCAGTAATCGATTTGGTTCGATTAATCATGCCAATGGTGATAATCAATTGTGCTATTTTACGATAATATGTAGATCAACCACTTTTCCCGAAATTATCGTATGTCTTACAAACAAAGTTGGAGATGGGTTTTTAATTATTTTTTTGGAAATACGTGTGTGCAAAACTCTACACTTCTTGATTTTTTAATAAACCGTTGAAAATTTGGATTGAAAATAATTTGGCTGTGTTATGAGCATGTAATATGCAATATTTTTGAAAATGTATGTAGATTTCATACAGAACTTATTATTATATTTATAGATAATAATGTTATATGTGGTTGAAAAGACATTTTTTATAAACAATGTTTACTTAAGGGGCGATTCACATGTAATCGATCAAAATATCTTATTTTTATTTTGACTTTAATCTGTAAATAAACTATTTAAGAATAACTCCATAAAATTTCAGCAGCTTACTCAAGTTACTGTGAACAACAGATGCAGCATCGCCCGCTAAGCAAAAACAAAACTTTAAACTGATTTAAACAAATAAAGTAACTATCATAATTTATATATAATATATATGTATATATTTTTTGTTCTTCTAATTTTTGCGCAATTCTTTGGAAAAACAATTTTTACTTATTGGTAAACTCGTATATGACTTTCAATATGGGCTGAGCATTAGAGAGTTGATTGATCGTTGCTCTAAAAATTTGCAAGAATTTTATAATCGTAAGGACCGACAGCTGTTGCGTGCACTTTGTTTAAAAAATCAATGACGAAATAACTTAGCAGATTATTGTTAAAACAAAATGAAAAATGCTTATAGAGATAATATAAGCAACCTAATATTATTCTTATCGGTAATCTCATCAATTCTTGATGCACTTAAAAAGTTTTTTGAAGTTGAGGGTGTAATGACACTTTGTTTCGTGACCTACGGGAGTAATGTTTACAGGGCGTTATGACACGCACTCAAAAACATACCCATAGGCCTAAAAAAGTTTCAAACCACATATTAAAATCTTATATTTTTCAACAGTTTTACTTCACAATTTGTCAAAAATGGGACATACAATATTTGCGAGAAAAGGGGTCGTTACAATGTACACGATTGGCCCGAATTCATGCTAAGAGATATGAATGCCTAAAATGTCCATGAGAAATTAATAACAGTATTTGATACATGTGCACGATATTGAAAAAAAATGATGTACTTATGTATTATAATAAAATATTATTTTGAAACGAAGCACAACCATGCTTATTAATTCACTTTATAGTGTTGAAATATTATAAATATATGTACATTTATTTTTATTATTTCTAAAAGTCATGTGGTAAAGAAAAGCAAGTTGATACATGCAATATTAAATTATCAAATATAATTTATTCAAAAACTTTAGGCTTACAGTGTTATCAAATGCAGCTTGCTGGACGGCAGGTGGCTGTAACTCATTACGTAATACGTTACCCATTGCAGGTTCAGACCACCAGTGCGGCAGGGATAATTGAAGCGTTTCGTAGTTCTCAATGCCAGCTATATTAAGTGTATGTCTGACAAATTGCATTTAAGAAATTCCATTACATTCAGACATATTAATGTTCATTAGCGATACAAATTTTAACAACGCTCTAGCAGAGAGTTCTCACTTACGAGATACCCTGTACTATTAGGGTTACTGTTTTTTATATGCTATTTGTTTTTTCTCTTCCAACTACTAGTAATAAAAAAAATGGGGTATTTGAGCTTGTGCGTTACAAAATTTATGTAACACGTCGGTTTAGTGACTTCTTTCATATCCGTGATTTCATCCGGGTGTCGATTAATGTAAGTGAGTGGATAATAGAGAGTATAGGAATTTTAAACTAAAAATTTTAATGAATTAACCTACATTCTTTACGGATATGAAGTTTATTTTCAAATTCGAATGTAATGCTCCTTCTAACCGTAAATTACCAATATCTAAGCTTATAGACGTTATTGAATTAAGTGAATTGAAAAGTAAAAAAGTAACACTGTTACACTCTCGTCGGGAGCGTTCGATTTTGCGTTACCTTGTGCCCTTAATACTTGGTAATTAGTATTTAATATGGGTTTATTAAAATATCAAATATATGTTTGCAATGTGGAATATTTTTGTATTTATGAGCAGCCTCAGTTTATCTTTTATGTGAAATTATGGTTTCAGTTTATCTAATTTGACATTTGGGTGAAAAGGAAAAGTTCTTTGTTTTAAATTATTTTGAAATATTTAAAAAAAATTAAAAAGAGTATCTCCTACAGTCCATACAGATCAGGCATCACAATGGACCATATGGTCTCCGGGTGCTCTCGACTCCGGTCGAGCTGCCTGCCTAACCTAACCTAACCTATCTCATGTAACAAGTTAATTCTATTTTTTTTTTTTTAATAAGCAGGGGTAACAAGAACTTCAAATATGGGTGAAGGGACAGTATTAAAGCATTCTTACTTGTTACTTTTATTTTTTATTGTAATTTATAATTTATACTTTTTCTTGTAATTTATAAGTTACAATTTGATTTGAAATAATTTATTTAGTTGTAATTTTGTTTTTTACCTTGTACTTGAAGTGCATCTTTCGCTTACTTCTTTGGTGTTTGATGGAAGTAAGTTTACTTCGGACGGAACTTCAAGAAGCCTATCAATATACATTTGTAACAGTCAGGCAGCCCTGAACACTTATACACGGCATAGCCAACAGTACTTAAGTAGACAGGAGGGATGGGCAACAAGATCGTTGGTGTGTTTGCAAAGTCCGTATCAGTACTGCCGGTCTAAACGACACTATAATGAACCAGACGCTCATAACCCGGGTGCTCATAACTTTGGTGGTCCCATCTAAACCAGCTTGACCTTGATTGTAAGCTTATTGTAAAGTAAAACAAGTAAGAAAGCTACTGTCGAGTCTACTTGACTGTAAATAGTCGGTACCCAGTTTTTGAAAATGCGATTGTAGTTTTTAAACTAAAAAAAATTGTTTAAACAAATTTTGTAGGTATTATTATATTGCGAACATTTTACGAGCGTGGTCTGAACTCAAGCACAAAAGCACATTGCAAAACGTAGACGTACTCCCTAGCAACTGCGCCACCCAACTACTCGAAAGTAGATATTCTTAAAATAAATAAGGCGCATTACATATTTGGTGAAAAATTTTGCAGTTTTGGGTGCATTTTTTTTTAAATATTAACTTTTTTATTACTAGGAAAATAGTAAAAGCTTTTCTAACTACAATATCTATAATAGATTAAAAAAACAAGAATTTGAAATAGTAAAAAATTGTCTAGAGCGGAATTCGAACAGCTGAAGCTTGCTTAGCTGTTAGCGTTTTCATACACTGAAGAGTATAACGATGTCATTCAAATTACCCCTTTTTTTGCTCATATATTCCATGCTAATCATTCGATTTTCACGAAACGTGATTATAAATGGGCAATGCAAATTGACCACTCCTAGCTAGAGCGTTATTACAATACTCTACAAAATCGAAACTTGAGACTCGAGAATGCACAGAGTCGAGCATAGTCCACTGTTTGCATATCAAGTGGAAGAACTTTAATATAAACCATGGTTGGTGAACAATACTTACCTTTTAAGCTTATCATTTCCGAAAGGTTTTGATTTCGAATTGCTGGTACGGGAAACGGGTAAATTACTCGATCCGTGTAATAATGGCAAGGATACATCCGCTTTCGTCGATTTATCCACATTTGGTTGTGACTGTGAGGTGGCAAGAGGTTTGAATATTTACATACAATCTTAAAACATGTGACCTCCCTACATTATATTTTTACTAAAGAAATGTACACCAACCGCATTTACATATAGCATATGAATGTATATAAATAATAACATATATGTATGTAGCACTTACATATTTATATCGAATTCTAAATCAAAAAATTCTTTATTGTGGACATTTTAAGCATTCACCTGAGTTCGATCAATCGGACTTAAGTAAGGACTTTCTATAGTTTTGCTTCTTGATTTACCTGTGGCTCTTGTTTCCATTCGTTGTCTGTTGTATCCTCCGAATCATCAAACTGACTCTTCCATTGTGAAGCAAGGGTAAGCGCCCCGCCGCCTTTTGTTACCTGTTGAAGTGCCGACACATTTTCGTCATCAATTAATGCGAATTGTGTTACAGAATGATCCCCAGCAGCAGCACAGCTCCTCGCAGCAATCGAACTAATTACATTGCTACTCAATCTTTGTGTGGAAATCGAACCAGTTCCAGTTGTCGAAGAAGAGGGACGCAAATTGGTTAATGTCGCCGATCGCCGATTAGCTGGTGGTATTGTTGCGGTTGAAATACCACAGGTAGCGGCCGATTTTGGAATTAAATCATTGCCATAAATCGCATCAAACTGCAAATTTTCTCCACTCTCATCGACTTGAGTAGGCGGAGGTACATTTAAAACTCGCAAACGTCCATATGTTGATTTTTGATCGCCAGCATTAATAGTGCTTGATAACCGCCTACTATCGGAACCTGATTCAGCTGATTGTTGGTGTTGTTGTATGGACTTCTGAGCACCTTCGACAATGTTTTTCTTCATATTATCATTCTTTTTTTTGTTAGCTGACTGTTGTTGACTATTGTCTCTAGTGGTATTGGTATTGGTACCGTCAGGATTAATATGTCCATTTTTGTTAAGTTCGAGGTCATTTTCGGTTGATTTGATTACAAGATCATTGCTATGGCCTCTGTGTCCTATGTCCTCAGTATGCATCTTTGCTAACAGTGGCAATGGATGGGAAACAACAACTTTATCTTCTGTTGGATACTGTTGGTGGAAGTTTTGAAGTTTAGTTCAATGGTTAATATAATTACATACATTCATTAAACAAAAAGACTCACGTATACAGGCGCTGAATTATTTTGATTTGACGTTAATCCAATCTGTCCCTGACCTTGAGTCTGAACTGCGTGTCGTCTTACATTATTTGTGGCATGAGTTGACTTTAATTGCATATTTAAAGGCATCGTTGTCCCGTTATCGCCACTTCCAGCCGATTCGTGATTTGCAATCACCACCGATGAAGACTTAACCAATGCACTCGGGAAATTCGGTATAGCTACCGAACTATTTACAGCCAGCACTAGTTGTTGCTGCTGTTGTTGCTTTAAAAGCATATTTTGATTACCTGCATTAAGATTTTGCATTGCACATTCCACGGAAGTTTGTGCCGTCATTGTTGTTGCATTGCAATTCTTGTCAACCTATAAATGAATAAGCTATTAATTAATCTGAGAAGGAAGAAAATATAACACAAATGATTTCTGAAGCTTGAATCCTTTCCAATATTAAAAATATAGGAATAAAAATTGCAAATATTTGTTTCGATAATTTACGAAGGTTAAAAGAATATTTGTTTTTCCACTGCACATGTGATTTTCATTCAGTGGAGCATTGGAAATAAATTCCAACAAAATTCAAATTCAGTGGAATTTACAAAATATCGAAAATTATTTTTTTTTTAAATCGACATTTTTAGATTTAGAAAACTTCACATGTAGAACTCCAACCCGGTTTTGATTGCAAATAAGAGAGCCAGCCCTCTAATTCTCTATCTGTGTTGTGAAAAGACTGCTCGATCAAAGATTTTCACTGTAAATGCTCTGGTTTTTGAAATGTTAAAATAAATAAAGTGTCTGAAGCCGAGAATGGAAATACTGGCAAAAAAATGATAACTTCATCTACCATAGTTTATGATATCTAAGTGCTCATGCATCTTTCTGACTGGATGCCTCTTACTTCTCCTTTACACTGCACATTGGGATGAAATACCCTTATTTTTGGCAAAAACCTAAAAAGTTCGTGTTAATATATCAATAATGTTACAATTTTTTCAAGCTAAGAAAAGTCTCTAGACATCGAAAATATTTAATCAGTATCTTATTGTGTACCCCTTGTCTTCCACCAGCCCTTTAAAGTCAGCTGTTCTTGCTACGTGGTGCGTGCAAGCTTGCTGATTAGAAAAGTTTCTTAATTTTGGCGTTCTCGTATTTTTAAACAGTTTGACCAATTAAAAAACCTTATAATGGAAAATGTTTTGCATGGTATGTAGAAAATATTTGTATAAGTGTTTAATTATATGAGCTTTTGTGTTGTCATGTTTTTAATGAAATACGTAAACACTAGTTATGTTGATTCTAACCTTAAAATATTTGTGTTTCGTGGAGCATATCTAGCAAGATACAACAGGATTCAAATAACAACTTATGTGGTAGTATGTGTTATTATGTGTGTATTCAGATAGCATTTAAATAATTTGCGGGGGGCGGTTAAATATTTCAATAGATGCGAGCAAGGTTGCTATTCGTCGAGGTGACTTACTAGAAGTTTGGCTGGATAAAAATCGCAATGTCAACGCTACTTTTGACTGGGTTTGCGTCGAAGTAATTCCAAATGATTTTCCGGAAAACGATTTGGTGGTGATTAAAAACCAAAATAAGAAACTTTATTGTTCAAATTGTTCAGAAATATTCGTCGCTTCAAAGATAATAATAATGCTAGCTGGCTTGCATCGGAGCTAATATTTTATTCAAAAGATGATTCTAATCTTAATCTTGGTGGACGACCTCGGGTCTCTTATGACGAAGGAAGTTTACTGCATAAAAGAAGATTTGCTTCCGAACTTGCAAAGGAAAATTCAACACTTCTACTTATTGAAGCAGCTGCCATGTCTGCTAAGAAGGTAAAAAAACAGATATTTCTCGCATTTTAAATACGACAATAAATAGTCCTGACAGTTCAAAATTAAGGCAACAACTTTCATTAAAAGAGCCTATACCATTATCACCTGATGAGGCCTTAGCATTTATTATAGAAAACTCGTTTTCCAAGCAGCAATATATTAACATACACTTAAAGAGTATCGAAAAAAACTGCAATATATACCCAAGCTACGAAAAGGTGAGAGAAGCGAAAGAAAAGTGTCGGCCTAAAGATATAAGCGTATCAAGTACTGTTGCCGAAGTGCCAATGCAGAACTTATTGAACCATACTGCATCTCGGATCATTTTATATCAAATGCCAGTTTTCCAACAATTTCTTGATATAAATAAAGTAAAGCTTATAGTAAGCTATGGTTTTGACTGTTCAACCGGACAGAGCGTTTATAAGCAAAGGTTTAATGAACCCGAACCTATTTGCCTGGACCAATCTTTGTTTGTCACTACAATAATTCCCCTTCAAATGGTGGATCAAAATGGGAGAATTATTTGGAGAAATTAGTATTATCCACAATCCATTAAATATTCCAGGCCGCTAAAAATTGAGTTTGCTAAAGAAAGCCGGGATCACATTTTGAATTCAAAATTTCTTTTGGATTCGCAACTAAAAGACTTAAAGCGGTTTGTGTATGAGGCGGAACAATTGAGAGTGGAAGTTCGATTCGACGTACACATGACGCTCATCGATGGAAAGGTGTTGAATACATTAACGGGCACTAATTCAACACAATCCTGTCCAATTTATGTATATATATATGCTTGTATATATATATATATATATATATAATTTGTCTATATACTGCGGTTCTATTATGTGGGCGGCAAGGAAGGCAAGGTTGCAGTGTAAAAAAAAAATCCGAAATTCACAAATAATATAAGCAGTAAATTCCCCAAGTTTCAACATTCTAGCTTTAAAATTACGGTTGTGGCCAAAATAAAGGCATTTCATCCCAATGTGCACTGCCTGGTATAAAGAGAATTTATCATTATATGTTCATCTGCAATGGGTACAGCTTACAAAACTTGATGCATGACCAATAGTTTATTTATTGCAGATTTTCAAAGAGCGCATACATACCTTTTCCTTAATATTTAGAGGTTCCGTTGACGCCAAGTGAGCAGTATCAATTTCGTTACGCTTTCGAATCTGAGTATTGGATATCCGAAGAAATATTAGTCGATTGAATTTAAAGACAATATAATAAAATTGCTTACATATTCTTTACCGCTGGCATTTGACGCTGCTACAGTCATTTGAGTGATGTTACCATGCATATATTCATTTTTTATTGTTGCTGGAGCTATTGGGGTATTAGTTGCCGAATTAATATTACCAATTGTCGCAGCATCAACTTTCTCCCAATCATATGGATCGGCTTCTTTAACACCTCGTCGCTTCATACATCGCTCGAAAATGCCAATAAGCATCTGTAAATAAAGTGCATGCATAAAACAGCAAGGGATAGTAATTAAAAGCGAAATATGCATACGATGAGCAATGTAACACCATTACCCCTCCTATTGCAAAGAACACAATAACTCTTACCGCATAGTCTGGTCGGTCTGCGTATGTGAGAGATTGTATATGCTCTAAAAATTGCTTTAAATCCGATGGTAAGTGCTTTAGTAATATTCTGTGATCGTATTTTTCTTTTGTTAATCCAACTTGTTCCTTGTCTTTAATTTTCCGCCAAGGCAATTGCCCATTTACAAATTCAACAAGCATATAGAATAACGACCATAGGTCATCGTGTCGTCCCATCTCTCGATTGCGATGCGCATTTATTGAAGCATATCGAACTGTACCCCGGAATCCAGCTGCAGCACGAGGACAACGAACTTCTCCTGTTCCTGTGGTATATTGACGTGCCAGTCCAAAGTCGAGCATGTAGACTCGGCGACAATTATAAGGCAAACGGCCAACTGAAAAATTACTCTTCAAACCAAAAATATTGAGTAATATTAGATGTGGTATATAATAATCTTAGTTTTTATTACAACAAAACCAATTATTTCATATTACTAAGGGCTTTTGTAGGGTTGATCTTGCTTTATAAATGAACTAGCCAGTAAGTTTGTTTTGGATTTTTGCCATGCCCCTTTCCGTCCCCCCAAATCGAAAGAACAAGACGTTATAATAAAGCTAGAGACTTAAATTTTGGTATACATAATATAGTCCTAACAATTTCTGTGAATTTGGCTGTGATCGAATAGAAAACATGGAAGTAACTCAGGGAAAACGTTATTGGTCAAAATTCAGATGCAGCTGCACGCGCTTTGTTTGTTTAGTTGTCAGTGTGACCATGTATTTTATGGATTTTTTTTAAAAATATAAATTCATAAGACGAATTTCGGGATTTTTGTTTCGTACATTTTTGCTCAAATATCATATATATTTAATTGTTTTGCTAGCCTATTTTTTAAGAGTGTGTTCAAAATCACCGAGATAGCTATAAAGCAAGAGTAACGGCAAATACTTAAAAGTGAATTTTTTTTGTGATTTTTAATTGCGGCAATGGGCGAGACTAAATTCGTAGCTGTATCTCTTATAGTATCTGGCTACATCGTCTCGGCAGTTGATGCTGATCAAGAATATGGGTTCGGAGATTCCTTCTTCTGATTGTTCCATACATTTTCTGTTGGGACTAAGTTATAATACCCTTCTACACTATAGGTATCGGTTATAATTAGACCAGACCTTCCAACTAAGACTTTGCAACTTTGACTTCGGGCCATTGGCATCATTCAATTCGGGGATTTAAAAGACAAATTTAAGCCTCTTCATAACATTGGTAAGCTTTGATTAAAGATAGTTAGAAATTTATTTCACGATAAGGATGCATTGGGTTGATAGCAAAATCATTGAGTAAATTAAAACGATTAACTTTATATATGTATGTAGATGTTAGAATCATTAACTTCAGTGAATAACAACATACTAGAGACTTTTATATAATAATACGGACGGACAGACACACAGACAAACTATTATATGCGTAGCAAAAGAAACTTACCGGCTTAATATCTCGATGAAGGAAGCCAACAGAGTGAATAGATTCAATGGCTCTCAATATTTGTAAGCCTAGTCGAAGTGTTGTACTGAGAGAAAAGGCACCCCTTGGCTGTGCTCGTCGCAGTTCAGCCAAATTTTTGCCTTGGAGTTGCATTACTACATAATTGAATCGATCATTTCGACCACATCCAATAAAACGGCATACATGTTCTTTGCCTTGCAACTTTTTCAGAACCGCCACTTCCATTTTAAGCACCTGTTTTGGTTGGCGAGCTGATTCGACCTTGAGTGCCACCTGTTCTCGAGTTATTAAGTCTTGGCCCTCGTAAATTTCGCCAAAACCTCCACCACCAATCTTCCGTATAACCTAAAATAGAAAACATGATATTATCTTAAATTATTATTTCCACAGATTTTCAATTTAATTTAATTGTTTGTATCGGAATCCCTCTTTTAATATTGTTACTTTTTGTTCATATTAACATTTCAAATGATTTTAATGGAATATAACCAATTAATACCAATTATTAGCACGTTTTATTTACAGAACAGGAAAGTAGAGTATAATAAGTACCTTCCAACGTTCTTTAACCACATGTCCTGGCTGCAAAAGATCTTCAGACGTCATTTTATTATTTGTGTCCTTGTTTTGTGCCACTTGATGACAGATGTTCACGATAGTGCTACTCTTTTCTAATGGAGCAGGTGCAGTCGGTGATGAAGGTGTTCTCAGTATAGATGGTGGTGGTGGCACTTGGAAACTGACACGACTTCTTAATCCTAATCGATTATGCTTAGCTGGCAAAGTAGCTGATCTCTGAAGTTGACAGTTTGTTGGGTAAGGATTCTCTTGATCTTCAGCAGCGACAATATCGTGATCCTCCCGAATGTTTTGCAGAAAATGGGCTTGAAAAGGACTTGGCGCAATCGACGGTGGTGGCTTAGATGGCGGAGGTGGTCGTTGCAATCTCAATACGTCTTGGTTGCTATACTTGGGTCGATAGTTTATACACAGATCCTGCTGTTTGTTCGATATGATTTCATTTTGGCGTTGTTGCTTCCGATTGTCTTTAGAGTTCGCTCTCGGATTTGTTTGTGACGACTCTGTGACATTTTTGTCGTTCCTTAAAAGAAATAATATAAATATACTGTTTACCATCAGCGTTGTCAGTGGAAATTACTTCTACTACTCATGTTGCAAAAAAAAAGAAAAGAAATTCTACAATTACACATCTAAAGAAGCGTATTTGTGTATACCCATTTTACAATGATCATAAATGGCATTTAAAATGCAGAGGGGTAATTGTTCACAACGCTAATTATTTTTTATTGCAGACTGAGGCAATTTTGTAAAGTTAAAGTTCAGACTCGGGGTTTATTGAACTGAAAGGGTTAGGTTTATTGTCTGCTTCAGAAAGTGAAGAATAAACTGAATCGATCTTTTTAGCCAATGTTCGATTAATAATTGCCTGGTTTTATGGATATGATATGTAATCTATATATATAAAGTAGTTCGTTGACACTGACCATATATAGTACTATCAACGCAAAGCGCAAACGATAAAAGCTAAGATGCTGCAATTTTCACACAACCTAGATATGATCAGAATAAGCGATTTTCCGAAATAATTGCTCTAACTATTTTTAATCACCGTTTGAAAATACAAGCGTTTAGTCGCGCGGCCCCAGTGACGGTAGCGACTCTGGAGCTAGAATAGCAAAGTCTTAGTTTTAGTTTCAAGAAATATTTTAATTCATTTAAATATAATATATTTATTTTATAAATATACCGGGAGACTTCAGAGACCGCAGTTGGAGGCAACAATAATAAATGTTGTACAAAATAATGTGCCAATGTTGCTAGGAAATGTTAACTATAGTACAATTTATTTGATTTTGCATTCCAATATCTTAGTGAACTTAGTGAACAAAAAACTTAAATATTTTAACAAAAAATATACCAAATATACAAAGACTTGTTTTTTTGTATATGTTTGAAAATAGCGGGTAAAAATCCACAACACCAACATGGTCACACTGTCAACTAAACAAACAAAGCGCGAGCAGCTGCAAGTGAATTTTGCATATAAAATTGATCCTTTAATAACTTTCTTGTTTTTCATTCCATCTCAACCAATTTCAATTATTATGCATACCAAAATTAAATGCTGTAGGTCTATTATTACGGCTTTTCCAGTTTTCGGGGGCGGAAAGAGGCGTGTCAAAAATATAAAACTAACTTGATCTGCGTAAGACCTACACGAGTACTGTCGCCAAATTTGATATCTGTAGGTCACTTAAAACCCCCATGTGAATTCGGCACAACTATTTTGATAAATAATTTAACAAATGACTTTAGTTCTAATAAACAGATATATCAAAATTACCGGGTATATTAAGAGTATTAAGCATAGATGGGTTACCAAATTACACATCATTACACTAAGAACTTTTCGAGTTATACGCGAATTACATATAAAAATCGTGACTTGTTGTAGATTTATGCATATTGTGGGCGAAGGGGGCGTGGCATCCAAGTTTTGAAATAAATTTGATCTGCATAATGAATGTAGGAGCCTATGTACCAAATTTGGTGTCTCTATGTCTTATAGTCTCTGAGGTCTAGGTGTTCATACAGACAGACAGACGGACATGGCTTCATCGTCTTGGCTGTTGACACTGATCAAGAATATACTTTATGGGGTCGGAGAAGCCTCCTTCTGCCTGTTACATACATTTTCTGTTGGCACTAAGTTATAATACCCTTCTACCCTATGGGTAGTGGTATAACATGTATAATTTGTTCACGAACAATATGTGATTTCCTCTCCGATCAATATAGAAAAGGAAAGGTGGATGAAAAGTATAGAATGTTTTACATACATATTACAAACTTTCATCGATGTATGTTAGTACATAACACGTGTTCGTATGATGAAAATTTGTTATATGGGAAATAAATGGTGATCTCATGTAATCTCGTAGCTTTGAAAACAGGAGTTCTTCTGTAATACTATAAGAAATCCATCTCTACTAAGAATATAAATATATAAGAAGGGAAAATATGTATCTAATGGTAATATAGAAGAATAACTTAACATTTTTAATTACCGTAAGAGGCTAAGCATCTACATGATACATCTTTTACAGAAAATAACACAAACCTACATGTTATGTGTGTTATAGTTGAAGAAATTTACCTGACAATTTATTTGACAGGACCCATTATTGTTGTAACAAAAGTTAAATTCACTTCTCCACAAAAGGAATGAGATGTAGGAAAATTTATTATCAACTTGAGTAATTTTATAATTTTGAAGACACTGTTGAATATTGCTGATAAAATGTACATTGAGTTACATTGAGAGTTTGAACGCGACTTTCAACAATATTAGTTTTCTTTGATTATGAACCGACGAACGGACGACCCAACCTTAAATTAAAAAACTCTTATTGATTGGTAAGTTTTGTTACCTCTCCCCATCAAAGTAAAGCTTTTCAGAGAAAAACACAAGCAATAAACCAGTGAGAGAACAAGAGAGATTGAGAGAGCGAAAATAAATATGCGTGACACTCATACGTGACAGTTGAAAAGGTTCCAAAAAGTTTTTGCAGCTGCACCCTTACTGCAGCGCATGCGCCAGGACATGGGGGTTACTATAACAATGAACTTTTGCCTATAACCGAAAATTTTTGAAATGCACTCCATAATAAAATACCAATTTAATACCAGATATCTCTGGTTTCTCAATTTATATAAGTCAACCTATGGTTAAAATAAAAAACTCTAAAACAACAAATTATGAACGCGGTCTTATATTGCTGACAATATGAGAATCAATTTTAAAGCGATTTTCACAGTTTCTGTTGCGATGATCACACTTATTATTTCTTGCTTATATACCCGCTACCTTTCTACCTTATGGGTAGCGGGTATATAACTTAGTGCCAACAGAAAATGTTTGTAACAGGCAGAAGGAGGCATCTCCGACCCCATTAAGTATATATATTCTTGATCAGTGTCAACAGCCGAGACGATATAGCCATGTCTGTTCGTATGAACACCAAGAACTCAGGGACTATAATACATAGAGACACCAAATTTGGTACATGGGCTCCTGCATTCATTACGCAGATCTAGTTTGTTTCAAAAGTTGGTGCCACGCCCCCTTCGCCCACAATATGCATAGATCTAGAACTATAATACTCTTAATATACCCTGTAATTTTTTTAAAAATCGGATAAGTAGAACAAAAGTTATTATTTAAATTATTTATCAAAATTGTTGTGCCCAATGCATATGGACGTTTTAAGTGTGTGAATGACCTAGAAATATCAAATTTGGTGACAGTATTCGTGTAGATCTTACGCAGATCAATTTTGTTTTAGATTTTTCCACGGCCCTTTCCGTCCTTGAAAACTAGAAAAGCCGTAATATTAGACCTACAGCATTGAATTTTGTTATGCATAATAATAATTATATTCTCAACGATTTCTGTAGGAAAAACAAGTTATTATAGAATCAATTTACTAGGCAAAACTCACATCTGTTCACACATTGTTTGGTTAGTTGACAGTGTGACCATGTCGGAATGGTATGGATTTTTTTCAAATATATACAAAAAACAAATTTCAGTATATTTCTTTGGTATACTTTTTGTTAAAATATCATTTAAGTTGTTTGTTTTCTCGAAATGGGTTTCGGGTATCTTACGGTCGAGCACTCTCGACTGTACTTAGCTTTACTTAGCTTACTTGTTATACGACAAAAATATGATAGCGAGTGTCTTACCGACAAGCACATTAGTTTGAATTGGTTTTAAAACTTACTTGTAGGACTCATGTAAATGCATTTCTGTTCCGTGGTTACTTCTAGCAGTTTAGTGTTCAATCTGAAATCCCGCTAATCATCAGATCAGTGCTGAATGTTTACAATTGATTAGAGTATATATGTTACATAGGTAATAAGACAAAAATAAAAGAAACAATAAAATTAATAATTCGCATAATAAACTTAAGCTGAGATTATTTCGAGCAAATTTTAATGGGAGCTATTGGCATAATTACTAGACTAATTTCATCCAAATATGGAATATAAAAAAGAATCAAATTTGAACTATAACATCTTCACAATTGTTTTACATGTGTAATTCATTTAATTTGAACAGCAAATTTAAAATATAGATTGCACATGTATTCAGTTATGTGAGTTATTTATTTATCATTTTTGTTCCTGCACATAAATGTAGAAAAACGCAGAGAAAGACAATTCACTATTGCATTCTCACTCATGGTTTGCTATTTCATAATGACTTTCATTTCTTTCTAGATGTGCGGTCTAATCTTTGTGAATATGGATAATTTAATAAAATCCTATATATTATCCGCTTGGTAGAAGTAATATTTAAAGAAAAAAATTCGTTAAGATCTAGGCTTCCTAACAAGTGGATATGTATATATTACGTTTGCTGTTGATGGTGTTATAAATATATATATGTATATATATATATATATATAAAAGTATTTAGAATGATGTTCACAAAATTTAATTGTTGTGGGGTCGGAGATGACTCCTACTACCGAAATTAAAATAAATGAATTAACAATAAAGTTTGCGTAGGTACCGGCATTCTAAATTATTATTTTGACTGAGATCAGAGTTATGATAAGCACATCTAAAGAAATTGGAACATTTTTTCAGTATACAGTACACAAAAAAAATGTTTTACCTTTTGATTTTTTGTAGTATACAGAATCACAGTTTTTTCTCCACACCTAATTTTTTATATTATTCGAATATGGTTTCAAACAAGAACACATATCAATGTCCACATACATGTATTGCCAAATAAATAAAACAAATTATTTTGTGTTTAATTTTTTGTTTAACAATTCAAATCAAGAATGTTTGTTATATACATACATATGTTTTTTTTTCATAATATTTTTGTTTGTCTTCAAGAATAATCACCTTTAGTTTTATTAACTAGCTAAGCGTGTATGCGTGAAATAATCTATTTTTAAAAATACATATTATGGCTTTTTTTTAAATATAGAGAGCGACGTTGAAAATTTTCACACAAAACAAACGTAAAGAACTAAAAGCACGTGCAATGAGTCGGATGTAATTATTAATCTAAATTAGTTATTCATTCTGTTTTTACACTGGATAAAAGAAAAATGTATTTCATATGAATAAGAGTACAAATACTTGATTGGAATTTTATTCTCTCTGAAAATGTGCACGAATTGAACAACAAAACGAACTTTTCACTCAATACTTTTCACTGAGCTTTTACGAACATATGAGATTGTTCGCAGAATACGGAAAACGTACTGAACCTGTTTATATCTGAAAAATTGATCTCAAGAACTGAAAAATCTTGCTGTGTACATAAAGATATACATATATACATACATTTATATGTAAGCATTTATCATAAGCAAAAGTTAAGTAAATACTTCGGCTATGAAAAAACAAGTGAAAAAGCTACATTCGAAAGTGTTCGACCTTAAGATACCCGCTTCCCAATTCGAGAGAATACAAAACACTTTTATGATATTTGAATAAAAAATGTACCAAATAAATATACAGAATTTTATTTTTTTGTGTATATATTTAAAAACAAAACATAATATAGCGACATGGTCACTCTGTCAACTAAACAAACAAAGCGCGAACAGCTGCATTTGAATTTTGCCCAATAAAGTTGTTTCTTGAATAACTTCTATGTTTTTTATTCGATCGCAACCAAATTAAGAGAAGTTAGTCATTAAGACTGTAGTTATTATTATGCACATTAAAATTCTAAGCTCTATCTTTATTATTACGACTTGTACTATCTACTACTACTATTTGAGGGGACGGAAAGAGTCGTGGCAAAAATCTAAAACAAACTTGCTCCGCGTAAGACATACTCGTTTCGGATGTTGACACTGATTAAGAATATATACACTAATTATAAATTTTACGTATTAATATCCTTAATCGAATAACTTTTGAATTGCCAAATTATATTTTTATAACACCAAAACCGAATAAATATGGCACATATTTTAGTTGTAATACCAAATTTAAAATCTAACAACTCAAATCCCAGATATAAAAATGTGGCCACACTTCATTGTAAGCGTGTAGATGTATAATGTGAATGGCGAAGTGCGCAACCATAGACAGAATTTGTGATACCTATAAAGGTCTGACTGACTTGGGCATGAACCAAAGCTAATCAATGCGAAACGAACAGAGCTGGTTATTATGTCCAATAAAAGCAATTCTTACAGAAAAATGTATACATATGTTACATTACATATATATTAAAAATTAAATGAACTGATAACTTATTTAGACATCATAGAAAAAACACTTTATAGATGTATAAGATTCGATATAATGAATTAGTACAATAAATAATTCTCTCTGTCTATGATATGCACCAAAAGTGTTAATCAATACTAAATGTAATAAGATCGACATAAAGATATTGAAAATTGACATTAATTCTAGATTCGATCGTAATTAAATTTAGAATGTTATCTTTTAAATTAAATTGTAAAATCCTTTAAAATACACAGCGAACATTATGGTTCTGACCATTCCATCCAAAGTTATATTACGAAATGATAATCAACTCAGTTTGACCAATTTTTAAGGGGGTACAGCTTATAATTAGAAAATGGGTTTGCACAGTAAAACTGTACGCGATTGCGATTGAAAGTCTAGGAAAGAACAAGTTTCAATTTGACCACGTATCGACTTCCGCTTGAAATATCAAATAGACAAAGGGTTAAAATGCTCGAATTCCAATTCAAAAAACGGCTTGCTTGCGAATTAGTTTGTTGGTAAGGGTGAGCAGTAAGAAACTAGAGTTTATGTGCACCAAATCAATATGGAAATCAATAAAAAAAGTGTATATAGTCGACGAAGCAGTCGTCACCCTTGGATAGTGCCAAAAACCTACACCCTTTATTTTACACATACATATGTATGTACATCTGCACACATACAAATTGAAAGTGGATATTGTAATGTTACCTATGTATGTATATAATTTGTGGGGGATGTTTAAATACACAAATCAAAGTTAAGTTACCATTCACGAATTTTAAGATATTTACTATGGTTTATTTAATGTCACCTATAAACAGTCGCTCAAATATATAAATAAGAAATAAAAATATATTTTAATCATAATGGAATAATTGAATTCATTGTTCTTCCATATAGCAGCTTTGCCGTTTACTTGTCAAAAAATCGGATAAACAATAAAAGAACTCCGAACTCCGCATGTCTTCCTCATTTCAATTTAAAATCAACAAAACCCGCTCAAAACATGTTGACACTTGCACTCCGAAAAATATCTACTCCCATGACAGCTTAAAAGTCTTGGTTGCACTTCTATACTGACTTTTAATTAACACACTTAAAACATACAAACATTTCAATGAAACAAATAAATATTTTTCAAATAATTTTGGTTTAAAAATGTACAACAAACTTGGGTCCCATATCGTTTTATTTACAGGTACCACATATGTAGTTGAATTTCGGTAATATTCCAGAGGTGAGAAGCAGCATTCTTAACTTATCAACAAAGTGCCAGAGAACCTTGATTATGAACTTAAACACTTATGTATATTTTTAAGATGATTCGAGTCACAAATCATCAATTTGTAAGATATGAAATAATGTAGGTTCTTTAAGAATAGGTAACTTATATCTCATAGTTGAGCTTCCTCGTGTACCTATTAAAAAGGGGACAATAGGTTTTGTGTGAAACTAAAAAGGGTAGTGCGATGTATCTTCGACCTTTTAAAGTATACATATATATTTGTTTATCGATTTAGAAACAATTCAGACTTAAGAGTTTTATGTAAAACTTAAGTAACATATCCAATTGATATCAAATCAACAATATTTTATTTATTTAGAAATTTGTAAAATAGTGAAATGCTTCTAAAAAAGCTTAAGTTCTTTTGAGTTTAAAAACTACTACCACTAGGGAATGTACATATGTAACAGCTAAAAGCAGGTACATATGTCCGACCCCATAAAGTACATATATTTGTGTATTCTTGATCAGTGTCAACAGCCGAGACATCTGTCTGTATGGACATCTAGATCTCAGAGACTATACAAGCTACAGCTACATTTTTTTTAAACACGTGTTATTGCTTCTTTCAGATCAAGTTTGTTTTAAAATTTTGACACCCCTACTACCGGAAGAACATGGACCGGAAACATGGAAAATATAAGCCAATCAGACTCTACTGTGTTTTCAACGCCGAGGCATCTCTTTTAAATATTAAAAATAGTATTCTATCAATAATTAGCAACTAACATGGTGTCGGTAATTACAACAAAAATAAAATACTAGTTAACTAACCTATAATCTGACCTGATTGGGTTTTTTCTGGGTTATCCCCAATCCATGCAGCGAACGCTGGGTTAGATTAATACTGCTTAAATACCCCCAGAGATTTAATTGATTTTTTTTTAAATTTTAAACTACAAAAATATTTTTAATCATAATTTTACTCTTCTAGTCATCATTTTATATTATAATTTCTTCAAAGACAACTGTTCATAGTCGTCTTTAAATAAATAAAAAAAAAAAAAAAGAGTTATTTTAATGACATCTTAATATTCCTACATATACATATGAACAAAACTACAGCTAAGTAGAAAACATCAAAACGCTCAAGACAATGTTATTTTAACATTCTAAAAATATGCATGTGTGTTATTTATGATGGATATTATGATTGGAAACACTTTTATAAATTGCGTAGTAATAACAAAAAGTTAAAAAAAATTGACAATTGACAAAATTCTTTGGTACTGCAGTGGTTAGAGCGCACGTCTGCGTGTCGAAATGTGCCCGGTTCCAGAGTTCGAGTCCCGCTTGTGAAATTTATGACATGTCAATATAGGTATGTATGTATATCTTCTATATACATACATATGTATATAAAATGGTTCGTAGACACTGACTCAGCTATAATACTATCAACGCACTGACCACGCAATAACTATCTTTAATCTCTTTTTAAAAATTGTACAAATTGTCATATTTTCGTTTTTGGGATACTAATATAATTTTGTAGTACAAATAACGATATCGATGTAGTTCGATGCTTCCAAAATAAAATTTCGATGTTCGGTTAAGCCATCGATGGATTGATTATGCGTAAGGTCCAATGTAATTAAAGGCTTTAAGCTTTCATTTTTTTAATTTCATTTTTTTTAATATATTTAATAATTTAGTAAATAGCGTATAGCATCGGAAACATCAATATCAGCACATTTCGGCAAACGAAATAGATGCTCGTCGCATTAATTTTTGCACATCCCCACATGCAATTCAATTTTTATTAGAATTGATGGTGTTGACTGAATTAAATCTTTTAAATCGTTAAACTTAAAATAATTTCAATGGAAGCTGCATTCAGCGGTGAACGTTGGCAACGCTGGTACCTAAAATAAGCTGGCTATTATTTTTTTAACCAAACAAAAAAATGATCGTCATGTATGAACCGAAAGGCTGCTGACATTCCATATGCTTCAATTAAAGAACATTGCAGAAAATATAAAAATGTTTTACGTGAAAATAGGGTTATTTTCTTTTTGGAATTTTTTTCATCCAAGACTGTGGTGCAGGGATTAGAGCGTCTGATCGCGGGTGCTAAGGTCGCAGGTTCGATCCCTGAAAGATCCATTCTTACAAATTTTCATAGAAACACTTCATGGGGTAATAAATAAATGTTTTAGGTTTCTTTGCGGATAAAACTGGTTGGAAAACTGGCTAGTATATGTGTATATTGGTTTTTTTTTGTTGTATATTGAACAAGTTTGGTAAATATTTCAAATATATTTTCGTGCCCTCTAAAACTGAGTAGCAAGTATTTACTTCTTTAATTTTTTTAATAAGTGATTAAAATGGATTTGACTAAGCTTAAAAATAATTTGTAGTTAGATAATGAGGGCCAATGAAACAGGGTAGCTTGTGGACGAGAATTCTCGATATTCTTACAGGATTTGTATTTGTTTACATTAAAAGTCCGTTAACTAAAGACTGTGTGTGTAAGCATTGCTTGTTGATTATAGAAACTCACGATTACGATTATTTTGTATTTTTTCATCAACACTTTTGTACTACGGATATACGTATAGTTTAAAATAATAAAACGCATGTAGCAACAATCGATTATTCGTTTATAAAGCCAGTCTGTATGAACAAACAGTTGTCAATCGTTATAGAAGTTGTGTTCTTTACGCTTATCATGTTGGTTAATTCAGTCCCCTAAAATCGACCTGTTGTATTTATTAAAATCCAAACAATTAATGGGTATGGCTACATTACAAACGAAACTGCTAAGATTAACAATAACAATTAATATATGAGTGATTCCTTACTCATTCAGAAGTTGTTTAGTATCCACACACATGTCGGTATATATGTATGTATGTATATCTGGATTTATGTAAACAAGTACATATAATATAATATCATTAGATGTGTTTTGCTAAGAAAACAATACTAAAAGAAAACCTCCATCGAAATACAGTTAAATATATGTATACTTATAAAGGTACGCGTTTGCATACAGATCTAAGTATGTATGAATGTTTGTATATGCATGTCTGTATAAAGTGCACACTCGCACACGCATATACATACGTACATATGTATGTACTTTTATGTATGTATGTACATATATTTGTTGCGTCCCGGGGATGAGTATTTTTGCTTTTTCTGTTCATCACCGTGGATGATCTCGGTTTTTTATGTATACAAGATTTTTTTAATTTTTATGGTGTAGGGTGGTGTCGCTGACATTGCTCGTTCCCAAGCCCAAGCTAGCATGGTGGTGTTCTGACTGTGCTGCATAAGGTGGCAAAAATTGCCCGCTCCCCCCTTCAGTTTGAAACACATATTCCGCTTGCTTTTGCCACCACCAACTTCATTATAATTTTGTCGGGGTTGTTTTTTCATTCCTTTTCATTTTTTGTTGCTATACGAGTTTTTTTTTTTTTTGCTTTATTCGCCTCATCGTTGCCTCACGACTTAGACGACACCCTCCACTCGCCATAAAAATGTACGAATATACGATTGTAGGCAATTCGACGGTTTGTATAGTCCAATGTTTATGCTCATAGCACACACAGAACGACGACACCCCCAATTTTTTTTTAGCCGGTCCGTAAAAAATTGGATAAAAAGCGCTTGGCAGTTTTAGCATCTGAAATTTCTAACATTGAAATATGGAATATCGATTTTTTTGCGTTTTGTTGTGCTGCGTGCGTATGTTTGCGAAAATACTTGTAATACATATGTGTATTATGTCTTTGCTGCGCTTGTAAATCTTTGATTTCGAAAAATCAGCGACATAAACCTAATGTATCATTTCTATAAGTAATTGCAAAAAATACAATTTTTTAGTTTCGGTTTTTGTTGTTTTTCAATAAACTTGCTAATTTTTAATAATGTAAATATGTATACATGAATGTACTTATCCAAGTATATGTATGTACATACATATGTATCTACTTATGTGATGCTTAAATTTATATATTTCGAAGAAATAATCGGTCAGGCGAATCCAGTTGGAGTCCTATACTTTATTATATGATAGAGTTAATTAAATGACAAGAATTTTCAGTGCTTTGATTGTTTTCATTATTATACCCGCTACCCATAGGGTAGAAGGGTATTACAACTTAGTGCCAACAGAAAATATACATATGTAACAGGCAGAAGAAGGCATTTCCGACCCCATAAAGTATATATATTCTTGATCGGTGTCAACAGCCGGTGTCCTGCATTCATTACATAGATCAAGTTTATTTTAAAAGTTGGATCCCACGCCCCCTTCGCCCACAATATGCACATATCTAGAACAAGTCACGTTTTTTTTTAGTAAATATGTAATTTGGCAAGCTATTTGTGCTTACTGCTCTTAATATACCCTGTAATTTTGGTAAAAATCTGATAAATAGAACAACAGTTATTTCTTAAATTATTAATCAAAATAGTTGTGCCCAATGCATATGGATGTGCTTTTAAGTTGGCTGTCATATTAGATTTTATTTATATTCGCTGAAAATTTTAAGATTATTCTTTATTTTGCAAAAGTTTAACATTTTTGGTTCAAGAATTTTTAGAATTAAACTAAATAATAAGCAAGTGGGACAGCTACGGTGGAGAGATACCCGCTTCCCATTTTTGTACCCGCTACCCATAGGGTAAAAGGGCCAACAGAAAATGTATGTAACAGGCAGATGTAGGCATCTCCGACCCCATAAAGTATATACATATATTCTTGATCAGTATCAACAGCCATAAAATATATCCCTATCCATCTGTCTGTATGAACACCTAGATCTCAGAGACTTTAAGAGATAGAGGTAAGAAATTTTTTTAAAACACTAGTAATAATTGAACGCAAATCAAGTTTGTTTTAGGATTTTGCCACGCCCACTACGTTCTTTAATAAACATACTTTAAAGGTGTTGCTATATAGCTGTAGAAGTGATTTTTCGTACACTTATGATATAGACTTACCAACTAACTGCTAAGCAGACAACAGCAGTTCGAGTGACGCTCCAGACTATATTTTTTCAATTTTTTTTAACTTTTTAAAATTATGTACGTTATTATACCCGCTACCCATAGGCTAGAAGGGTATTATGACTTAGTGCCAACAGAAAATATATGTAACAGGCAGAAGGAGGCATCTCCGACCCCATAAAGTATATATATTCTTGATCAGCGTCAACAGCCGAGACGATATAGCCATGTCCGTCTGTCTGTCTGTCCGTCTGTCTATCCGTATGAACACCTGGATCTCAGAGACTATAAGACATAGAGACACCAAATTTGGCAAAAAGGTTCCTTCATACCCTACGCAGATCAAGTTTATTTCAAAAGTTGGATGCCACGCCCCCTTCGCCCACAATAAGCATTAATCTAGAAAAAGTCAAGTTTTTTTCTATGTAAATCGCGTATTACTCCAAAAGTTCTTTGTGTAATGATGTGTAATTGACACTCTTAATATACCCTGTAATTTTGGTACAAATCGGATAAGTTGAACAAAAGTTATTCGTTAAATTATTTATCACAATTGTTGTGCCCAATGCTTATGGACGTTTTAAGTGTGTGAATGACCTAGAGATATTAAATTTGGTGACAGTATTCGTGTAGGTCTTACGCAGATCAAGTTTGTTTTAGATTTTTGCCACGCCCCTTTTCGCCCCCAAAAACTGTAAAAGCCGTAATAATGAACCTGAATATTGGTATGCATAATAATAATTATATTCTCAATGAGTCCTGTGAATTTGGTTGAGATCGAGTGAAAAACAAGGACGTTATTTGTTTAGTTGTTTGTTTAGTTGACAGAGTGACCATGTCGGTATTTAATGGATTTAAAAAAATATGTATATACAAAAAAAAACAAATTTCAGTATATTTTTGGTATATTTGTTGTTAAAATATCATTAAAAAATTTTTTTTTCTCTGGAAATGGGTTGCGGGTATCATACGGTCGAGCCCTCTCGACTGTAGCTTTCTTACTTGTTTATAATGGATTTAATAGTTGGAAATACTTTTATAAATTGCCTAGGAAACAAAAATGCACCCAAAGTATGCTGTAAGACTTGCACTTTCTATAGAAAAACTCAAACAATTAGTACTGGGAACCTTATTTTTATTAGAACGCTTCATTGTTTTTGGCGCAGTAGTTAGAGAGCACGCACATATGTATGTATGTGTGTCGCAGTGAGTGTCGGTGCCTGAGTTCGAATTGCGCTTCACCAATTTCTGACATTTAATTTTTTTTTTTTTTAACAATTTTAACAAGTTTTCTTAATATTTAAAAAATATTTTCATGCTCTACAAAGTTGCGGGTATTTTACAGTCATTTCATTGCTATCTACACTCTAGTGAAAAAATGTTAAGAAAATGTGTCGTATGAAAACACTAAATTCTTGTCTTAAATTAACACTTCCTTATTATTTCAATACTTCTTCAAATAGTCACGAGTGGTACTATTGTGAATGGATATTATATATCGCTTATTAATTTAATAAATAATCATAGTTTAGGGCTACCGAATGCTATACCATTATCATAATCATCCACATTGGAAGGCGACACGTAATGCACAGCTACCAAATGTCAAAAGCAAGAGATATCAATATCAATAGTCTGTGTTCATTCTCATACAGCATTCATATTGAATAAAGTACGTGGTCTCACCCTTTGTTAGGGAGGATTTTGGGTGTCTGCTGCTGCTGCAGATGCTCAAGTCCAAGTCTCGTGTAGAAAACAAAGCTGAAGGTGAGAGTGGGACGTAGACGTGGGGATATCTGGGTTGGGGTGTTTGTAGTATCTGATGCAGGACTTCGAAATACATTAACACTTTAATTGCCTTTGTTTAATTTACCTTGGAGTGTACCGGAAATTTACAGGAACTTCATTTGTACCCAGGCAGTGCCGTGTAACCGGCGGATACTGAATGAGGGCACTGTGTGCGAATCGAGGATTAGCAACCCCCTGTCGCATTACACCTTTTTAGTCGTGCGTGCAAGATATTCGATTAACTGCATCAATAAAATAACTTCAGCACCGCTCAGTTCGGGCTGTTGCCACTTTAGCCCGAATAACGACTTACATGGATATAGAGACGGGGTTGGAAGTGCTAAGATTTCCACTATTGACCTTATTTCTATGTATGTATCTCTCTTAAAAAGTGATAGAAAGGAGAAGTGGTCGTTTTATCTTTGAACTTATCTACTTACAAATTGCAAGTGTCCTTCTTTTTGCATAATTATCGCCCTTGGTTGTCTTTCAAACAAATATATTTCATTGTAACGTGCATACAAAAAAAATTAAAAAAGAATTGATTTCGCGAAACACCAATTCTATCTTTCGTTAATCAGCTAACTGATACAAAAACAAGTAAGAAAGCTACAGTCGAGAGTGCTCGACCGTATGATACCCGCAACCCATTTCGAGAGAAAAAAAAATTTTTTAATGATATTTTAACAACAAATATACCAAAAATATACTAAAACTTGTGTTTTGTTTGTATATATTTGAAAATACCGGGTAAAAATCCCCAACACCGACATGGTCACACTGTCAACTAAACAAACAAAGCGCGAGCAGCTGCAAGTGAATTTTGCATATAAAATTGATTCTTTAATAACTTCCTCGTTTTTCATTCGATCTTAACCAAATTCACGGGAGTCATTGAGTCTATAATTATTATTATGCATGGCACAATTCAATGCTCTAGGTCCATTATTACGGCTTTTACAGTTTTTGTGTGGCAAAAATCTAAAACAAACTTGATCTGCGTAAGACCTACACGAATACTGTCACCAAATTTGATATCTCTAGGTCATTCACATACTTAAAACGTCCATAAGCATTGGTCACAACTATTTTGATAAATAATTTAACAAATAACTTTTGTTCTACTTATCCGATTTTTACCAAAATTAAGTATTAAGCACAGATGGCTTACCATTACACAACATTACACAAAGAACTTTTGGAGTTATACACAAATTATAAAAATAATAGACCTAGAGCATTGAATTTTGGTATGCATTATAATAATTATAGTCTCAATGATTCCTGTGTTGGTTGAGATCGAATGAAAAACAAGGAAGTTATTAAAGAATCAAATTCATAGGCAATATTCACATACAACTGGTCATGCTGTTTGTTTAGTTGACAGTGTGACCATGTCGGTATGTTATGGATTTTGTTAAAATATATAAAAAAAAAAATTTTAGTATATATCTTTGATATATTTATTGTTCAAATATCAATTAAGTTTTTTTCCTCTCAAAAATAAAATTGTCTTTCTATTTCTGTTTTAATTTCTAAAATTATAAGCTTTGTCGATATCAAATATTTCAATGATCTTGGACTCAAACCCAAGTCTGTTTTCTTGAAGGTTTGAACACTAACCACACAAATCGTAGATACTTTAACTCATAGAGCGAATATTAATCATTTTCAACAGCGTTATTGGAACCCCAGCGAAGCCGATTGGAGCCCCCTCATTTCGAAATTCGAAGTTCGAACGCAGCGCGTAGCGAGCGCACAGACTCAGTTCAGTAGGAGATCAAATGCGGAACGATGAGCACGGGCGTATTTCGGTGCGCTCTGCTTGCGTTTCTATGAATACGTATGTGTACATACGTGCTTGCGCATAATGATATGCGTGAACATATGAAGTTTAGCAACTGCGCGACAAGCGGCTAGCGCAAGTCATTTATGATCTTTCGAGACAAAAGTCTTAAGAACGATGTCACTCGCGCCATACATGTTGACAACTTATCGGCGACTGCGAAAGAAGTGCGCTGGCTGTGGTGGTAGTGTGGTGGCGCGACATTTAAAAGTGGTACCCATGTTCAAGCCAGTCCCTTCCTTTGTTGAAACTTATATAAACTTTTTTTAATTTATTTGTACTTTATTATTTATTTTTTTGTCACATTTACTTATTAACTGCAATTATTTTTTAAATTTGAATTTTTTTGCTTCCTGTTCATTCATGTGTAGCATATATAAATATAGTATATATTAATATCTAACATAAGAATTAATATATCAATACCTAGCATGTCAATATGCGCAACCATGTACATACACATACGTATACATAACGTATACATAGAAACGCAAGCACAGCGCAACGAAATACGCCCGTGCTCATCGTTCCGCATTTGATCTCCGACTGAACTGATTCTGTGCGCTCGGTACGCGCTGCGTTCGAACTTCGAATTTCGAAATGAGCCGAAGTACTCTAATAGCCTGTTCACATTGGGAGAGCTTTAACGTCCGCGTCCAAAATATAACAAACGCGCATTCGATCCCATACAAAAGCATCGGCAGCTCTTTGGCGAAGGGTAAGAGGGAAGGGAGAGAATATACCAGCGTCCATTTTGGACTACCAACTCGTTTTATAGTATTTTAACGTAGTATATCCGTTTTTCTGGCCATTTTTGGGAGATTTTCGATTTGATTTCCAGGAACTTTGAAAAAAGAAATGGCGAATAACGAAGAGGAAGAAAACGAACTAAAGCATTATGCTTTTAAATTTGAAGTTCCCAAAAAACGGGCAATGGTCTGATATTCTGATGTTGACCCAAGGGTGTATAGAGCTACACCAAATCGATTTTCTATTGGTATAGCTAAACGAAAATGGGTGTCTACATACATATGTATCTGCTATAGCTTTCGACATTTTGTTTAGATGATTTATAATTTTTTTAGATGATTTATAATTGAAAGCTGCAGTCGAGTGTGCTCGTCTGTAAAATACCCGCAACCCAGTTTTGAAGAGCCCGATAATATTGTAAATCTTTTAATTTTGTCTAAAAAAATCTCTTTTTTTTTGCAAATTTCAAAAATTTTACAAGCTGAACTCGTACTCAGCATCAGACTCTTAGTGAGTGACGTTCTCATAAGAATAAAGAATATTCTAAACATAGTGAAAGGGTTTTTCTAAGCATTTGCTACAACATTTACAGCTTCCTTTAGTTAAATTTTTTTTTCAGATACATTAACTTTTATTTATGGTCTATTTATAAAAGTGTTTTCATCGACAATATTTTTCATAAATTTAATAAAGATTTAAAAACAGTAAAAAAAATTGTACAGAGCGGGACTCGATCCTCTGCTGCCTTTTCATACATTTTTTTTTATTTATATCTTCCATGTCTATCACATGATTTTCATCAAATATTCAGGAAACGTCCGCGCTAGCCTACTTTATATGTGTGCGAAAAATACAGCTGTAAAGTAACAGCAACAGCTTTAAAGTTTTTTTTTGTGATTTTTTTAGGCGGTAGTGGGCAGGGTTTGGAGATTTCTCGTTCTGCCTGTTACATACATTAAATACAACCTACAGAACAACTTAAGTTGTCTATAAGGTACGCTAAATCTCAGTTAAACAGTTGATGTTCATCAGGAATATGTTCAGGTATTTTAAAAGGAGACTCCTTATGGATGTAACCTTCTTTTGTATAAAAAACATAGGAAATAGCTACAGGGTATAGCAACTTAATCAAAATAATTCTGACTGAAAATTGATAGTCAGAAATAGTATAATTTGTACAAGTCAGAAAACGAATCAACGAAACGCTGGTACTTCCAGTACGAGTATTTGGAGTTGGTGCCATGGTAGTGAATGACAAGAGCGAACGGTATAATTCTTCATTTCTATTCATCATATTCCCCACACCTTATAGTATCTAAACAGCTAGACAGTGGCTTGCTTTCATTATTTCCCTAGTTCCTTCTTACTTTCGTTTGTCATTACGCAATGTCATTGAAATATAATTAATTTCGTTACGGTTGCTGTTTAATTTTTGGTAATAGTCATATGCTGCACTCGAGGACCAAAATACCCAGCCAAAGTGGTCGTAAAAGACATAAAGCGCACATTTATATGGTTCGAAGCTCAAGAGAATTCTCAACCGCGTTGTCATTTCGCAATACCAAATTAATGAAAAGAAGAAATAGTCGGAATCTCCCTGTTGCAGTCGTAATCTTGTAGTCGTAGCGCTTGTCGATTTCATCCCCATCCTAATTGCTAATTCACTTTTTATGAATATTCGCTATATATATTCTGTTGTATTGAATATATCGAATACATACGCACACATGTTCTTACAGCTAATTCGGATATCATCAATTATTAACACTCGAAAAGCTTGCATACGCCATAGTCGATTTTGATTAACAAAGTCACTTAGAATTAACATTCTCCCTTCGTCAGTTAGTAGCATCGTCAAATGAACAGATATGCACATCATTCATAATTTATTTGCACAACAAAAAATTGTTATACCACATTATTTCAGTAACTAATGTTCCTTTGGGAAAAGTTTTTTCGACAAAAATAGCAAATTTATTTTAAATAAAAATTACATAATTCAAAGATTTCATCTTGAAGTTTCTGTTCATCCCGAAAATCCCAAACCTCATGTACTTCTTTGTACAGACATTCTGATCAGAGTACGCTTCTTTGAAACCAAATTTGAACCAATTTTATACATTTCTTTTCGACTCAGGCCTGACTATACCCGCTACCCATAGGGTAGAAGGGTATTATAACTTAGTGCCAACAGAAAATGTATTTAACAGGCAGAAGAAGGCATCTGCGACCACATAAAGTATATATATACTTGATCAGTGTCAACAATATAGCCATGTCCGTCTGTCTGTCTGTATGAACACCTAGTTTCAGAGACTATAAGAGCTAAAGCTACCAAATTTGGTGGCAGTACTCTTATAGATCCTACGCAGATCAAGTTTGTTTTCGATTTTTGCCACGCCCCTTTCCGCCCCCAAAAGCTGTAAAAGCCGTAAGTTTTGGTATGCATAATAATAATGATAGTCTTAATGAATCCTGTGCATTTGGTTGAGATCAAATGAAAAACAAGGAAGTTATCAATCAATCAATTTTATATGCAAAATTCACTTGCAGCTGCTCGCGTTGTGGATTTTTACCCGCTAATTGCAAATATATAAAAAAAAACCAATTTCAGTATATTCTTTGGTATATTTTTTGTTAAAATATTTAAATTTTGTATTTCTCTCGAAATGGATTGCGGGTATCATACGGTCGAGCATTCTCAACTGTAGCTTTCTTTCTTGTTTTTCAAGACATTAAAATATTTTCGAACTTTCCAAAACTTTTACAGTCAAGTTCGAGTGTAGCTTTCTTACTTGTTTTTAGTCATTTTAGTAGGGCTAGAATACCGAGAAAACCTAAATAATTGTATCTTATCCCACACATTGTTAACTTTAACAAAATACTATGTATCTATATTTGATAAAAGTTAATTGATCATTAATATGAGATTATATGGAATGTTCATACCGATAATAGAAACTTTTATACTAGGGGCTGATTTGTTTAGTTTTTGTCAATTTAGATCCCGTTGGAAAACGCGTTATTCTCATCCAGAGAATTGCCAAGACTAGCTGGTCTGAAGGTCAAACGAGGTTTTTTAATACAAAAAAAAGATTTAAATGTATTTTAATTAATTAGGTTGTCACAGTACTTAATGGTGCCGCAAAGCGTTAAATATATAATTATGCTGGTAATTTCGGTCAGGGGACAAGGCGAAAGAGAAATGAAAAACTGTGGTTGATGAAAATGTGGTTCATGACGCTGATGGTCTTTCTTTTGCCTTCTGTCTTTCAATTATAATTATTTTTAGCAGAGAAGTTTAAAATAGACGGCATGGGGGCATAATGGACAAAGGCGTTGGACTTCCGGCCCAGTCACAACATAATAATGAGGATGGGATCAAATGAAAACAATTAAAGAAGCAAACAAAGCACAACAGTTGGGCAGTTACCCGCACAGATTTGATTTGACATTAATTCGAGATTAAAAACCGTAAATTGACGCGGCTGGCGATGGCGACTCTTGGCTGTAGAGAATTTGGTGGCATTTAAGAGATTTAAATTTAATTGACGACTAATCAGAAAATAACAATTGAGAGAACGCACTTTTCGGCGGGGGTACAATGCAAATGTACTATATAATACTTAACACGCTTAATATGCCATCATTTAAAATCTCACTCTCTATCTCTCTGTGTTTGGACTAGTTAAACAAATGTATGAGGTGTGTCCAGAAGTGGAGTACACACAGTGGAATAAAAAAAAAACAAGTAAGAAAGCTACAGTCGAGAGTGCTCGACCGTATGATACCCGCAACCCATTTCGAGAGAAAACAAATTAAATGATATTTTAACAAAAAATATACCGAATATACTAAAACTTGTTTTTTTGTATATATTTGAAAATAGCGGGTAGAAATTCACAACACCGTTATGGTCACACTGTCAACTAAACAAGCAAAGCGCGGGCATTGATTCTTTAATAACTTCCTTGTTTTTCATTCGATCTCAACCAAATTCACAGGAATCATTGAGAATATAATTATTATTATGCCTACCAAAATTCAATGCTCTAGGTCTATTATTACGGCTTTTACAGACTTTTGGGGGCGGAAAGGGGCGTGGCATCCAACATTTGAAATAAACTTGATCTGCGTAGGACCTATAGGAGTAATGTCTCCAAATTTGGTAGCTCTAGCTCTTATAGTCTCTGAGATCTAGGTGTTCATACAGATGGACAGACGGACAGACGAACATGTCTATATCGTCTCGGCTGTTGACACTGATCAAGAATATATATAGTTTATGTGGTCGGAGGCGCGACATGTGTACTTATTATTTTGTCCAGTAGTGTATATACTTTATGGGGTCGGAGATGCTTCCTTCTGCCTTTTACATGCATTAACGGTTAGCACTAAGTTATAATACCCCTCTACCCTGTGAATAGCGGTATCACGCAAGTGATAAAATTTGCAGTTTCTTCTTGAAAATTTGATGGGCAATGGAATGTAACCATAGTAATTCAATCAATGTTATAAGGTTCAAATCCAGATGGAGATGCTTTCGTCTACAGTGAGACCGTTTATAATTTATTGATGTATTTTCTACTTTATGGTGTAGTTTAATGTCAATTATCTATTATTGTATCGATATACTTTTATTTATGTATTTTGTTTTTATTTCTTTGATTTATGTATGTACATATCATAGCGCACAAGCAGCGCTCACTCAGTTTGTCACATACGAGTGTTTTGAATGTAAAATGTAAAAATATTGTATGTAGGCTTGAGATAGATTTCAACCGGAATAATTATTTTGAAAGTAGATTATTTTCATTGGGAAAGTGGACGGGTATATTTGAATGCATACCTAAACTTAACAAGCCAACCAATGTCTAGTGACAGATAGAAGGGTCTTTTTATCGGGCAAACAAAAATAAAAAGAAAAAGGGCAAGGGAAATAGGTAGTTAAATAGAAAAAAAGCTAACCCACATACATATGAAATATGTAAATAAAACAAACGATCGCGACATCGACATCTCTAGTCTCCACAAACAATGTTTTTCATCTGGCTGCACGAATAATAGAAATATACATAAACCTATACTACATATAGCACATATACATATACATATACATATACATATACATATACATATACATATACATATACATATACATATACATATACATATACATATACATATACATATACATATACATATACATATACATATACATATACATATACATATACATATACATATACATATACATATACATATACATATACATATACATATACATATACATATACATATACATATACATATACATATACATATACATATACATATACATATACATATACATATACATATACATATACATATACATATACATATACATATACATATACATATACATATACATATACATATACATATACATATACATATACATATACATATACATATACATATACATATACATATACATATACATATACATATACATATACATATACATATACATATACATATACATATACATATACATATACATATACATATACATATACATATACATATACATATACATATACATATACATATACATATACATATACATATACATATACATATACATATACATATACATATACATATACATATACATATACATATACATATACATATACATATACATCTACATATACATATCAAAACTTATACATATGCATATATTGAATGAATGGCTTTTTCTGTTGATGGTGACTATAGAATGAATAGGTTCCGTGGAATGTCGACCGGTTACCGGTCTCACCTTCATTCATATCTACCGGTCGCCACGCACAAAAGTGGTACCCGCATTCATATTCATTCGGTGATTAACCCTAACGTACGGTTTGGTTGAGGTGTCTACTAATTTATTAAAATCACACTCACACTTCTCGACACTAACTCGAGAAATTTACGATTTAATTCATTCGCTCACAATCGATTCAGATACATTCTCATTTCCATTCACAGACTCGATTCCGATTCAAGTTCAATAATCTTGACTTCTTGTTAGCATAGTTGCCTCGTTCCGTACATTTGGTACAACTAAATCTGGTAAAATGTTATGTTTTATATCCGTATTAAATTAATTTTTTTCATGTTATAAAACACACAAATGTTCAATTACATTTTTACTACATTTAAGCAGATTAAAACTTCTCGTATTGTAATGTATACTGAGAGTGATATTGTAAAATAATAGTTGCTATTATTTGGTTTTTCGCTGTCTGCTTTGTAGTTCCAATGTATCTAGATAGATTACCCATCAGTGGCGGATTTAAGAAAAAAAGACCAGGCGGCAATTTCCTAAGAGGGGCCCAGTCGTTCGGTACATTAAATAAATCAAGTGATAAATTGTGGAGTAAAAACGTTTATTGAATACAGAAAAACAGAATCATGCAACTTTGAATCCTCGTCGTGCTTTTCGTTCAGCAAAAACTTCCATCGCAGAATCCAAATTAGAGAATACAGAAATCGTTTAGTGTGTCTTCAGCCTTGAGCTCCAGCCATCAAATCACTGACCGATGTCTCGAAAATGCTCAGAAACATTGTCGGTTACGCATAATATATTAAATAATATGATAGTGCTAGTCGAAAATATTTTATCAGATCCAAGTTTCAGTTTTTTTCTGATCACTTGATCTTCACACAAATTTCACACATTTCTTATAACTTGATCACACAAACATCAAATTTTCATCAGTTTAGAAAAGTAAAGGTTAGTTTGATTCAGTCTGATGTGCTATAATTTTTTCAGCTGGGTGGATCATAGTTGAACCAAAAGTCGAGAACTCACTTTAGTTTCGTCGAATAATAGTGTCAAGTGCGAGATTTGTTCCTAAGTGTTGATGATGCAATATTCCTTTCTCAGTCAGTATGGGTACATATTTTTCCACTCGCAGTTTTATTTACACAGAACAGTCCTGGGTCTAATTATAAAGCAATGCAAAGTGTGTAAGAGTTTGAGTACACTGATAAATTTATTAGAATATTGAAATTTAACTGCAGTCATTTGTAGGTTTAAGGACGGGTAGATAGTGTATATATTGATGGTAGAAATGAAATTTTCGTTTAATACTTACTATGTAATCATATTATCCTGTTTTCAGATAGAAACGTACATTTGTCAGAATCGAGGTTAATTTATGTTGACTATTGAACGCGCTAGAGTTATTACAACCAGTATTTACATTTCTATTTTACAACCTACGGAGATTATTATTATTAATATGGAAATGTCTCAGTCTGATCATCCAGTTTGGTACTTTTGATGAATAATGCAATACAAAAACACAAAAACCGTTCGCGATATCAGTAACGTGTCCCTTTGAATGCTTTGTTATGAAGCAACACATCGAGCCAGTAAATATAGCATGGTTGGCAGCCAATCATCCGAAAGACGAAAATGCCTCGGGTAATTTTATTCGCCATATCAAGAAATGATTTGACCGATTCTACCATTTTACGATTCGTCAAATGAAAATATTACATGTTTACAAAATGAATTTGAACTTTGAATTTGCTATAGTCGAAATAGCCCTGCACAGAATTTGCCATTTCTTCAATACGTCCACGCAGAGTTTTGCCAAATAATTATTGTCAATATTCAAGAACATATGTATATATGTCCTCGTATGACACTTTTTGTACATGTACCTATATTGCATATAAATATTTGCATATTTTTATACCCGCTACCCATAGGGTAGTGCCAACAGAAAATGTATGCAACAGGCAGAAGGTCCGACTCCATAAGATATATAGATTCCTCGTCATTGTCAACAGCCAAGACATATAGCCATGTTCGTCTGCCAGTCTGTCCGTCTGTCTGTATGAACACCCGGATCTCAGAAACTATAAGAGCTCGAGCTACTACATTTTTTTAAAACACTAGTTATAACTGCACGCAGATCAAGTTTGTTTTAGAATTTTGCCGCGCCCACCAAGAATATACTGAAATTTGTTTTTTATATATATTTGAAAAAAATCCATAACATACCGACATGGTCACACTGTAAACTAAACAAACAAAACGCAAGTGAATTTTGCCAATGAATTGATTCTTTTATAACTTCCTTGTTTTTTATTCGATCGCAACCAAATTCACAGGAATCATTGAGACTATAATTATTATTTTGCATACTATCTAGGTCTATTATTAGGACTTTTCCAGTTTTCGGGGGCGGAAAGGGGCGTGGCAAAAATCTAAAACAAACTTAATCTGCGTAAGGCGTACACGAATACTGCCACCAAATTTGATATATCTAGGTCATTCACACACTTAAAACGTCCAAATACATTGGGCACAATTATTTTGATAAATAATTTAAGAAATAACTGTTGTTCTACTAATCAGATTTTGATTCAAATTACAGAGTATATTAAGAGTACCAAAGTGCACATCATTACACAAAGAGCTTTTGGAGTTATACACGATTTACATTCAAAAAACGTGACTTGTTGTAGATTTATGCATATTGTGGGCGAAGGGGGCGTGGCATCCAAGTTTTGAAACAAATTTGATCTGCATAATGAATGTAGGAGCCTATGTACCAAATTTGGTGTCTCTATGTCTTATAGTTTTTGAGGTCTAGGTGTTCATACAGACTGACAGACGGACATGGCTATATCGTATCGGCTGTTGACAATGATCAAGAATACATATACTTTATGGCGTCGGAGAAGCCTCCATCTGCCTGTTACACACATTATCTATTGGCACTAAAAAGTTAAAATTTGAAGAAAAAAATGAACCCAACGTATGCTGCAAATCTTCCAATTGCTAAAGAAAATCTCAAACAATAAGTAATGGGATCTCTATTCTTATTAGATCGATTCACACACAGTCGTAGCGCAGTGGAGTTAAAATCTCGCTTGTAAAATTTTTGACATTTCACTTTTTATCTTTTTAGCGAATTTAAGAAGTTTTCGTCATATTTCAAAAATATTTTCGTGCCCTACAAAACTGGGTAGTGGGTATTTTACAGTCGAGCACACACAACTGTAGCTTTCTTACTTGTTTTTTAATCTTTCCAGTAATTGCAATCTACGCACCACGTACATTTCTATATATGTATGTATGTATTTACATAAGTACATATAGTATTTTTATAAGTAGTAAACGGAAAAATATCTATGTGGCGTATACTATACGAGGGTGGGCTGATAAGTAATCAGCCTCATTGAGAACCCGTTTTTTTTAGATGAAAATATGTGTATTAGTGTTAAAATAATATATTTTCAGAGCAGATTGGCAATTTGAGCGCCCCCCCCCATTAATATTTAACCTCCAAATATTAAGATTTCTAAAAGTATTTTTTAACATTTTACGACTTTATCGAAGTTTCGGTCATTTGTTTTGAAGGTGGGCTTGGATCCAATTCATAATTAAATTCGCACAATTTCACTCTTTATTAAAGCGACTCGCGTGTGCGTTTATTTGCACCAAGAGCTAAATGGGCAGCCATCTTGGAGCCATCTTTTTCATATTTCAAAATGTATGATCAACTTTTTTGACTAATTGATGAAAGATGCCCATTGCTACGCCTATGTCGTATACTCATTAAATAGGATTGGATAAAGTCCTTAAAATTTATTTCACATTTTAAATTATTATATATATAATTAATACAAATATTTTTGGCTGAGAGTTAAATTGAAATTCAAATCACAGCTCAGTTTTCCTAATTTCAGACTCCATTGGAGGATCCAACAATAGTCGTTACTTTGTGCCTTGAGCAAACGCGGAAATCCAAATTATTGTGCAAATATTTGAGTCCTTCTGGCCAGATGTTTACAGCCTCGTCTATTTGGAGCACCTTCATTTTCGGTTTACTTGTTACCATTTTGTGGATATATCTGGGATATTCATCTCTCTTTGGCGGGAATTGGATTGGGTTCATATTTTGTAGTTGAAACCGATTGTATAGAGACCCATTAAGATCATCATTTAAATTTAATCTGTGAGGTCCATTTCTTTTTATACCCGCTACCCATAGGGTAGAAGGGTATTATAACTTAGTGCCAACAGAAAATGTATGTAACAGACAGAAGGAGGCATCTCCGACCCCATGAAGTATATATATTCTTGATCAGCGTCAAAAGCCGTGACGATATAACCATGTCCGTCTGTCCGTATGAATACCTGGATCTCAGAGACTATAAGACATAGAGACACCAAATTTGGCACAAAGGTTCCTGCATTCATTATGCAGATCAAGTTTATTTTGAAAGTTGGATGCCACGCCCCCTTCGCCCACAATAAGCATTAATCTAGAAAAAGTCAAGTTTCTTTTATGTAAATTGCATATAACTCCAAAAGTTCTTTGTGTAATGTTGTGTAATGTGGTATCCCATCTGCGCTTGACACTCTTCATATAACCTGTAATTTTGGTACAAATCGGATAAGCAGAACAAAAGTTATTCGTTAAATTATTTATAAAAATTGTTGTGCCCAATGTATCAAGTTTGTTTTATATTTTTGCCACGCCCCTTTCCGCCCCCAAAAACTGGAAAAGCCGTAATAATAGACCTAGAGCACTGAATTTGAATGGTATGCATAATAATAATTATATTCTCAGTGATTCCTGTGAATTTGGTTGAGATCGAATGAAAAACAAGGAAGTTATTAATGAATCAATTTTATATGGAGACAGTGTGACCATGTCGGTATTTAATGGATTTCTTAAAAATATGTACATACAAAAAAAAACAAATTTCAGTATATTCTGTGGTATATTTTTTTGTTAAAATATCATTTAAGCTTTTTGTTTTTTCTCGAAATGGGTTGCGGGTATCATACGGTCGAGCACTCTCGTCTGTAGCTTTCTTACTTGTTTTTAAATGGGCAAAGTTGTTTGACTTAAAAAATATATCTAAAACAGTTGGACCGAACTCCACCAAACTTCTCAATTCATACGTTGCTGACTTGAAGTGACCAAAAAAAGTTATAATTTATTTAAAAAAAAAAAAAAGGAGGAATTTCATGTCTATCTACCTTATCAGCCCACCCTCGTACATATTAATGAGTGTTTACTCGATCATTTACCAACTCAGTCGAAAGTAGATTTTTGGGGAGCGGTAGCTGTATCTGTTTTATTGCTGTATACAATTATTTGTTAATGAATTGTACAATTAATTAAAGTTCAAACAGCTCGAGATGAGACTTGTAAATACAAATTATAAACAGATTGTGGAGGATACAGGTTTAAAAGGGAAACTATGAACTTAATTTGAACAGCATACCTAAGAGCACTCAATTGTGTGTCCAAGGTGTGACCGAAGTTTAAGTTTATAATATTTGCGATAGCTTTTCAATAGCTTGAGAATACGCAAATCAAATAAAGAGTCATGTATTTTTAATTAATATTGTAGATGTAACTCAAATTCCAATACACAAATAAATTCCACGGTTAAATCATTCAAAAAATATATGTACATACATATGTAGACGAATGTACATATGTACATGACGTAAACACACACTCACCCACACACACGTGTACATAAATTTGCAGAAGTATTGCGTTTTGAAACAGTCGCATCTCTCATATCCAGCCTACTTTGCATATGTTTGTATGTACAAACATATTCACAGACACAGACATCGTACAGGCATCGGATAGAGGCGGATACATATGTACATACACATGCATATAATCATACAAGCACATATGTATGTATGCATATGTACATGTAATTGCGAAAGAGTTAAGAAACCGTGCTCGTTAGTCAAAAGCCATACGAGCCATCGACTTTACGCTCCTCGTTTTTCGCTGCCACCCTGTTCCTCCTCCCCATTTTGCCTCGGATGCTGGAGGCTGTTGGTGCAGTAGCCTCTGCCGTTGGTTGCCGAAGTTCTATCACATACACGCACATACACACATTCATAATATGGATGTATGTATACAACATACATACAAGCAACATACAACGAGTGTGGCGCAAAAAAAGGGGTTTTTATTTTGCCACCATGCGTGTTTTATTCATTTATATTTAAAAGCGTGAACGCAGACGCGAGTTTTCGTTCCTTTCATTCTTCTTCTGGCTTTGAGTGTGACTTTTTCCTGCGATACGAACAAGAAAATATGCATACATCCCCCCATATGTGAATATGTTCTGTTATATACATTTATGTATGTATGTATATGTGCACATAGAACACAATGACTCAGAGTGAATGAGACGAACGGATAAAATGGCTATGAAAACATTGGATCCTCATCATCACTAATAAATACACGGACACACTCACACATACATTTTCAATTATACCTTTGCATGTATGTACATATGTACATATCCATATATACATATCCACACACACACGAATGTTTGTAAAGAGTAATTCAAAGGGGTGGAGCATCTCAGTACAACCAGACATACTTATTAGAAACGACGAAGCTAAAATAAATAAAATGGAGATTGGTGACAATTTTTCGTCATTTATTTACATACATATATTACATATGTATCTACAAACATAATTGTATGTACAAATTTTCATTTATCATCTGCTGCATTAACATCGAGTTTCGTCAAAATACAAAAATCCTCAAAAAATATTAATAATTACCAAACAAATATTTGCTGACAAACAATTATTGAATACGTTTATAAACTAATTTATTGCTAAATAAACATCAACTTAAACCTAACGAATGTATTGCCGTTCTTACCATAAACTTTACATATTTGCCACAATTGTCTATGCTGTATAATTTAGACATTTTAAATCAAATTTCTAATTTTTGGGTAATCAAACAGCATTAGATGGCAAATGGGAGTAATACCTTCATATATATGAATTTTAAATGAGATTTTTAAAATGTAGTAGAATATCGTGATAGCCTGTATATTTTGTTTTATCTTTGTTGTAGTTTCGAAGCTCTTTATTTATTCAAACAAAAAATTGAGGGAATCGAACGAGTTCATACAAACCTATATGTAAAAACTACATTACAAAAACCAGAAGTTAGAAATTCCAAAGATCGGGCACTTATTTTATTGAAGTAGTTTGGCAATCTTACTTTCAATTTTTGTTTGTGAATTTTTTTTCTAAAAATATATAAAATTCTTTGTCCTGACTGAGCGAACTATTGTTATACATTTAAACAATTCGAGCTAGCCAACTAAGCTTTTCACAAATCAAGTAAAACCAAAGCCCCCACCTGCATCCAAGAGAAATTATTTTACTTATGATGGATTATGATTTTCATAGAAAATTTAGCAGCCCAACAGATTTAGCCAGATAAATGACACAAGTTAAATATTTTTGTCCGACATTGAATTACCTAAAACGTATGACAGAAGGAGGCACCTCCGACCTCTTAAAGTATTTATATTCCCTGTCCGTCTGTCTGTCTATATAAATACCTATGTATGTATGTATGTGTAAAAGACTATAAGAACTAGAACTACAAAACGTTTTAAAACACTTGGTATGCTTGCACGCAGATCAATTCTGTTTTAGAATTACTAAAAGGTGATATTGATTCTTCATACCTGCCTTTTCGAGTTCTCTGTTCTGACTACAACAGACTCTACTGTGTTTTCAACGCCGATGCATCTCTTCTGAATATTAAAAATTGTTTGATAACATTTTTAGCTAACAATAAATAGCAATTCACATGGTGTTGAAAACTAAAAAAACAAAAATACTAGTTAACTAACTTTTCACCTGGCTTTTCCCCAATCCATACAGCTATTGGTGGGTTAGATTAATAGAGATTTTAATTTGAATGGAATTATTTTTTTAAATTTTATATTGAAAGTATATTAATTTAAATAGTCATAATTATATATTATAATTTCCTCGATGGCAACTGTTCATAATGGTCTTTAAATAAATAGAATTAAGCCACGCCCACTTTCACCATCAAAAATCACAAAAAACTTCTTTGGCGAACATATTAAATAGGCTAGCGTGAACTTTTCGTGAAAACTGATCATAATCGTGTGATAACAATAGAAGACATATGAAAAAAGAGGGTAATTCCAATGGCATCTGTATGTCCTTAAGTGTACTACTTTGAACCTAATTTGCAAAATATTTTAAAAATATTTTTGAGCTCTTCAAAACTTGGTAGCGGGTATTTTACAGTCGAGCACAATCGACTGTAGTTTTCTTACTTGATTTAGAAAAATAGGGTAACGTGACATCGCAAAGCGAGACAAGATTTCCCACATAGTTTAAATATAATATTACTATATATGTGAATTTGATTTTTTAAATTTTCAACTTCAACCGCCCTTTGAAAATATAGAAAAATAATATAAAAATAAAACAATTTGGAATTAAGGCTCATAGGTTCCCCCTTAAACAAAATGTATTTAATTTTATTTGTTTATGTATTTTTTTTAAATTTATTTTTCGTTCTTTGTTGTTGGGAGAACACTTAAATGATTCTTTAATAACTTCCATGTTTTTCATTTGACCACAACCAAATTCACAGGAATCATTGAGACTATAGTTATTATTTTGCATACCAAAATTCATGCTCTAGGTCTATTTTTTGGGGGCGGAAAGGGGCGTGACAAAAAATCTAAAACACACTTGATCTGTGTAAGACCTACAGGAATACTGTCACCAAATTTGATATCTCTAGGTCATTCACACACTTAAAACGTCCATTCGCAATGCGCACAACTTTTCTGATAAAAAATTAAACAATCACATTTTTACGAAAATCATTACACTAAGATCTTTTGAAGTTATACGCGACTTACATAACAACGTGACTCGTTCTACATTTATGAACATTGTGGGCGAAGGGGGCGTGGCATCCAACATTTGAAATAAACTTGATCTGCGTAATGCATGTAGGATCAAAATCGATAGTCTCTGTTGGCACTATGTCCTTCTACCCTATTGGTAGCGGGTATATCACCCTTTTTTATTTCATTATTACTTATGATTCATTTTATAGAATATTTAGAGTGATAAAAACTCAATAAACTTACTTTCACCATTTATATAGAAGTACATTAAATATTTTGAATTTATGTAATTTCGCAATTAGTACAATTTTGGCTAAATATTGGCACACATTTATTGACAATAGATTATAGTAGGCTCACAGTTCCAATCCTTATTTTTGTTTAACGTAAAACTTTTTCTGCTATTGTCCTAAAAGCAATCAGATTCTTGTTTTACCGAAATGCGGACAGTTTCGTTTGAGCGTGAGTAAAATAAACATAAGATCAAGTATTTGAAATTAATTTTAAACGAAGATCTTCTTTATTTTTGAGATTATTTGTTTTCCGAGATAAGAATTTTCGATGCTGGCATTTACTTTACAAACAGGGAACAAAGTGTGGTAAAATGTGCAGGTTTTTCTTATGGTGATGATAATGATGCAAATATTATACATATGTGAAATTTACAAGTCTTAACTCTTATCACAAAAGTGCTTTATTATTCCATTCTTTTACTCCAGGCAAAAACACAATAATCGGTTTTGTAGACCTAGTATTTTTTCACCTGCAAATCAGATTAAAACCCTTTAGAACATCTTGAAATATTCGATTTGAAATATGATTTTTATGCCATAGTCATATCTAAATAGAACAACATATTTCAATTTCAGGCCGATCGGATAAATGGTTTTTGAGAAACTATGCACGCCAGTTGCAAATACTTTGAAAATCCTGTTCAACAATTTAAAAATCAATGATTTCCATTTTAAATTACGAAGGCATCTATGTAGATAAATATGGATTGGAATAAATTCGTGATAAAACTAATTTATTTTTACTGAGATTGTGAGCTCTTGAGGTGGTATTTTTTGTTCTTAACATTTTCACTTGGTTGACTTCAATTAGTTTGGTCGAAGGTCCGTAAAGATTTTTTCTCTAAATCCAGCTTTATATAAAAGTTATGTTTGGTAGTCAATGTCAATGAGTTTTGTCATAATCTTATATGCCATGTAACTTCGATTCCCAAAATGCTCATTATTAGTTGGTGTTGTTCCTGTTTTTTTTTTTAGATGCATAACGATAACACATCCAAAGTGGATATGCATTTTTTAGTGATGCATTTAATAATTATCAAATTATCATTGTAGTATACAAACTTATAATCAGAGAAGTAATATTTGTTTTATTTAATGAGATCTCTCATTAGTTTTGTCAAATATGATCTTAAAAAAAAATTGGAATTTCTGAAATAAAGGATTTGTATGGCAAGTAAAACGTTGCTAAATTGTAAAATGTATGTTCATACTGATTGATGTACGCACATACAATATTTCGTTGTGTTTGGACATATGTACATCTGTACATACGTACGCGCATACTTGAACAAGTATAACATCCGGCGGTAGTTATACAAAAATAATGAATGATGATTGCAATGGCCTGGAATACTCCCACATTAGGAGCAAACCAGCAAGCAAGCTCACGCACACACACACACACGCGCACACACACGCACATGCACATGAGCACGCGAACGTGAAGCACAAGCTGGTAAACATAGTACATATGTACACACACCATACAAATGTAAATGCACACACTGACAACGACTCATAGGCGCTCACGTTCGCGCACACAGAGAAGCTTATTGGGTACTTTGTTTTATTGCATATTTTGTCTCATTCACGCCTAATTACCACTGCGTGGTAATAATTACCACATTACCCCAAACTCTTACTCTCTCTCTTTCTCTTTTTGGTCTGTCCTCTTGCTCTCTTACTAACGCGCTCTCTGAACAGACATGCCGGTTTCTCTGTCGTTGCTCTCTCGGACATTGTTTGTCGCTCTTACGGGGTGACAAAGTATCTCGGAGATACAAAAAAGTAAAGATACTGCTACTACTGGTAGTATGAAATCGACGGTGGAAGCGACCAGGTTCACGCTTTCGAGGTACAAGAACGGCTAGTGTAATTGCAAATAAAAAAATAACAATCAGCAAAATAATAAAACACCAAATTACAAAATGTACATATAATTAGCATTGTTACAAGCATACCCACATATTATATTGTATTGTATGCATATATTACATTTTTTGGGAGTAGATCTATAGTACTACAGCTATGTACATACGAACGTGTTCCCACCGTGCCAAATGCATCTAGAGATTCTAGAATAATAGTGCCCTGATATGTGAATGGAATTTAAAAGTTTTAACGATTCGATTCAAATCTAATCGACATGTGGTTATTATACCAAAAAAGGAAAATGAATCAATATACATAATTGTGCCAAGAGTTGTAATATGTGAATACGTGATTTGTGCTATACTCTAAATATACATATTTATACATATGTATGTATTTGAAATCAACACCTAGTGCGGCTTTAATAAAGCGGTCAATTTAAATAAATGTATAAATAAAATGAAAAATAATTAATATAATAAATACCAAACATATTGTATGTATGTAGATATGTGTGTATATATATACATATGTATGTACATATGTACATATATTTTAAATGTGTCTAGCTGAGTTTCGGTTATGAATAAAGCCGGAGTTATGGAAAAACATACTGCAACTGCATCCAACTTTCACCAGTCGTGCTGTAGACTCCAAATAATAAAACAATTAAAACTGTCATTGCCTTTTCTACAATTGACTATTCGAACCAATATTCAAATAAGAGCATGCATTTACATATATGTATGTATGTATGTGTGTGTGTGTGTGTGTGTGAGTGTGTGTATGTGTTTGGTATATATTTGGCATTTCAGTATCAGCAATCAAAACGTAAATTAAAAGCGAAATGAGAGGAAGCGGGAAGTGGCATGCAGCAGCAAAGACTCAACTGCATAAAAAATAAGAAGGAGAAAACGAAGAAGCACAGAACAACAGCAGGGCAATATTGTTAATTGCATTCCAAACTGCAAGAGAGGATTGGACGGAGGATGTGTCGTTGTTGCAAATACTGTGCAAGAGTAGCGCGATTTCTCGCGAGAGTGTGTGTGTGTGTGCGTTACATATTTATGTACATATGCATGTAGGTACGCATCCACATTGAGTGAGAGCCAGAGCGAGCGGGAGAGGTGATGGTACTCACAAAAAAGAGGTGAGAGAACGTTAGCTGATATTGATGTTCTTGCTTGCTCTCAGCGAAATAATGAGGCACGTGGTCCATAAGAGCAGTAAATACATGCATACGTACATACATGCACAAGTAAATGGGAATGCAAAAACGCGGAACACATCTACATACGTGTTTGTGTGAGAACGACGCGCGTGTATTGTGAGAGAGATAGAGAGACTCTGTGGGTGGGTGGGTGTGCGTGAGTGTATGCATGGAAAAGAGACAACTGTCTCGCACATTATAAGCAAGTGGGAGTAAAAGTGTTGACATTAAAAATGCAAAAAGCAGAAGTTGGCAAATTAAATCGGCGGGCGTATCGAACGAATCGCTGTCTAGTTTCTCACTCACTCTTTCACGCCAGCTCACTTCATATGCATGTACATATACATACATATGTACATACATACATGCATGTATGCATACTTCAAATCTTTTGTACGTACAGATACATACATATGTATGTACACACACAAGTAATAACAATTATGCCATATACTCGTGCATACATACATACATACATACATACGTTTGTCTATTAAGATTGTGATACTAGTTGATTCGTAGCCCTTTTTCGAAATTTGACAACTATTAATATCCAAATTATCGATGAACAATGCAATGTTTCGGAAGCTGAACTGTTTAAGTTGATAATGTGAATTTTTGTTAATTTTTATTTCACACCCGTTGGCAAAATTAAAAACATTTTCTTTTGTTTCAAAATTACTTTTTTTTAATCACAAAATGTATACATTTGTATGTGCGCGAGATAACATATTTAGGTATAAATTGTTATTACACGTTACATATTATATATTTACATATTTTACTCCATAAATCATCGATATTTGCAATTACATCTGATGTAATATTAATTGAAAATGCATGGTGTTTTCTGGAAAAGAAAAATGTTTACTTTTCCACGGATCGAGTTTAATCGGACTAAAACCTTGGACTTTGCATACCTTATAAAATCAATAAAAAGCTAACGGAAACTTATTTTATACTGGGTTTTGTATTTCGCGTCTTCACACTGTTAACAACAAAATTATTGCGTCCGAAATGCACAAATTTGGAGCTTCAAACGATTGCTGCAGCTGACGGAAGCTCTAGTATGTATTTTTACTTCCCCAATTTAGAAACCCGAATAACGGGGTTTTGAACTTTTCCCTTCTAGAGACGGGTATAGAGATTGTATATAGCATAATACAATAGAATTGGAATTCGCATTAAAGCTGGCCCAATTTTGTATCAACTCTATTAGAACCCTAAAAAATAAGCAGTCTAGTCCAGTCGAGAGTGCTTACCCGAGATATATGTACATACATACATATGTATTATTATTATTCTTTTTATAAAAAAAAACAAGATAAAATTGCAAATACTTATGACCGCAAATATTGCCTTGCATTTCTTTTTAAATATGTTTTCAAATGTTTAGTAGAAATCGATCCAACCGGTACGGTAAAAACGGAAATAGGGTGTGAGCTTCAAAGAATTTTAGTTACTTTTCCAATTTATTGGAATCACAAATTAACAATAAAATGAAATGAAGAAATTTCTTTTACAAACGTTAAGATTATTTCTTGAGCCATATTTTCAATCCATTAAAACAGATATCGAATCATATCTTCAAAATTAATTATGAAAGAACAGAAGTTTATGAAGAAACGATATAACAAACTTGGCGGCGGAAGTCTGTTGCAGCATCCCTGGATTCTCACTTTAGCATTGAAGAGTAATCAAATTCGGTATATAAATAGAATTACTTTTCATTTGCGAAGTTGTCAATATTTAAAGATATATTTTATTGCTGTTGGCAAGGCTCTTCATAACAGAATTGTGTCAATTCGAATCATTTAAAATATTTGATGATATGGACACGCGGTTTCACGATATTATAGTAAGGACATGAAGATGTTAACATTGTTAATCGATCATTTTCGATCATCTCTCGTTTCATGGTGTTCGTTAGTAGTAGAAAATCCGTTTTATTTTGTTTTCGTTAGATTGTTCATTTCAATGATTTATATACAGTTGCAAAAAATGATTTTAAAAATGTATGTTTATTTCAGTGTATGTAATGTTTTAAATATTTTACATATTGCTATGTTAAAACTGTCGCTACAAAATCGAGAATGGTGAACTAGCTAAATAATCGAAAATAGAGCAAGTGAAGTAGTACAAAACTAAAACCAAAAGGAAGGATAACATATTCAGATTCAGATCGTTTCATTTAATTAATAGGTATTTTGAATTGGTTCGCGAACGGCGAAACATATGTATAATATGTATAGTATTATACATTTATACATAACATATGTAAGCGCGTGTTTACAAATCTATTATTGATATGCTTGGTCTTAAAAGAAACTCGGCCAGCCAGATCGGCGGACACCTGTCACTCACTCTCTCACAGATTATAACAATTGCACCCCTGCACCCTTATTCTCAGTCAGTTCTTTAGTTCTCATTTTTATTTCACTTGTACCAGGGTCTGGGGTCCAGGGTTCTACCAGGTAGCAGATACTGGGTACCGGTTTCGCTTAGAATTTCGATAATGTGTATCAGTCATTGGTATTGTGACGGTATCCTTTTCTTCCTCTTCTTTCTCCTCTCAGACATCTTGTTCTTCGACATATGCAGTTTCCGTCGAGCACCGGAAGTAAGTCGAATGCAAAATATCTACATATATCAATCTTATCATCGAATGCCAGTTTAGAGATGACTTGCAAAATGTGCATATGCACGGGTAAACACAGAAGCTCTGAAAAGAAAGTATGAATGTATGAATGTATGAATGTATGAATGTATGAATGTATGAACAAAACATCAACATAACTACAACAGCTTACATAGAAGAGTTAATATCATGTTTTAATGAAAAGCTTTTAATTTGAAGACTGTGGTTTTCAGCCTTATGAACTAAACGAAGAAATGATTTATTAACTGATTCCAGGTGCAAACCCGTTTGAACTCGGCACACTACACGTTCGATACAAAAAGTTCCTATAACATTTAAGAATACACTAAAAAATTGAAGTAGTACAAACAAATTACGATTCTATGGAACACAATCCATAAAGCAACAACTAAACATAGCTGCAGTAAAAATATCTCAAATACAAATACATAATTAATACATTAATTTAACAAAATGTAAACCTACATACATATATTGGTTACTGGAAAATATATACATATTACCACACTCTATTGGAATCGAAATCGAAAAGTCTTCGAATTCAATCGATGAATTTATTGGCTTTCGCATCGGCTTTTGGGACGGATCAATTAACAACAATTGGTAAGTGTGCATTATTAAAGAAGTCCAGCATTTCATACATGTATGTAAATAAAATACGTACATATTTTACTCAATCTGACAATTATTAATGTATTTATATGTATATACATACATATATAAAAACTTACGAAATATTCAAATTTATGATGTGAGTGGAAAGCAACCCTTAGCGCACCGGTAAATATGATAGCCATAACCAATTTAAAAGTTGTTGGAGATTTGGTTGAGATCCAAATCGTTCGTTCACAAGGACTTAATGAGCAGAAGCTCTAATTAGCCAATGACAGAGCAGGGTAAATGAAAACATACGAATACTATACATACACACATATGTACATACATACATACATATGTATGTATGTTTGGGCACACAAGAACGTTCTGTTGGGGTTCAAGACGAGGTGAGCCGAGCTCTCCTTATCTATGTGTATGCTTATGTACGTTATAGAGCAGAGCTTTGTATGCGTGCAGTTTGCTGCGTGCTGAGTGGAAATGAAAACAACGCCGATAATGACATGACATGGTGAAGATGAAGAGAACGGGTCTGTGTTTAACTTTGGCTCACATTCTCTCTTAATGTTTTGTACGAACGAGCAGATGCTGTGTACAGCGCGACCAAAGAGAAGAGAAGAGAAGAGATGAGAAGAGAAGAGATGAGAGTAGCAAAGCAACAGTGCGGCGGGCAACAACACAAGCTCGAGACTTGATTGGTCGTGCTTGTCGTGCGGCCCCCTAACAAGCATTCCCCACTACCTCCCCAACTACTCACTCAAATCTCATGCTCAAGTCTTCTGCTTTTTACTCCACTCCAGTCCACTCGACTCTACTCAGCTCTTGTTGTCGCTTTCTTGGCGGCCCTTGCTCTCGCCCATAAGGCAGAGCCAGCTGCTGCGCTGCTAGTTGCGCGTGTGTCTGTCTCTGTGTGTTTGGAGTATGATGCCCGCGAGAGAGTGGTAATGTATTTGTATGTTGAGTTAATTGCTCCTTTTCGCCCGCACACAGACAGACATGCAGACAGACAGACACACAGACAGACACACACACAGCTGCTACTGGCTAAAGCCCCAGCACTTTGTGATTCGTTATCGTCGACTCAAAAGGGAGGAGCAGAACTCTGTGCAAATACTTGTTTTAATTTCACACACACACACACACACATGTGTTCTCTTACATACATGCATGTACACATATCAGTAATTAATCAGCGCGAGAGAAATCTCAATGCACTTATGCCGACACAAATATGTGTGTATATTTTTATGTACACATACATATGCATGTATGTACATCCATATGTACATACATACAAATTGGCGATGGCCAATTAAAACAAAGTATATTAAGACTGCTGCTCTCCCCTCAGTCCCAATCCGATTTCACCAAATTGTCTAAATACAAATTGCGACAAATTAAAAATACATCAAGTGCAATTGTGGGTGTGACTGACACACCAAGCAAATTTACATACAAATCTCCAAGTCTCCAATCTACATACATACTTATGAATGTATATGTAAACACATACATATGTACATATATCTAATAATGTATATATGTATGTATACTACATTATTTCTTCTGCTGATTTAAATATTCATACATACCAATGTATGTATGTATGTACATACATATGTAGACACGCTCATCTACTAGAATAAATTAGCTTTACTTCTAACAATGCGAAAGAAAAGGATATGGAGTCAAGCAAATCGAATCGATAATGCTGCCAGAACCGAAATTAAAAACAGAACGCAAACTACAAAATACATATGTATGTATGTAAAAATCGTCTCTCGAGTTTTTGTTATGAGTGCTCACAAACACTTGTTTAATATTATATTTACTTGTATTAAGATAAGTTAGAGTAGATATGTATGTATGAAAATTTGTGGTATTCGGAATGCAAGAGCTCCAATATGTATGTATATTTAAATGTTCTCCATAAAATCTGATATACATATGTATGTATATAATTATCTATGCGGCTACACTCTCTCTCTTTCTCGCAATCTGTCTCTGTCTCGCTCTGTCAATTTTTGTTTCTGTCTCGCTCCGACTCGCTTTATACCTATGTTTTACATTGCTGCAAAACAAAAACTGATTGCCAACTTCCGCGAAGTCTGCACACTACGACTACGCTACAATTTCAATCTCACCAACACACACACACACACACACACACACACAATCAAAAAGATCCAGAAGTACAAACAATAATGATAAGGGGGATGGATACGAAAATTGAGAGCGTGAGAGGGAGCAGACTTTTTTTTACAGCTGAATCTGAAATGAGATGAAAATGTCCTAAAACGAATGCGAAATCTGAGCGAAAGAAAATCTAACAAGCACACAAAAAGAAAACAAAAATGAAAAGGAAGAAGACGAAGACGAAGACGAAGAAGAAACCAGCTGCACTCTAAAGAAAAAGGCTAGACAGACTTGAGTAATTGTGTATTTTATGCTCTTGAGCAACGGGTAACTGTCTCGGGCTCCGGTTCGGGATCTGGAGTTTCTTCGGGACTCGAAGCTCATTCAACTTGGCTGTCGCTATCCCTTTTCTGTAATAAGGAAAAGCGCATTGGTCTTCGTGCTCGTACACTCACCAACACCAACACCAACAGCAACAGCAATAACACCCACAACACAACACAACACAACAGAATAGAACAAAATAAACCATCGTCCATCGGGAGAGCGCAGTCAGTGAGTAGTGAAGGTAGAGCTGGTGGTGGTGGATAAGAACGACGTCGAGCAAATGCAAAAAGAATGGGCGAAAGCGAGATAGCGCGCGTGAATAGCAGGAAAGACGAAGTCTGCGCGGCGCAGTCATCGCATTATGTATAAATTATTTATTTACATTATATTTATGCCCCGCACGCTGCTGGAGATGTTCTGTCTATGTGTGCATGCGTCTGTGTATATATGTATGTATGTGTGTATGTATGTATAAGAACCTGAAATCAGCAAAAACAACTGGGGTGAGGTGAGGCTGAGACGTCGCGACGGTGCACTACTGATTTGAGTTGAGTTGAGTTGATTTGGGCCGCTGCGCTGCGTAAACTGCTACTTCTACACCCAGCTAAAGTTATCGCAAAATTAACATAGAATGCTTGCTCAGTGAGGTTGGTCTATCAGCAGTTACTATAAGATTTATTTTAGCTGGAATTACAGAACACAAATGACAACTAAATACAATTGCGCTAGTTAGTAAGTGCACCAAATATACATATGTATGTACATGCGTATATGTATATGTACATGGATAATGTATGTATGTGGGTGTTATGCAGTTAAGTAAGTAACCGACTTTGAGCTACTCTCTCATTCATATGTAGATGTGCCGCCTGGTGCCTGTTACGTACACTTGCACAAAGCCGTTGTACCCTTTCTTATACTCATTCGCGCTGCACAGAGCAGAGGTTGAAAATAAATAAAAAGAGCCTCGCAGAGCCAGTCAGAAACACACACACACACACACTCACACACACACACAAGGGGTGCACGAGAGAGCAGCACTCGTTCATACTCTGGCTGGCTTGCTCTTTTTTTTGTTTAATTAAAAGCTTCTCTTACACTTTATGGCTGTCAACCACGCGCAATCTCTTTCTCTTCGAAATCCGATGCCTAAAACTCTCTTATTGTAAATATGGGCGTGAGCGAGATGGGTGCGTTAAACTTAAACTTAGTGGCAATGATTCTACTTTTACGCTTTGTTGTTTTCGTTGCAATGATTGCTGATGCTGCTGCTAATGTGTGTACGGCTCCTTTTTCTGTTTCACTCGCTCGCCTCGCTCGCCTTGTTGTTGCTTGATGGTATTCTCATTACTCCTGCGCTTACCGTAACCCTAAACTTCCTACGCAAGCGAATGGGAAGGGGAAGAGGAAGCTAACCGATGTACATATTATATATGCAAAGGCGTGGTTCCAGCACCACTAAATTCTGTCTGTATGGCGTTGCCATCACCTGAGAAAGATTTGTAATTACATACATATGTATGTACGTATGTATTCATATGTGTTCATATGCTTGTATGTGTTTGTATGCATGAATGCTGCGTTTGGACAGTCAGAGAATACAGTTATTTATAGGCATTCCTGTGAATTCATATGTGTGTATGAATATGCATGTGTACATAAAAAATATATTTTCATAAATAAACGCCAGCAACTTTTTTTTCTTCTAAACTATGGATTTCCATACAAATCATACATATGTATGTCTACACTTGTATGTTTTTAGATACATATGTATGTACATCCATGAACGTATATGCACACACATACATACATACATACATATGTACATATATGTATGCAAGTATTCTGATGTGCATGAAATATTCGCTCACCGTGCGTTGGGTTGTGTGTGTGCTGAATGCGGCTTTCTCATCCATCGCATCTTCTGATTGGTCGTTTACGCGCAGCGTTGACTTACCTCCCCCCCCATCCCCCCCATCCAGTCCACACAATCGCATACACCCCATACACCCGGTGCCGCAACGACAGCGGCGTCGACAGCGACTGCTTTAATTAGCTTTTACTCATTTGCTAATCACAAAGCGCGAACGCTTAACTCGTTTATATTGTTTCGTTTCTCTGCGTTTGGACTCCTCCCATTTTTGGGTCTATAAGCGAGCTCTGGACATTTCGATGCTGCAAATGTCGCACACCTTATGCACACATATGTATGTACATATTGTATATGTACATACATTCATCATTAAAAGCGAGAGTCAATTAAACTTGATCACCCACAATTTGTCAACTGCATTCTTGAATGCCATTCCATCCATTTCAGGTCATGCGATGTTTTTCATTACAGGCTTTACATTTCCTTGAGACTAATTAACGGAATGCGTTACCGGTATTGTGACTAACATTACGTGATCTTGGCTCCGAATTCAAATTCAAACTACATTTCACATTGCAAATCGAAATGAATTTGTATCGATCTGAATTTGTATTTTTTTTCTTTGTATTCTTACCCGCTACCCAAAGGGCAGAAGGGTATTACAAGTTAGTGACACTCCGTAAAGAATATATAGTTTGTACATATGTCTGTTTATTCTTGATCAGTGCTAACAGCCGAACAGTCGGTCCGGGGAAACACTTGTTGTTTTTGCATACAGATCTAGGATGTTTTCAATATTGACCGCGTCCCTTTCCGCCTCCTCAAATTTAAAAAACAACAACGATTTTACAGGGAATAATCAGCTGCAGTTGGTATGTAGGGTTATAGTTTATTTTCAACTAAATAGAATATTCCACACCAAATTATATTATCTTATTCGAGTATATTATATAATATTTTACATACTCTCAAAACTCTGTATCGCACTGTCCAGCACTCCCAACTGCAGCTTTCTTACTTGTCTTGTATCTTCAATCTTCTATCGGATAGGGCCCAACAACAACTCGTCTGCCGTACTCTACTTACTATCTTTGATTCTTGCTTAAACCCATCAAATATTTGGGTTGGGGTAATTCTGAATATGAAAGCATACAATGTGCATACATACATATGGATAGTTATTCTCGATTCGACTTGGGTTGTCGCATGTTTGACCATAGGTTGTTGTCTGAGCATGTCTATATTTATACGTATGTATGTATATGTGTGTGTGTGTGTTTGCCTGTTAGTGTGTGTACGTCTCAGTTTGTATTTAGCACCTACTCCCCTCATTAGAGTCGAGTTTTATCTTCACGGTCAGTATAGGTTTTTTGTTGCTGTTTATTGAATGCCTGCTTTAAGGGTGGCATTTAATTCACAGTACACGACGACGGCTTGCTGCACAACGCAACTTAGGGAGAGCCCGACACACACATACACATACACACGCACGCACATGTACATACATACATATACTCGTATTTGTTTGTTGACTATTGCCGTTGATGTTTGTGTGGGCCTAACTCGAGTTTCAGCTGTCAATTTTTAAAATCAATTTGAATGGAAACTACTATAGACTATTAGGTAAAAAGATGCATCCTTGTTTATGTGCGATATCAATATAAAAGAGTTGATGCGTACAAAGCAAAATCTAAGAAGTGAGTGATCTTATTTACACACTTGCAAAGATTTATTTTTGAATTTAATATTTGTTCTCTCATAACAGGTCTCTTAGAATAATTTTCGTGATATTTATTTAATCTTATTTGTATATACTTGTACATATATTTATTATTATTTAAATATAGTATAAAATGTCTAACTCCTGTACTATTTAAAAATCGAATTAATCGGATAGAGATGTAATTTTTAGAGAAAAAACATCGATATCGATCTTGATTGAAATGTCAATGTTGGGTTAAAGCTCTGAAGTATTGATGATCCATAAGGTTCACCACCTCTCCGCCCCCAAAAACTATAATAGACCTAGAGCATTGAATTTTGGTATTTGGTATAATAATAATTATAGTCTCAATGATTCCTGTGATTCCTTGGTTAAGATCGCATGAAAAACAAGGAAGTTATCAAAGAATCAATTTTATATGCAAAATTCACTTGCAGCTGACAGTGTGACCATGTAGGTATGTTATGGATTTTTTTTAAGTATATACACAAAAAAACCAATTTCAGTATATTTTTTATTAAAATATCATTAAAGTTTTTTGTTTTCTCTCGTCGAGCACTCTCGACTGTAGCTTTCTCACATATGTATGTGCATGTAACATATGTATGTATATATATATGTTTCGTATTTAGTACTTGGATGTGCTCGTACATCATATCTACTCGTACACAAAGACAATCGTGACCGTCCACAGCAGTTTCGCGTGAGCCAATGGAAAAGACTTGCTCCCCAAATGCCGAAAGGGGGACGAAAAAGGCATTAATTAGATGTCGTTGTTGTTGCCACCCTCGCCTCGCCTCGCATCGCATCGCGAAAGCGTTCGGGCTTAATTGCAAATGGCTAATTCAGACGAGTGCTCTGCTTCGTGAGATGCGCTGAGAGCAGCAGCAATGTCCAGTCACAAGCGAAGAGAGTTTCAGAACGGAACCGCTTTGCCATTGGTCACATTCACCCATCACCCATCACCCACTTTCCCACAATGAGCAAGTTTGTTCAGTGGCTGATTATATGGTTACGCATGTGCTACATACATAACCTACATACTTACATGTACTTATGTAATGTATAAATGTACATAGACTGAGTTAATTGCATGTTGTTATCACCTACGGTAATTTCACGGTAGAAGGGTATTAAGGATTTTGAGCAAACAGAAGAGTTATTTAAAACGGGTGTATCCGACCCCATTAAGTACTTACAGCTTCTGAAAACTAATATAATACATATATTTGTAATCATTTTGTCTTTTTCCTTAATTGTCGCGCTATTTATTTTAGGATTTTACAAATTTACAAATCACAAAAATTATATGCTACTGTGAATAAGTAATCATATGTTGGAATAACCTGGAACTATGAATGTCTTTCTTACTTAGTTGTTAAGATCTTATATATTATTTAATCATTTACTACTTACAATTAAATAAAATAGTACAACGTTTTGAGCCAAAGCAGCTGTGGCCTTCAGGCTTATATTCTTATTATATATGTACATGTTACATAGGGGCAATTCTCTAGTGTCGGATGCTACAAAACGTACTTTACAATTATTTAGTGCCAACTGAAAATGAATGTCACAGGCAGATAGAGACACCTCCGATCCAGACCAATAAAATATTTAAATTCTTGATCAGCGTCAATAGCCGAGACGATATAGCCACGTCCGCCCGTATGTCTGTATGAACACGACGATCTTACGGTCCGCCCCCTCAAATTAAAAGTACAAGTACGTAATAATAAAGCTATTATTAAATGTTGGTATGCATAATAATAACTACAGTCTTAATGATCCTGCGAATTGGTTGTGATCAAATGAAACAATTAAGAAAGCTACTTTCGAGACTGCTCGACCGTATGATACCCGCAACCCATTTCGAGATAAAAGAAAAAAATTAAATGATATTTTAACAAAAAATATACCACAGAATATACTGAAATTTGTGTTTTCTTTTTATATATTTGAAAATAGCGGGTAAAAATCTATAACACCGACATGGTCACACAGTCAACTAAACAAACAAAGCGCGAGAAGCTGCAAGTGAATTTTGTATAATAAATTGATTATTTAATAACTTCCTTGTATTTCAATCGATCTCAACCAAATTCACAGGAGTCATTGAGACTTTGTTATTATGCATACCAAAATTCAATGCTCTAGGTCTATTATTACAGTTTTTGGGGGCAGAAGGGGGCGTGGCAAAAATCTAAAACAAACTTGATCTGCGTAAGAGCTACATGAATACTGTCACCAAATTTGACATCTCTAGGTCATTCACACACTTAAAACGTCCATATACATTGGGCACAACTATTTTGATAAATAATTTAACGATTAACGTTTGTTCTACTTATCCGATTTTTACCAAAATTTCAGGGTATATTTAAAGTGTTAAGCGCAGATGGGTTACCAAATTATTACACAAAGAACTTTTGGAGTTATACGCAATTTACATAAAAAAAACTTGAGTTTATCTAGATTAATGTTAATTGTGGGCGAAGAGGACGTGGCATCCAACTTTTGATAAACTTGATCTGCGTAGGGAATGTAGGAACCTTTGTGCCAAATTTTGTGTCTCTGTGGCCTATAGTCTCTGAGATCCAGGTGTTCATACGGACAGACAGACGGACAGACGGACAGATGAACATGGCTATATCGTCTCGGCTGTTGACGCTGGTGAAGAATATACACTACTGGACAAAAAAATAAGCACACACTTCGCGCCTATTTGTTGATAAAGGTTTTCCAATAGTTATAGAATATACCGCTGTTAAATGTTTATATTTTGAAAGAATAAAGTGTTCTGAAACATTTAAAACAATAATTAAGGTTGGGAACCACGATTTTTGAATGCTACGCCAAAATTTGTGCTGGATGAGCGTTTTTGGTCTGGTCAAAATAATAAGTACACCAATTCTACAAAGCCAAAAACTCGAAGCATAACAAATTTTTTCTATTATTTTATTAATAAAGCTATCTAATAGTAGTATCCAATTCAGACACACTCATTTTGTTAGACTTTTTCGATGTCTTTTAGCTTTCTAGTAATAAGTTTGTAAAAAATCTCCATACGAATCTAATACTTCATTTTTTGCACATAATTTCCAAAATTCTTCGAATTTTGTACAGGTATTTATGCCAATTCATCGTTTCAAGTTCCCCCATAAGTTATCAATTGTGTTTGAGCCAAGTCACTTGGCCAACTTATACAGTCTTGACGAGCGTTTTGGGTCATTATCCTGCGGAAAGACCCATCACAAGGAAATTTTTTCCTCAGCGTAGGGAAGGGAATATATGAAATCATTATATGAAATGATGTTTATATCCGAATAGGGTTATATTATCAATTTACCGATGAATCCGTTCAACGTCATTCCAAAAAAAAACAGCTCTAAACCATTATGCATCAGCCTACATCCTTACCAGTCTTCTTGAGGTACCGAACCTCAAATTCTTTGCCTTTTAAGCAATCTACATATCGGCTGTAGTCATCGGCAAAAGAATTTAGATTTGTTTCTTCGCTCCACAAAAATTTATTCACAATGTAGAACCTTCTGGCCCAGACCATGCTAAATAATTGACGCCACACTGTTGGTTCATCTTCGAATTTTTTTCTCGAAGAAAAGGACATTTTCGGGGTATGAGGTCTAGTAGATCTACCTTTTTACATCAACGGCAAACCATTTGAGATGATATTCCATTGCTGATTTGAGCGGAAATGACCTTGACGGACATGACTATGTCTTTTTTTGCAAGACTGACCATGCGAATGTCTGTTGTTTGTGAAAATTTCTTTTTCCGTCCTCGTTTTTTATTAGGTAGTTTTAATTATAAGGCATTTTTCACCAAATATACCCAGATTTTAAGAGTTTTCGCAATTCCTGGAAGATTTTTTATCATTTTTTCGAAGATTCACGTCAATAGTCCTTTCTTCAACAGTGCGATATGCAAGAAGTCAAAATAAATCAACATTCCCTTCCTAATTTTTACATTTCATTCTATAAAATTTAAAATTACCACCAGTGTACTTATTATTTTGACCAGACCAAAAACGCTCAACCAGCACAAATTTTGGCGTAGCATTCAAAAAACGTGGTTCCCAACCTTAATTATTGTTTTAAATGTTTCAGAACACTTTAACAGCGGTATATTCTATATCTTTTGAAAACCTTTATCAACAAATAGGCGCGAAGTGTGTACTTATTTTTTTGTCCAGTAGTGTATATACTTTATGGGGTCGGAGATGCCTCCTTCTGCCTGTTACATACATTTTCTGTTGGCTAAGTTATAATACCCTTCTATCGTTTGGGTAGCGGGTAGAATGAGCCAAGAAATAGAAACGTTCTAAACAGAACTTTCGCACTTCTTCGACTTTGAATTAAAATGAATTCGATTATATTAGTTATCTTTTATAGATTCCCTTGAATTTGTTGGTTTTGTTTGATATTTTTCATGAAGAATTGTATGTATATGCCTACATATGTACATACATATGTAAGTTTCTCTATTGTTGGTTTTGATTGAGCAAGCATTCGCATTCATTCAAAAAATGCTAGAATCTTTAAACTAATAAAATCGAGTTGTAGCACCTTTGTAATACTGTAACAAATATTTGCTTGCTTACATTCCTCCATTAGTTTGAACAGTTGAGTTAATGTTACATGACACGAAAATTCTGTACGCATTGTAATTACCAATACACATACATACATATGTATGTACACGCATCATGAACATAATTAAATATGTGCGCAACAAATATAATGGGAAGCAAAGGTGATGACAAGGTACATTGAGAGGGCTGGGCTAACATGCCGTTTGTTAATCATGTGCAATCAAAGTTTCCCTAGAAGTTACTTGTATGTGTGTGTGTTCGTGTATGGACCTAAATATACATAAGTGTGTAAGTGACGCACTGAAATAATGGAACACAAATTAAACGAAATTAAAAATGTTCAACGAATTTTGGTAGTTACAAATATTGTGCTCATAATTATTACTATGTAGAATACATGATAATTATTCGACGAGGTATTATTAAATTGGCGAATAATTAGCGTCTTCCTATACATGATGAGCAGCCAGCGACCCAACCAATTTAATTTCTCTTCTCTGTCCACACTTAAATATGTACATTTGTATGTATGTACATATGTATATGCTTACATACATATATGTATATATGTACATGTATGTAAATGAATTATATTAGTATATTATCACAGCAAGCAAGTTAAAATATTTGATTTATATTTGGCTACAACATATTGAAATATAATTGTTAGAAACTTATATTTTGTTGATTACTTAACCATTTAGTATATTTTGGTGAACCCAATTATTGGCACATGAATATATGTGCGTAACATACGTATGTATGTATATGTGTACATATTTATAACGAGATACGCAATTTTAGCTACATACTTTGTTTTATGGAAATATTAATAATACTAAAAAAAAAATCAAGCCAAAGTGTTGGCCAAATATTTACGCCCTTTAAATGTTCGATATACATATGTACACATGTATGTACATATGTTAGAGACAAACTGTCGTCATTTATATATATGTATGGACATAAGTATGTATGTATGTACGCATGCTGCGCATATATACATATGTATGTACACATATTTTTGGTCGTACTTGTGCACATTGTGATATTGATAATAATCTCTTTTAATGAGTGAAAAGACGTCTCGACAACTTCCGCTGCCGCTGCGCTTGCTACTTTTTAATTCCCAATATGCTTTGCGGGTCATCTTCGTCAAATTACAGTTTTGAATCACCCGCAATCACACCTCTGCTGAATATCACAGACACTCATACATACATACATACACACACACACACACACACACACACACGTACATATGTACATATGATTATAGTGCCGGTGAGATTTGTAGAAACACCGAAACAAGTTTATGAAACGATGCAGAGCAGAGCTAAAGAGTAAGCGCAAATTAGATACATACATACATATGTAAGTATGTACATATGTATGTATGGTAAACGCATTTCTCAAGACAAGCTACAAGAAAGAAAGCTATAGTCAAGCGTTTCCGACTTGGAAATACCGTCTGCTTATTGTTCGAGAAGGCAAAACCCCTTTGTATCGTTTTATCCGATTTCAGCGAAGAGGTGTCACCGAATTAGAAAACGATGTGGGTTCTTATAGTCTAAAGGATCTAGGAGTTCATAGAAACTCACGGCCATGGCTATATCTTCTTCTATGTATGTACATACATACATACATATGTATATATACAAAAATGTGTTGCAGGTATTCACTGGTCGAGTACACTCGCCTTAGCTTTCTTTGTAATATTTTGTTTGCTATCAATACCTCAGCTATCGGTAGCTCATTCTGCTCCTGCCTTATTCTAACACTTATGTACATAAGTACATATGTACATACATACATACATATGTGCGCACAAAAGTACATCTGAGTGAGTGGGTATTTTTATTTTGTACGTGATTGGCGCTGGCTCAATGGACGAGGGGCTTCATGAATTTTGAAATAGTTTAACACCTTTTTGTGGGACACGAATTATGTCGTTGGCAGTTTTCAGTTTATGGGCATTGAACTCTTTTCTTTTTCGTTTTCTTTTGATTTTTTCTGACTTTGGGGCTTTAATATTGACCATGATCATGCGCAAACGCAAACGGATACGGACCCCGAACCCGAACCCGAAACCGATGCCACTACGGTAGATTGATGCGAACCGAAAGATGAGAGTGTGTGCGTATGTGTATGTGATATTGCCTCGCAAATTATTATTCGACTCTTCTCTTAAGACGTGCACAATACACACATAAACACATCTACTCTCATATGTACATAGAGCCAATTACGTGAACGCAATATTTAATTACCGCTCGATAAAAAGCGGAGCTGACATGAAAGGGTAAATTAAAAGTGGCAATAAAAACAGTTCTAAGTCGTCAAGTCGAATTTTGTGTGCTCTACAGTGATTTTAAACCTACATATCTTGCAATTTTATTTCGACTTAGAAAAACAATTTAATAAAGCCCAATTGGAATTTGTAAGAAAACAAAATATAAATACATTTTTGTCTTTATAAAATTTCATTTGTTGTTTGTGTTGTTGTTTGTAGCAGTTGGCAGGTCATTTGATTGTTTTCAATGTTAGTTCTAAAAAATATTGAAAACTAACATTAAACAATAGTTATAATTCGGTTTGTTGGACTACGAAAATACATGAAACAGACAAGAAGCATATTTGAAATAACAATTTTTCTCGCTATTTAAATGAAAACTAAAATATTCGGAATTGAAATTACAATACGAATATTAATTTAAAACATCTTCCTTATAAGGCAATTTCAATGGCAATTTCATTGAGCTCATTTCAAAGGGCAGAATGTCTAGACCATATAATAACATATAATTGGAAAATAGCTGGTTTGACTTTTGTTTTGTTCCTCACACAATATTTGGTGCTAGGCTGTATTATAGCACAACTGAGCCTCTTGTCTGGAATCAGGACTGTTCCTGTGCTCAAATTTAGTTTCGTGATTCGAGCAGTAATCATATGGCTGGGTCCAATTTTCTTCCCTTTCTTTTGTTCCCTAACTAATTGCTGCGAATTAGAACCAGTTTCGTTAAAAAATTAGACTGGCTTTGTGAGAAGTTCTTAAATGACACCTGGAAACATATTATGTTATAAGCACCTTTCACATATACACAGTTTATGTATTCGTCACTGTTGAGATTATTGATAGATGTGATTCGATTTTGCCATACATTTCAACTATTCAAGGTAAGCTCATTATTGGAAGTTGCTTATATTACCTCAGCCCAAAGATCACTATTTTTACATGCATGAAAAACAGGTCGATTTTTTTAAAATATAAAAAAATACAATGAAATTTACACCAATCCATGAAAGTGCGGAGCCAAACAATTCTTTCATATAAATTTCTGATAAACATAACTTGGTATTTTTAAATTTAATGTTTAAAAAATGTGGACACTAAATAAATTTTTAATACATTCTTATACCTTGTTCCTCCTAAATGTGAGAATTAAGTTTGTAGAAATTCGGAAAAACACAAAAAAAAATTTTAAACTAATCTACAGGACAGTATATTCGAAAACACAATTAAATATTCTTGTCAGTCGACAATTACTGATTTTAATTCTTCACAATTGTGAATATATAAATATGTTATTTGTAGTGTGCAAGTAAATATCATAAATTAATGTTTAAATTAATTTTTGTTGAACAAATTGTAACTTACTTTTGATTGCTTAATGAATCAAAACACATAAAATTGAACAACATATAAAACAGGATACCAAAGAACCTTAAATAACAAATTGACTTTTCCCTTAAGAACCCGATATTAGGGACACCCCCGATGGCGGGACAGAAGTGATACGACCGTGAATGTCCGGCCAACTGAAATTACACTGTTTTGGTTTTGTACAAAAAAAATTATGTAACAGGTTAAGCGACTGCCGACATATATTGTTGATCAACATAATTTAGGAAAGGGATTTAGTGATGGGGTGCCGGGTATCTTTCCGGCCATGTAACTGTGTGACTCTCAGGGGCCGTAGGAGGTAAAAACACAACATTTTCTACTCAGGTTTCTGCATTAATTACCCAGATAAAGCCTATTTTCTATTTGTATTCCAATGAATTACTTGAGAAGCAACAAGTAACAATACTCTTGACGAGAACGCTCGATTTCTCTATAATGCTTTGTATAAAATATATTTCAGTTTCAGTTTATCCAACATTTGGATGATTGACTTAATTTTCTCTATTTTTGGATATTTAGAAGAGTTTTATAAATCACCAGTTAAGGTAAAAATAACCATGGTTAAATATAATAATAATATGACTGAGGAGCAGGTAGTCGAGTATAGGATTTTCATGTTTAATTTTAGTTGAAAATTTACATTTTTTCTTTTCAATAATAATAAAGTACAAATTATACATATATTATGATATAATAACTAACTAATAATCACAAACTTAATTTTGTTGCAGTCCATAAAATGTTGCTATGGGGGTGAATGCCTCACTTAACTTTATTGGTAAGTTCAAGTCTGCTTAAGTAAATGCCTATAAAGTAAAATTCCGAGTAATTTGCATATGAAAACTATTTGGCTACATCTGTCAGTTGACAATGAAACAACAATTACAATTAAACTTTGATTGTTCATTACAACTTAACTTTAATTGTACACAAGGAACTACATATGTATGTACATATGTATATGTTTTTGATATCACGTATTGCAAATATGAAAAAAACTTAAAAGCAATTGTATAAGGTCCAATGCGACGTTGAGTTTAATCCGATATTTCTAAATGTCATTAAAAATAAACAACCACAAGTTCCGTACTCGTCTGCTTCTACATAACATATCAAATAAGATGTTATTGTTATGCACCTGTACATATGTAGTCTAGCTATGACAATCGACAAGTCAAGTCCTCGCTTCCAGCCACTTCCCAACAAAAATTCCCTATTTACTAACTATAATATCTTCTACATTCGTAAACTTTGAACAAAATATTCTTAATTCATATAATATTCGAGATCTGAAACGCCTCCTTTTAATGTCTTTCCTTAAACGTTTCTGTGTCCAGTTACTTAAATTATTAAAGATTTTTGGTCAACCACATATAAAACTTCCGTAAAATTTTTGAATTTTAAAGATACGATATCTGGTCTAATCAATTTAATAAATGACTGATACTTTACAAATTTTGTAGCTTCTTTAAAGTACATTTTTTTTTAACAAATATTAACTTTTTAACTTTCGGTCAGTATTTAAAAACGTTTCTGTCTAGAAAATAATTCATAAATTAAATAAATAGTTTAAAAACGTAATAACAACAAGTATGTTACGGTCGAGCTTTCTCACTTGTTTTACTTTTATCTTCCATGTTTATCACACGATTTTCTCAAATTTTCGAAACATCAGCGCTAACCTATTTTCTGGGTGCCAAAAATCACCGATGCAGCTGTAAACCGACTGCAGCGGCAATAGTTTTACTTTAAGATGGCGGTAGTTGGCGTGGCCAAATTCAAAAACAAACCTGACCTGTGACCTGTATGCAAGCATAACTAGCTACTGAGCTGAGATCTATAGCTATATTGTCTTAGCTGTTGAAGCTGATTAAGCTGTATATTCATACATTCATACATATATACATGTATACTTTATGGGGTCGGAGATACCTCGTTCTGTTTGTTATATGAATTTTCTTTTTGCATTAAGATGAAATAAAGCATCAAGATATATAAAATTAGAAGTTTTGGATTGCATTTTTTGTTTGGTTTCTTTTATTTTTTTCAGGCCGAATATCAAAAATTTAATTTAAATTAAATGTTTTAATTAACTGAATACAAATAGACCAAATTCGTTTGAAATATATAGAAATCTTTTTGAATTTTCTAAAATAACAACAAAAATTGTACAAGCGGGATTCGAACTCAGGATCGACGCACACTGTGACATGCATAGGTGCGCTCTTACCACTACGCCACTAAACACCTTTGAGTGAAGTTCTAATAAGAATAAAGTTCTCATTATATAGTATGGGTTTTTCTTAAGCAATTGCAAGATTTGCAGCATAGTTTGGAGTTTTTTTTTTTAATTTTTTACTTTTTTATTACTAGGCAACTTATAAAAGTGTTCCCAATTATTTAATTTATTATAAGTAAACCAAATAATTTAAAAAAGTAAACAAATCACCTAAAAATATATTTGTCTGGAGCGTGATTCGAACCTTAGCTGCTTAGCTGCAAGTGTTTTCGTACTTGTAGGCGTAAAAAAGATGCAATTAAAATTAAATCTTTTGTTGGCTCATATCTTCCATGTTTATCACGCGATTTCACATTTTCACGAAACGTCCGCGTTGGTTTATTTCATAAGTGTCAAAAATCATAAAGATCAGAACTGCAGCTTTACGGCAACATTTCTAAAGGCTATAGGGGGCGTGGCAACATTTGATAATAAACTTGATCTTGATCTTGAGCTCTTATAGTCTCTAAAATCTAGGTGTTTAAACAGACATCGTATCGGCTGTTGACACTGATCATGAATATATATACTTTATGGGGTCAGAGATGTCTCCTTCTACCTGTTACATACATTTTCTGCTGGCACTAAGTCATAATACCCTTCTACCCTATGGGTAGCGGGTATACAAAATAGGTAGTTAAAGAATCTGAGAAAATGCGTTTCTATTATTATTTTCATGACTTTATATTCTTGATCAGTATGAACAGACAAAGTGTGACCAAACGCATCTCAGCGTCTAATAAAGCTACAGCTAAAGGCTTGAGGGTGGAACACACACAATAATCTTAGTGATTAAGAACATTTGGTTGTGATCAGATGAAAAACTTATTGAAAAAGTTATTGAAGAATCAATTTAATCGGGCAAAAATCTGATGCAACTACTTGTACTTAGTAGGCTTTGTTGACAATTTGACTGTGTATGATCATTTTTTAAGATAAGAGAATATTCTTATACTTTTTGATATAGGTACCTCCGGCCCGATGCACATATGTACACACATACAGATGTATACATATGTACATTTGTATATACACTGTACAAAATAAGCACACCAAATATTGTTCGTGCACTCACTACAAAAGTCAAGCTTAGTTTAAATTTTTGGATACCGCGTCCTTCCGCCTAGAATCAGTCAGATTTTATTATTTTGTGATATTTTTTTAGAGCTCACGTAGAAACAAAGCATGGTTCAATTAAATTGCCCACAAGTGCAAGCAAACAAATGCATCCAGATGACCACAAGTATGAGACTACACATATGCATATGTGCATGTGTATTTGAGGATTCATGCATGTGTGTACATATGCATGTATGTATGTACATATGTATGCATGTATGTAGGCATGAACGTAATCGCCGTACAGCCTGTGAGTGGAAGCAAAATCTGACATTGGCTCGGTGAGACTATTGTTGTCATTGTTGCCATATTTTCTCGTTGTTAACGAAATGAATGACTGTGGCTGTGTTGCTCCTGCTGCCTTGCTACCCTGCTGAATTATGTGTATGTATGTATGTATGTATGTATGTGTGTATGTATGTGTGTCAGAAAGTACAGCAACCGCTTCTCAGAACAGGAGGCTAAAGAAAACAATTCCTTCAATACAATGTGCACACATACACAGATTCATACATATTAATGCATTCACACATGCATGTACATACATACATACATATGTACCTATCTATGGATAACTTTCCTTCTTCTTTTTTTTGTTGTTGTTGTTGGTGTTGTCTTTGTTTTTGTCTCGTTTGGTTTATTATTATATTCTTCACCTTACCTTTTCCTATTCATCCAGAGCTCTTTTGTATTCAATTTTCTTCTACAAATAATGAATTCAAATCTAATATTTGTCTTAAAAATGGGCAGCATTCTCCCTAATCATATTTATTCGTTGACTGATCTGGCTATACACATAATCATGCAAATCAATTGATATATTTATTTATCATTTACATATAATGGTCACAAACCGAACTACGCGCAGTCTAATCGAAAGCACTGATAACTGATCAGTGATAAGTTATGTTTTAATCGCGAAACATAAATAAGTTTCCGAAAATTGCGCGTTGCTGCAGCTGCAGAAAACAGAACCTGCATTGAGTGATCCTAATTTTGAAAAAGTATTAATATATGTTATGCATAATATATTTATGCAATGGGAACGAAGCCTCTTGGTTAAAGTATTTGTACTTTAACGGTAAGCCGAGGTGGTCACACTGATCTACATAATTATCATATTCATACGCTCAAAAGCGGAATTCGTGACAATTTTAATGAAGGCGGCAACGAGCAGAAACTGAAATAAATTATATTTATTGTTCCTTTCCTGCGTATTCTGTCTGTTCTGAATTCAATTGAATTTTGAGCACATTTCATCACCGTGGTCGCTGCTGGGCTGCTGAAATCACAGCCTGATGGAGTCACTCCTCACACTCAGTGCTTGGTCCTGGGATGGAAGCTTCCTTTTTGTCGCAATTCGCTGGCTATCGTATCGATCCCATTGATCTTACCGAAATGAATGATTGTGAGTTGCTTTGTGACCAAAAACAAAAAAATCGAATTATCACAGCCACAACATACATTTGTACATACATATATGTGGACAGATGTATTGGTGTATGAATAGCTGTATGATGTGTGTACAGACAGACATATGTATATATATGTATGTATGTACATATGGCTGCGTGAGTTTAAATACAAAAAAAAAAAACAACAAAAATCGGGCAACAAGGGAACAATGCAAGCTCAGACTCAGAGCTCGGCAAGTGACACTTTTGTTTTATATTCGCAACTTTTTTATTCTGAAATCTCAGAACAAAGGCGATTTCTGAGTAAAAAATGCAACGTACCGCGCACACATACAATACCATTTGTATTGTGAGTGTACCTACACATATACAGAGATATTGAGCCACCTATGTATGTACATATGTATGGCTAAATAAAAGGTATCAGGTATGTGTGTAAAGGGTGTGTGCCCAAACCCCTTGCTCCTTACCCTTTCGTTATGTTCATGGTCATGGGTTCCTTCCTCGACTGGTTGTCAGTGTTCTTGTGTGTGTGTATGAATGTGCTCTCTGCCTAGAATGCACCCAACCAAGTAAAAGGGTAGAGTTCGATCTTTCTTACTCGCCGACAGACCGACCGACCGACCGACCGACCGACCGACCGACCGACCGACCGACCACAATGACATTTTGATGAATTCTTCCCGCAGCCGATCTCAGAGACAATACAAAAACGCACAGCTCAGCTTATATTTCTTTCTCCACTGCAGTCTCTAAACTGTTTTTATTTATAGCAGCAGTGATCTCGACTTTACTTACATAAATTAAATTGAAATTAAAAATATGTACATATATTTATATGCAGATTATGTATCGCCGCGATAATTCAAATTCGATTTTCCAACTCGGCAACGTTGCCAGCTAATCGCCACAAAATAAAGAGAAATCAATTAAAAAAAGAATAACAAAAAACAAAGAAAGTCAATTTTTAAATCACGTAAGAGTTTTCACCGTCTTTACAAAGAGTGTTCGAATTCGTGTAAAAAGAAAAATACTATAGATATAAACACTTTATTTCATTCAAAATATGGTCTAATGACGTCATGAAACGCCAAAGGCAAAACAATACACACACAAAATTATATGTACTTGTATTTAAGGAATCTGAGAAGTAACTGCGGTCCTTACGATGGATGCTAAAATCTGTTTCATAATAAAACTCTATCTGTTCTCATATTCTTTTTTATTTAGTGAGACAAACTCAATAGCTAACGTCACACTATTTTGGAAGCTGCACTTCTTACACAGCATTCTTTTTCAACATTTGACGTTTTTCTTATATACATACTTGTCGAGTTTTCCTATATGTTTTAATTTGAAATTCTGATGTCGAGGATAACATTCATAGTTTGGAAAATGTAATTGATCATGTAGTGAATGTGAACGTTAATCAGAGTAAAGTGCCGTGCAAGGAATTACAGACTAGCCTAACCATAATTATCGTACATCCGAATAAGAAAAGTTCAGTGCCTTCTTCTGGTTCTGGTTGTATTCAAAACAAAGGCAAGCCAAGGTTCTGCTGTTTGCATCAATAGATCTTCTCTTCTCCTTCTCACTGCCCATTGCCTACATCAGAAACATGGGAAGCAGTACCAAGGGTGGGTGAAATGATTTTATGTACACTGATGAAAATTGGATATAAATTTTAAATATTATTTTAATGACCTTATTATCTACATGTTTTTATTTTGTACAAAACAAATGTATACTTCTCTATTTATTTAATATTTAATATATAATAATGTATAATTGTTCACAATTCTTGTATAAATTATCTATAATAATATCAACTAAACTAATATCTTTTTAAAAAGAATATATTTATACAAAATATTTTTCATATTATTTACTTTTTTTAACGCAAAATATGAACACTGGACGGAAAAATAAACCGCCAGGATAAAAGCATATTTGAATGGATTGATGTATTGGACAACATACGTAATATTAAAATAAAAACAAAATTAAAAAATGACGATGGTCAGATTTTCCTTCATTTTGCTGAACATAATAAAATCTGATTGAGATGATAAACGAATTTTTGTTTCAGTGTATGTATATGTTGAGGTTGCAGATGTTGTTGGCTGTGGTTGCTACGTCTTTATTTCTTCTGTGTGTGGAGTAGTCGTTATCTGTTTTCATATTGCTTAACTGGTTTATATTCAGTTTGTCTTCAGCTTATGCTATGCAGTACACCCACACACAAATTCTCTCCGATATATCAACCACCACCATCCGAGTGTGGCATGCGGCTTTGCCTTTGGCTTTGACTGTGGCTTTAAGTGTGGCAATGTCTTCGCCTTCGCCGTTGCCTTCGCTTGTTACCCAGACGTGGTCGTGCAGTATCCGTATCTGAGCCTGCCTCTTTTCATAATGTGAGTGTCTGTGTAAGCAGCTTGATTGGTATGCAAAAAAAGAAAACAAAACTCCACGCACTCGTCGTCAGGTCGACAAGGGGAAAGGCTTGTGGATACATCTTCCAAGTCTTTTCATTACTCTAGTGATTCTCATAATTTTCTTTTTTTGACGTGAATGCGCGCGTAACTTTACTCTCAACATTGGCAAATATGCATTTATTTGCGTACAGGATCAGATTGAACCGCAATTCCCAAATCAATCCACTATTGCGAACTCTAATTGAAAGACTATACATATGTATATGTATGTATGTGCATATATGTACATATACTATCATATCAAGAGTAAAAAATTAATAAAATCAGATTTTAACTTTTTGAAAACAAACAAAGCATAGATATGAATGTCATCTCAACCCCAAGCGATGATAACAAGCGCATATCGCACAGCTGATTTCCAATTTCGAACATCGAATTCTGTTCAGTCGCGGATCGTTTCTATGCATGTGTGTACTATATATGTATGTATGTATACGCTGGCGCATGTGAGTATTTGCATGTGAAGATTTGCAACTGCGCGACAAGCGACTAGCGTTTGTTTTTTTTTTTTAATTTTTATATCTTTTGTTCCAAATCACTTTTCAATTATTCTTCTTAGTACAAAATTAGTTAATTTGTCAAGCTATGAGCAAATTTTGTTTTATTTTTAAATATTAATTTTAAATTTAAAAATATTATATGTGCTACTCCTTTTGAATTAAACAAGTAAGAAAGCTACAGTCGAGAGTGCTCGACCGTATGATACCCGCAACCCATTTCGAGAGAAAACAAAAAACTTAAATGATATTTTAACAAAAAATATATCAAATATACTAAAGCTTGTTTTTTTGTATATATTTGAAAAATGTGGGTAAAAATCCACAACACCGTTATGGTCTCACTGTCAACTAAACAAACAAAGCGTGAGCATCTGCAAGTGAATTTTGCATATAAAATTGATTCTTTAATAACTTCCTTGTTTTTCATTCGATCTCAACCAAATTCACAGAAATCATTGAGAATATAATTATTTTTATGCATACCAAAATTTTATACTCTAGGTCTTTTCTAACGGCTTTTACAGGTTTTCGGGGGCGGAAAGGGGCGTGGCATTCAACTTTTGAAATAAACTTGATCTGCGTAGGACCTATAAGAGTACTTTCCCCAAAATTTGGTAGCTCTAGCTCTTATAGTCTCTGAGATCTACGTGTTCATACAGACGGACAGACGGACATGGCTATATCGTCTCGGCTGTTGACACTGATCAAGAAGGGTCGGAGATGCCTCCTTCTGCCTGTTACATACATTTTCTGTTGGCACTAAGTTATAATACCCTTCTACCCTATGGGTAGCGGGTATAAAAACATATGAATTATGATGTGATTCAAAAGTCAAAATTGTTAAATGACAAAAAGTTGATGTTGTTTTAAAATACAATTTTTTTTAATTTAATTTAAAAGTATAAAGTTGGTTAGTGCTTGTACTTTACATTTACATAAATACAATAAATAATATTCGAGTTTAAATTCCAATCAATTTGGAGGCTTTCGTCGGCTATTCTAATATTTAAATAATATATACATTTTTATATACATACATTTATTAATGGACAAAATTTGACTGTATAAAAATACCCGCGATCACTATAGGGTTAACAAGAACATGATGACGATAATAGTTCAATTGAAATCCAACCCACTCAATAATTTAATTGATATTTCTACGCTAGTGAATATATTTATATAGGAATGTATGTATTATTATATATATATTATTTAAGTTTTTAGTAGAGGGTATCTCAGGTTGAATTAGTAATCCTATAAAGTAAATATATTTTCGTGATCAGCATACTTTTAAAATGTGATTTACCCATGTTGATGTGTTCGTCGTGTGCGTGGCTGCAATGCAAGAGAACATATAAAATTAAATCTTTCAAAATGTATGCGAAATTTCTGGGACTATTACTGGTTTTTTGATATTTATGCATAAATTAGGTATGGCTTAAAAATAAATTAAATTAGGTATTATTTACATATAACAAGTTAGAAAGCTACAGTCGAGAGTGCTCGAGAGTGCTTAAATGATATTTTAACAAAAAATATACCACAGAATATACTGAAATTTATTTTTTTTTTATATACATATTTCTAAAAAATCCATTAAATACCGTCATGGTCACACTGTCAAATAAACAAACAAAGCGCGAGCAGCTGCAAATAAAGTTTGCATATAAAATTGACTCATTAATAACTTCCTTGTTTTTCATTCGATCTCAACAAAATTCATTGAGAATCATTGAGAATATAATTATTATTTTGCATACCAAAATTCAGTGCTCTAGGTCTATTATTTTTGGGGGCGGAAAGGGGCGTGGCAAAAATCTAAAACAAACTTTATCTGCGTAAGACCTACACGAATACTGTCACCAAATTTGATATCTCTAGGTCATTCACTCACTTTTTTACCAAAATTACAGGGTATATAAAGATTGATAAGCGCAGATGGGTTACCAAATTACACATCATTACACAAAGAACTTTTGGAGTTATACGCGATTTACATAAAAAAAAACTTGAGTTTTTCTAGATTAATGCTTATTGTGGGCGAAAGGGGCGTGGCATCCAACTTTTGAAATAAACTTGATCTGCGTAGGGTATGAAGGAACCTTTTTGCCAAATTTGGTGTCTCTATGTCTTATAGTCTCTGAGATCCAGGTGTTCATACAGACAGACAGACGGACAGACGGACAAACAGACAGACGGACATGGCTATATCGTCTCGGCTGTTGACGCTGATCAAGAATATATATACTTTATGGGGTCGGAGGTGCCTCCTTCTGCCTCTTACGTACATTTTCTGTTGGCACTAAGTCATAAAACCCTTCTACCCTATGGGTAGCGGGTATGAAAATGCAGCATAACTTCGATTGTGTGTTATTTTATAGCGGCGATGAGACAGATGTTCCAGAAAATTCGAATGCCTTTTTTAAAACAATCTTAAGAATGGAGAGAAACATTTTTTATGATTTGGTTGCTCTGCTGCCAAGAAATACACCCATTTACACACCAATATAGAAACGAATTGCTATAGAAATATATATATCGGACCATAGCCCGTTTGTTTAGCATTTCAAATTTCCATAATACTTTATCTTCCATTTCGTTGTCTTCCTCTCTGTTCATTGCTATTTTTCAAAAATACCGGTAAATCAAATCAATACACTCCCAAAATGACAAAAATCGCTATATATGTTACCAAGCCAAAATAATTTAAAACGAGATTGAACCGCGTTCAAAATGGTATATTATTTTTATATTAAACTACATTTTTCTACATCTTCATTCTAGTGTACATATGTTTTATTTATTTATTTATTTTGTAAGCAATTCATTTGCAAAAGTATTTACATTCACTCTTTTATCGTTCAATTCACGTTTTACTATTTTCGGAATATAGCAGAATTTTGTATAGCAAAACTGATTTATACGTGGCAACCATGCGTGTGCACAGAAGAATGAACAAACGAGTTTGTGTGTATTTGTTGTCACTGTATAATGGCATAATGTTTGCAAAATAACTAGCCTTCAATTTGAATTGCAGTTACATTATTGTGCTTGTGTGTGTGTGTGTGCAAAAACCACATTATGTTGTCATCGGAGCGTAGAGTTGTTATTAAATAGCTATACAGCACTTTGTGAAACGCATTTCAGATAATTATGAAGTAATTACCTATTTTGCATTGTTCAAGCTCTCCCTTTATACCCATCAGTAGCTTGCTTTTGTTGTTGTCGTTATTATTCAAAACGACATTAAAATAAACTGAATGTGAATGCACATTTATTAACTGGGAGAAAATCTTCTACACTTCTTATGGCCGAAATGTGGAAGTGGCTTTTATTCAACTAAATTCAATCAAACATGAATTTTATTTTAGTTAGTTTGCATCAGGAATATGTGCAATATCTCGAATTGTTTGATTCCCGTTAGCCATGTGGTAGAAGAGTATTAAAAATTAGTGCCATCACGAATTTACATATGCATATAACAAGAAGAAAGCGCTATGTACATACATATCACCGATTCAATAAGATAAATATGTTACATACATATGTTTATGATCAGCGGTAACTGAGGAAGCGATAAAATGATGCCTGTCTGTCGTGAAGAACACCTGAGATATTAGTGATGTATTTCCATTAGTGATTTGCGACTGTCAGTATCTTCAGAATAAATCAAGCTATAAAGAGTTAGGCAATCAGTAAAATGGTAAACCAACAGATGAGAGAACCAATAAGAGCCTGGAGTGGAGGCTCACATAATATGCTAGCTAGTCAAATATTTATTGAATAACTTCCTAGCGCTATGTTATCGGGTTGTACCCTAGCGACATTAGCTTGCTCTTGTTAATGTGCTGCTGAACTTAAGATGCAATAAAAACAAGTGCATGTTGGATTTTATCAAATCGTTACATTCATTAATAATGTTGAAGATAAATGCTCTTTTATTCACAGTTCTCGAATGCTAATGACGGCTCTCCAATGTCCAGTTCTGATGTTGAAACTTTCAATGGCAAAATAGTATACAATCTTGATGGCAGTGCATTTATTATCGATGCAGACAATGCGAATATCCCTTCGAGTACAAGTTTGACATCATCCACCACACTTACTAACAGCAGCACATTATCATCTATAGCCGCCGCACATTTAACTGGCATATCAACAACGCCAACTGGAACGCCTAAAACTGGAACTGAAGTTAGAAAAGCCGAAGAGCGGAAATCATTAGCGAATGAAGTGCGTCCTCTGCAAGATCAAATCGTAGCGGAGCACGGAGACTATCACCAGCTGAGCCCAAAAATTCACTCGTTTCGTGTGGTTTCCGCTCAAGATGTCAATACGCATTGCCAGGACGGAGCAAATGTATTTCAAACGCATTCGCATAAACCCATATTGATGTGCTTTATCTGCAAATTGTCGTTCGGCAACGTTAATTCATTTAGTTTGCACGCGAAAGCAGAGCACGGTCTCAATCTGGCGGAGCTTGAGCAGCAACTGCTGAATCGCGAATATTCCAGTGCCATCATTCAGCGAAATATGGATGAAAAGCCACAGATATCATTCCTTCAGCCACTCGATCCAGTCAACGACGACGGCGTCGGTGATGCTGCAAGTGGCTGCAATTTAGTGGAGAAGCCAGCGCATCCAGTCACTGTTAACCGTTGTCCTCAAAGCGATAGTGATTGCAACGATGATCATCGAAACGATGGTGACGGTGGCGATAACGATAACGCTAACGATAACGCTAACGATAACGATAACGATGGTGACAACGAAGATGCTGGGGCGAAAACGATGGCTATACCTAAAGTAGCAGTCAAGAGTACTGTGAAACTTAGTTCCTTAAATGCAGCAACCGTAAAGACTAATATTAACATCCCTTCAAAATCCACATCAACTTGCTTCAATACAAATGCAATCAGAGCAACGACACCAACAACAACACCACCTTCATCATTGTCATCTTCAAACTCAATGTGTGTCTCATCACTGTCCATATCCACACCAGTTTTAGCTCCAGCTTCATTGCTGAACGATTTGGAAGTGCTGCAGCAGCCATGTGGTGATGATGCGCCTTTGGCAACTCGAACTGATAATCTAAGTAACGATAAGTCGATACCAATTGAATCCACTTCTGTCCTGGGTTCAACATCTTCTCCAACATCACGTCCAGAACTGGCTGAAGGTGTACATTCAAATCCTGCAACAGTAGATGCGGATGAAGCAGAAGCTGTCGGAGCATCGGCGACCGTCATGTTGCATCAACATCTAATGTCTCTGCAAGAACAACAGCTACAACAACCAGTGCAAACCACAGGCGGTATCTTCCCACCGATAGAAGCTCAAGCTCACGCGCATCTTAGTTCCTTTCATGCATCCTTAGCCGCGTTGGCCAACGAGCAAAACGCAAGAGGTGTCAAACTCCTTTCGGACTTTCTCCAACAACAACTACAACAGCAACATCAACAGCAGCAGCAGCAGCAGCAGCAGCAACAACTCATGTTCCCGAGCAAATGCCCAGAACATCTAGACTTTAAGGGTGTCGACTGCAAAGCATGCGAATTGGTAGATATTCAGCCTCGCATCAAGTCGCCAGTCACTTCGCAGCCTCCAACGCAATTTCAACCACTAAGATCTCCAAACACCAGCACCAGCACCAACACCAGCACTAGTGGGGGATTGACAACACCCATGCCCATTTCGCCCAGTGCTTCATCAGTTGTCAATATGGGCAGCACGACGACTGCTTCCAGTTTCACAATTGGTGCCTGCTCTGACCATATCAATGGACGACCCCAAGGTGTCGACTGTGCTCGGTAAGTTGCGAGTTAAGCCGAACATATTCGTGTTTGCTTCCTGATACTGATTCTATATACATAAATCTATGACTATCAGTCAACCAGAGTGACTTATTAAAGTTGCATTGATTGCATACATGCAAAGATTTGACTCCTACCTGGATATAGTAACGGGAAAACACATAACAATTTATTCACTAAAGAAATTGGCTGACTGGGTCAGAATTTGGGCGGAAAGTTTCAGCGGACAGTCTGGCAGTTTCATGTCAGACTTGAGTCAAAAATCTATTGAGTGGTTATTTTATACCCGCTACCCATAGGGTGGATAGGTATTATAATCGGTTACAGTCGAGTGTGCCCGACTGTGAACTACCCAGTAATGTAGAGCACGAACATATTTTTTAAATATTAAGAAATCTCGGCTTGTTAAATCTCTGTTGTTGACACTGATCAAGAATATGTATACTTTATGGGGTCAGAGATGCCTCCTTCTGCCTGTTACATACATTTTCTGTTGGCACTAAGTTATAATACCCTTCTACCCTATGGATGGCGGGCATAAAAACCATTGTAAGTTGTATTGAAAATTCTACGAGCGGGACTTGAAGCTAGTCACCAAATGCCCAATGCAACAAGCGTGGCTAAACTCTAAAGTAAACTTAATCTGCGTGCAACCATAACACTTATTTTAAGAAGAGTAGCTCTAGCTATTATTGTCTCTGAGATCTAGGTGTTCATGCGGACAGACAGTGGTATCGTCTCGGCCGTTGATGCTGATCAAGAATATATATATTTTATGGGGTTGGAGCCACCTTCTGCCTGTTTTTTTTTGTATAAAAAGTTGTAAAACTTAAATTTGTTGGTGGATATCATGTGTATACATTTAGTATGATCATTATGTTTGCGCGACTAATTGATCCTTACTCTATATCTAACAGATGACAACAGAGCTCCAGAATGCCAAATTGAAGCGTAATTTTTATAATTTGAACGTGAGAAAACAAGTGCCGCTGGCGGTTCATTTGCTCTGGTCATTAGCAAGGCTAGCAAGGGTTGTGCTTGCCAGCCGATTACGGGTTCTCTTTTCCTTTCCTGAACGGGGCAATAACGGGGTTGCGCCGTTAGCAAACTGATAGAACGTGCTGACATTGCAAAAGGTTTTTTTTTCTTGATTTGCAAAATATGTGTAATTATTGCTGCTGGATGAACTTTGCTAGGAATTGTTTAAAGGAAATTATTCACCCCTTCAAATGTAGCCAATGCTGCACAATAACTCATTAGTCTAATTTTCCACATATACATACATATACATTCATAAGTGCATATAAAAATCTTGGTTATATACTTATACACCCTCAAATAGTCCCTAATAACGCCACAACCAACGACGAATGCTCATTTAAACGCAAATGAACCTGGGGATTTGGGCTTCCAACTTCGTGGGTAAGCATTGTTTGCATTATTTGAGATAAAGGAGGATTGACATATGACAGCTTGACTTATGACCGAACACGCAATGTAAAGATGACAACAACCTTTACAGTAATACAAATGAAACTTTCCTATTTTTCGATAGAATCAAATCTAATTAAAATCTTGCAAAAATGCTGTTACCGAATACCAAGTGTCATTGATATCCACGCACTTAACACACACACAGAGGCACATGCCTAATTCAATTCAGCTGTGGATGCTGTTTCAATGCGGGCGAACTGACTAGTTAGTTAATATATTATGCTATATGTATGGATATGTAGATTAACAAACTTGCACCTTGCGGCTGGCTATTGGGCATACAATTGGGGTATTTAGAATTTATACAAAAGACTAAGATATACATACATACATACATCCATATGTATGTATAGTACATATGTAAATTCCGAACACTTGCTTAATCAAGTATATGTGAATTAATGCAGTTTAGTGGTGTGGCGAGTTGGGAATTGAGAATGACTTGGGTGTCGACGGGCTGGGGAATCGCTGCCGGAGATTTTACGTACACAAGGGCGAGGCAGCTTAACTAAAATAAATTAGACCAATTGCTCTGATTTCACTTGATAAATACATATACATACCCATGTCTCTTCAGCTTCAATTGCCGCAATTTACGGAGATACATAAAATTTCATCAACACTTTTGTATGTGGGGTGACATTGTCGCGATCGTGGCTCTCCCATTGGCTGTCTTTTGTACAGAGAATAGAGTCGTCGCTCGAATTCATATTAAATAATTAGAATGGGTAATATTTGATTGAAATACATACGCATGCATATATGTACTTTTGAATCCACAGATTAAAGCCCTCATAAACCGAAAGATCTGCATTCAATTAAGTTTGTAGAATTATCGGACATTATGTTACTAACAAACGAAAATAGCTTCACGCAATTTTAACTAAAAACGACGTATGACAAAGCAAGGGAATAGGCGTAGCTTAACCTTATTATAAATACCATCAAATACTTTTCAAAATGTATCTCACGATATAATCGGCCCCCCTAAGAAAACATATTTTTTTGTACATGAAAATGTTCAAAGTAATGCCTTTTTAGAGCAGTTGTCAAAATCAGCGATCCCGTTGTAAAAATTTACCTCAATATTTAATATTTGGTAAACTGTCTTTAGAATTTTGTAACAAATAATTGTCATGGGAAGTTAAATTCAGTGAATTTATTGGATTTAATTCATTGTTAAATTTGCATAATTTCACTGATATATTGAAGTGATGGATTCATGGAAGATGTCTATAACCTCAACTTTATCTACCACTTTCACTCAAAGCTTCTTAATTACAATTTGTTAAGCTTTGAAAAGAAATTTTGTTACGTTAAATTAAGCCTTTATTTTGCTCTTTGAGACAACACGGCAGCCAACTGTCGTATTTTTCATTTGTTTAAGAAATATTGGACTCATTCATGTAACATAAGATGCCTAATGCGTTCTCTATTTCAAGCACCTTTCGCTATAACGCTAGTAGGTAAATAATTTCGTATTGTAATTATGGTTAATGAACTGGATTAGAGAGTTAATGGAGGGGATAAAATGGATTTTTACTGGGTTAATAATAGTATAAAAAGTCTTAACCAAAGTATAAACGTTAAGTTCTTATCATTTTTGTTGTTTTGTTTTTTTCAGTTGTGAAATGCTTTTGAATTCGGCACGCTTAAATAGCGGAGTTCAGATGTCAACACGCAACTCATGTAAGACCCTTAAATGTCCGCAATGTAATTGGCACTATAAATATCAGGAGACGTTAGAGATTCATATGCGGGAAAAACATCCGGATGGCGAAAGTGCTTGTGGTTATTGCTTAGCAGGTAAGTCTATTTAATAACTACAGATTAAGTCATCGATTATTTTAATATAAAGAAAAGTCACGACTGGCCTACACAGCGCATTCAAAAGAGTTAAATTTGTACACGATCGGATATTGAAACAGCAATTTAATCTAATATGCGTTCAAGCTTTAGCTTTACTTAAAAGTGTATAATAAAGTGCATCCCCTTTGAATAAGCGATATATAACTTTTATATTGAAAACTACAAGTCATCGTCATCATATGATTATTTACAAACTAAATATTAAACTTAAAATAAAATTAAAGACAACAACAAGAATATTCAATGGAAATTAACTTGAAAAACTTTGAAAATTAATGAAATCTTGCTCATAATTGAGATGATTATGTTTCAAATTGATAAATTCTTTTCTCACAAAAAACCCGAACAATTTAAATACAATCCAGAACACTAAGTCTACAACACGATACATTTTAATTACATTGATTATCTACTGTTTCAATTCAAATTTTGTACTTTATACGATCATGAGAATTCAATTTATCGATTGTTCTCGCTAGTTTTTTTTATACATCATGCAAATAAATTTCTGCTAGCTTATTTGGATTTGGTAAAAGTTTAAAAAATTAAATTAGTGATTCTATTTTGCTATATACTTACAAATATTAACAAAAAGCAAGTTACCTCTTGCAATATATGTATTTGCTAATTCTCTTGATTCAATGTGGATTTCATTCTGGGTGATTGCAAATGGATGTAATGCGTTCAGGTCAACAGCATCCACGGCTGGCACGAGGCGAGTCCTACTCGTGTGGTTATAAGCCATATCGTTGTGAGATCTGCAATTATTCAACGACGACCAAGGGCAACCTATCCATCCACATGCAGTCCGATAAGCACCTGAACAACATGCAGGAGTTGAACAGTTCACAGAATATGGTAGCCAAATTACTGCTACCTACTCCCAGTTCTTCCCAGTCGCAAGGAGTCGTCGCTTTGTCGGCGGCATCTCAGCAACAGCAGCAGCAGCAGCAGCAGCAGCAACAACAACAACAACAACAGGCTTCATTGGGATCCTCATGCTCCTCGTCCAGTGGAAGCGCCAACCTTAATGCCAGTAACGTAAAAAATGCTTCGGGTTCGCCTGCGTTGGTCTCATCATCGTCGACAGGAGCAAGTTCAATCAAACCAAAACCGTCGTTTCGTTGCGACATCTGCAGCTATGAGACGTCTGTGGCGCGTAATCTTCGTATTCATATGACCAGTGAGAAGCATACGCACAATATGGCTGTGCTCCAAAACAATATCAAACACATTCAGGCGTTCAATTTGCTGCAACAACAACAATTGGGGCCTACAGCTGGAGCTGGTGGCAATGCCAACAGCTTTCTGCCCGTTTCAGAGGTTGCGCTGGCCGATTTAGCCTATAACCAGGCCCTGATGATTCAGCTAATTCAACAGAATGCAGCAGTGCAACAGCAACAACAGCAACAACAGCAACAACAGCAACACACGGCTGCGAATAGCAGTAAAATGTCACCCACATCACCATCGACTGTGAACAGCACTCCCGATCAATTTACATACTCGCCGAAATCGCTTAAGATGGGCTTGAATATGGCCATGGGAATGGGCGTGGGAACCGTAGGGAATTCGTGCGAGTCGGGTTCATCTGGTGAAACCATGTGCTTGGACTCTACACAATCTGCTCTATTGAGCAGCAGTTTGCCCGAATTGTGGCCAACAGCGATGTACAGTTGTCAAGTATGCGACTGCTTTAGTACCAATAATCTTGATGAACTTAATCAGCATTTGCTATTGGATCGTTCACGGCAATCGTCGAACTCTTCCATCGACATAATGGTCATTCATAATAACAATTATATTTGCCGATTATGCAACTACAAGACAAATCTGAAGGCAAACTTTCAGTTGCATAGCAAAACAGACAAACATTTGCAAAAGCTGAGCTTCATCAATCATATACGCGAAGGCGGCGCAAGGAATGAATATAAGCTTCAACAGTATCAACAGCCTCAACTAGCCACAAATGTGGTGCAGTTGAAGTGCAATTGCTGTGACTTTTACACCAACTCCATTCAAAAGTTATCGTTGCACTCGCAGCAGATGCGTCACGATTCAATGCGTATGATATTTCAGCATTTGCTTTATTTGATTCAGCAAAGTCGCATGCAGGAGACAGCTCAGGATATGCCCATGGATCAGGTAGAGGATCACCAGCCCCAAAAACTACTGTGCTGTCAGTTGTGCAATTTTCGGGCCAAGAATTTGTATGAGATGATTGTGCATGTCAAAGGATTGCGGCACATGCAGGTAGAGCAATTTATTTGCTTGCAACGACGCACTGAAAATCTTGAAATGTTTGCTCTTAACGAAGTATTCAAAGTTACCGATGAACTATCAAGCATCGGTGAAGGTAAGCCTAACCAACTAACATACTACTTATTAAAATCTTTCAAATACTTAAAGAAATTCCATATTATTTTGCATCAATACAAAACAATCAAAAGTTCCTTATTTACAAGCTATGGTATATTCCCGATCGACGTCAAGGGCTCAGATGATATACCAATATGAACTTATATGTTACATACGTACTTACTATAATTCGGGCAATTCAAATTTTGGCAAGCTTGTCCATTGGTTCAACGTAATTAATTATCTATACCCCAAACATTGCTTTGCATATATTGTACGAGTATGTGATTGTTATACTCGACTTAATAGTGGAGCTGCTGCCATGAATCCATGGACACGTATGCATGTTTCATATGGCGCGTAAGGTCTTGATATAACACAGTTTGTAGGGCTCGTTTCAGTTTCAGTTCGTAACTCATCGTTAAGCACTGATTTTAGTTCAATTCATTTTTGCCTGCGCTTTTCGATTATTATCGCCCTCATCCTGGTCTTATATGTATGTATGTATGTTTATACTCATTCTCATACACTCTCACTTGGTGTCGTTCTTCGATGTTGCCGATGTGCGACTTATATGAGCTGTGAGATTTATACGCTGTGGCTGACCCTTGAGGAAATTATTACAAATTACTTAAGAATGCAAAAACGATTATGTGTATCCATCGAATTTGCAATTAGTGACGTGCACACTTTGCTCCAAGCCGACTTCAGTCCCCACTATGCAATGTTCTTCCAATCACAGTCTCAGTCCCCAGTCACCACTCGCAGCCCCAGTCTGTCTTTAACAAAGGCAAGACTACATGGCAAATATATGGTCGCAATATGAGATTCGCATATCTGATGCGAAGGCATTGTGCAGGGCTTGGAACCCTTGGCACTGGTCTTCACGGAATGCATTTATGAATACCAAACTGAAACTGAATGTGGATCGGGACCTGGATCGGAAATTGCACACAACAGCAAGACACCCACCACAGCTGAAGCATTTGGTCTCTTAACATACTATCTATTCAAACTTGATGTTATGTACTTTTGTTTCTTTCTGTGCATCTGTCTTTTTGTATTCTCAATTCAAATACAATAACAATTGAAAATTCTATTATCCATTAAAAAAGTTTTTTGCAATGATTTATTTCGAAATCCTACAAAAACACATTACAAATTATTTTCGAATATTCGCGATGGTAATTTTTTGTGTTTAGTAATAGACATAAAAATATTAGACAGTTAATCTCGACTTGACTATTGAATCACCCCAGGAACCTACTTTATAATAAATAGGATGTTTTGGTGAATTGAATTGAAGTCGGCGTTTGAGCTCCGATCTTAATCCATCTATACTAAAATATGAGTTTTGGTGCAGCGCTATGGTGATGTAATCAAACGCTTCACTTGTCAGATTTAAATTTTATTGAATTTCATTTCATTTAAAAATACAAAAATTGCTGTGAAAAACTCTTATCTGCGGCTACAGCCACGAAATGGGCAACTTAATGACGCTAACCATCTGAAGTCATAAGTGAGCCCTTGAGCTTGGGAGCTTGCCCTGTGATTCTTCCCTGCACCATACTCCCTCTTTTCAAACTCTCTCATCTGCTGCCATAGCTTTGATACTGGTGTTATTGTTGTTATTGCTGGTTGGTGTTAAAGCTGAGGTTGTGCGTGTATTTTATACCCGCTCACTTTTGAAAAAGGTTAAAAGAGTCTATTGGCTTTAATAGAATCAAAATTTACGCAACATGCGGATGGAACTAGCTCTCTGCCCGTTCGTCTGACTGTCCAAATCTAAAATATGGAAACACCAAACATGTTGTATGTGTTCCTGTAGGAGGCTTTCCTACTATATATAATTTAATTTCGATACTGAAATAAAAAAAAAATATTTTGCTAATTTATGTTTTTTCTCTTAACTCAGGCTCTTTAGAATAAAAGAATCAAAGTTGATTTTAAATTACAATACGGGTCTATAAAAGCCCAAATTAGTAGGCGTTCTTTGTGTTGTGTGGCGTGTTGCTTACGGTAGTGGTGGTGGAATATGTCGGTGGATCGGATGTATCTTTTTGGTACCCTGTGACCACTTTACTCACAACAGCTGCGCATGATTATTGCACTAACAGCAACAACATCGACAACAAAAACACAGTAACAGAAATATCCACATACACCCGTACCAGTTTGGTAAGTTTGATTCTTTCTGCTCCTTTCTGGTTCTCTTTTGACCAAGTTTGCTTTCCCCCGATGTACGTCTCGATTCTTATTTTATATCGGACGTTTTTTTAATTCGATGCAATCAAGTCTGTATGGAAATTGCTTTGAAATTGGTAATGGAATTTGATAAATATTCGCATTTGGTAGGATCAACTGTTGAATGTTGCTGCTCTACATTTTTTTGCCTTGAAATTAACTAAAACGTAGCGCAATCGCGACCAGGCCGACACTGAGCCTGAATTACACCCGGAGTCAAAGCTTCAATGGTCTTATAAGAAGCTATCATCAGACTCTGACTGCTGTGATATATTCATGGTATCCACGGTTTGCCTTTTATCTAAGTTTGTGTCGCTTATACGAAAATGTCGAGTATGTGAATAAATAATATCATTTCTTTCTTTAAAACATACAACGCGTCATATAAAATTATACGATGCAGAAATAAAAAGAAAATGCATTTTTTCACAAATAGTTAGTTCGTAGTACGTAGTTCGGAGGGCCGATTATAGTACTTTGACCTCCAATACAGATTTTTGTAACTTTTGCTTAGTTATTTTACTAAGTAAGTAAGAAAGCTACAGTCGCAACCAATTTCGAGACAAATCAAAAAACTTAAATGATATTTGGAAAAAAAATATACCAAAGAAGTATACTGATATTTGTTCTTTTGTATATAGTTGAAAAAATCCATAACATACCCACATGGTCACACTGTCAACTAAACAAACAAAGCGTAAACAGCTGTATGTGAAAATTGCCTATGAAATTGATTCTTTAATAACTTCCTTGTTTTTCATTCGATCACAACTCAATCACACAAGAATCATTGAGATACAAAAAACGTGACTTGTATTTTGTGGGCGATGGGGGCGTGGCATCCAACTTTTGAAATAAATTTGATCTGCATAATGAATGTAGGAGCCTCTGAGATCCAGGTGTTCCTACAGACAGACAGACAGACGGACATGGCTATATCGTCTCGGCTGTTGAGACTGATCAAGAATATATATACTTTATGGGATCGGAGATGGCTCCTTCTGCCTGTTACATACATTTTCTGTTGGCTCTAAGGTATAATACCCTTCTACCCTATAGGCATCGGGTATAAACACAAAAATAGAATCTAAAATTTGAAAAAAAAAGAACAGTCACTCCAAGTATGCTGCAAATTTCGCAATTCGCTAAAGAAAAACCCATACAATAAGTAATGGGAACTTTATTCTTATTTGAACGGCTTGCACAAAAGATGTTTTTTTTGTAAAACGAATTGTACAGTTTTTTCTGAGTTTATCAACATTGAAATATGGGACGGTTAAGTGATGTCATCCAAGGAAAACGTGGTTGCTGTTTCGCTAAATCAGACCTCTTTTGCCGCTATGGCTATTATTTATGAATTAAAATTTGTATTGTATTGTATTGTATTTTTAACAGGGTATACAGGGTATAAAAAGTTTAAAAGGAATCTTACGTTGAAAACAAAAATAATAACAAATTGCAATGTTGTACATTAGTACATATGTCGTCTATTTCCGGTACAGCCCTCTTAATTGTAATAACATATATGTACATACATAAGGAGGTGTAAAGTAGTTCTGCAACTTTAGGCTAATAGGAAATGTATGTAACAGACAGAAAGATGCAGCTCCGAAACTATAAAGTATATATGTACATATATTCTTGATCAGCGTCAACAGCCGAAACGAAATAGCTTTGACCGTCTGTTATTCAATTCATATGTATGTATGGATACGTAGATCGTAGAGACTATAAGAGGTAGAGGTTTTTCTTTGACACTATTTGTTGTTTAAAAGTTTGACAATAATAATAATCGGTTGCGATGAAAGTAACTATTGCTGTTTGTGTCACATAAGTGTTTTGTGTTTATTCAAAATGGTAGCGACTATCCCACGATTAGCACACTCGATTTAAACTTTCCTACTTGACGATACATACATATATTGTAAAGGTTCAACTGGTGCGCGTCTTCGATATGCTTTGGTAAAAGCACTAACCAAAGAACACAAAGATGTGTCAAATTGCCAAAAAAGTGATTTCACTTGAAACAGCATTATTGACTGCACATACACGTTGTTGCATATGAATATGCGTGTGCGTGTGAAGTTTTGCAACTGCGCGACAAGCGGCTAGCGCATGCCGTTTTTGTTCTTCCGAGACGAAAGTCTAGAGAACGAAGATGACTCTTGTTGCTCGTGTCATACAAGCTTGCAACTTAGCGAACTTTTTACAAGGATTGCGTTGGCTCCGATGGTAGAGTGTTGCTCTGATTTGCATTTGATTGCGGGTACGATCACTGGTGAAAATTGCCATTAATTTTACTATTTATTATTCATACGATTTTTATATATTTTCTTATATTAGTTGAGCAGTAGCTCTCTTTGAATTTATCTATGAACAAATTTAAAAAATATTTAGTTTTTTTTTTTATTAAGTGTAGAAACAGTACTTCTCAGCGTACCTTAACAACACAATGAATACAAATAATATGTGGACCAAACCCCATTTACAATTTGATGGGGAGTTAAATAATAATAAAAAAAAAAAAATAAATTATAGAATGTTTGTTATGTTATGTTAAGCCAAGGGTTTTGACAAAGCCTTGCCGTTTGAGCCTTCTGAGACGTCGTGCAGGTAGTAGACCTCTGTTGAGCCTCGCACGTACCACGGGCAATTGGTAATTTGCGAAAAAAAAAAAAAAAAAAAAAAAAAATATTTAGTAATTTTGCAACTAAATAGTAACACACGTATTAAGTTAAATTTAAAAACAATACTTTTAAGGAAAATTATACAAATTCGTTAATAACACCATTTATGAAATAATAATATTTGTTATTACAATGTATAAGAATTTATCGGTATATTAGTTTTTAGTATGTATTTTTAAATAAATTCATTGAATTCCTCTGATAAATAAATTGTAATAACAATAGTTATTTAAAATGTATGGTAATATTTAGTTGCAAAATAACGATGTTTAACATATTCAAAATAAGCAGTTAAGACACTATTAAATTAAATTAAATTAAAACAAGTAAGAAAGCTACAGTCGAGAGTGCTCGACCGTATGATACCCGCAACCCATTTCGAGACAAAAAACAAAAAACTTAAATGATATTTTAACAAAAAATATACCAAATATACTAAACTTGTTTTTTTTGTATACATTTGAAAATAGCGGGTAAAAATCCACAACACAATTCATTGAGAATCATTGAGAATATTATTATTATTTTGCATACCAAAATTCAATGCTCTAGGTCTATTATTACGGCTTTTACAGACTTTTGGGGGCGGAAAGGGGCGTGGCATCCAACATTTGAAATAAACTTGAACTGCGTAGGACCTATAGGAGTACTGTCCCCAAATTTGGTAGCTCTAGCTTTTAAAGTCTCTGAGATCTAGGTGTTCATACAGACGGACATGGCTATATCGTCTTGGCTGTTGACACTGATCAAGATATATATATATACTTAGGGGGTCGGAGATGGCTCCTTCTGTCTGTTACATACATTTTCTTTTGTATTATTTTGAAACATAATTAACTATTAGATATTTCAAAATCTAAACTTTTTAATCACATCATAATTAAAATTTGTTAAAATATAAATTCAAAGAGAGCTACTGTTTAACTAATATTAAAAAATATATAAAAATAGTATACATAATAAATAGTAATAATTAATAACAAGCGTCATCTTCGTTCTGAAGACTTTTGTCTCGGAAGAACAAAAACGACTTGCGCTAGCCGCTTGTCGCGCAGTTGCAAAACTTCACACGCATACGCATACGCATATCCATATGCACCAACGTGTACATACACACACGCATACATAGAAATATAGCACAGCGATAGCACAGCGCAACGAAATACACCCACCCTCATCGTTCCGCAGTCGATCCGCGACTGAACTGAATTTGATGCTGTTCGCTGTGCTCTGCTTCTGATGTTCGAAATTCGAAATCGAAGTGCACTCAGCGGTTGTTGTATTCGCTTGGGGTGCTAATAATGCTGTTTCAAGCGAAATCACTTTTTTGGCAATTTGACACATCTACATACATATGTATGTGTTCTTTGGTTAGTGGTAAAAGTACACGTTAGGGTTTGTGGATTAATATAAAAATACACGATCCTCAGACTATAACTAGATTAATTTATAATATTATTTTTCATTCAAATGACAGCCTACTTGAAAGTCAGGCAGGACAACGAATTTTATATATGTAATAGTCTGCTGGTATAAATATAGTTGTCTACCTTTTTTGCTTTAACAATTTCAGATGGTACTTTTGACGCTGGCCTAAGCTTGGAAACAACAGTTGGATTGGCCGATGGATCAGCGACAGATGCTGGATCGGCTGGTTCGGCCTTGGTAGACAACAACATATATTCGCCAGCCTCCGTATCGAGTTGCTCTACAATCGGTAGCAAGAACCCAAATCTGAATTCAAATCCGAATCTAAACATGACTACTGTTGGCTTAGACTTAAATACAAGTGGAGCGACAACGATCTTTAAATGTAATCTCTGTGAATATTTTGTGCAATCGAAAAAGGAAATGATCCTACATTTGGAGACAATGCATCCAACAGCGGATAGCGATGATTTTATTAGTATACCAACTAACACAGCTGCATTACAGGCATTCCACACAGCTGTTGCAGCTGCGGCACTTGCAGCAGTTCAGCGTTGCAGTATCACGCCCACAACAGCAACAACAGAGGGAGATGCTGTTGACACATCTGATGCAACAACCGATGGAACTGCAGTTGCTCTAGATTGTGGTCTTGACCATTTTAATATTAAGCGGGAGCAGTTGCATTGCAATGAGAATAGACCCGATGGACAGGACAACTCGGTTAAAAACTGCAATGAATTACCATCTCAGCGGAGTATGGATGAGTCACGGCCAATGTTAGGGGTATCGTGCCCATTGTGCTTAGAGCATGGCCACAGTGAGAAATCCCTGCTTGAGGCACATCTGATGAGTGTACATAACGTGACGCGAGATGGCTTGGACCGACTACTGCAGCTTGTCGACCACAAAGCCTGGCAGCGATCCTCATCATCATCGTCATCCATAAAGGTAGCGGAAGAGGATGTGGGCAGAAGCAATGACGACAATCATACAACCACAACAACATCCACAACCACCGCATCCACCGTCACAACGACATCTTCCTGCTCCTCCACTGGAGGCGTCAGCGGCGTCGTGCAGGGCATTTGTTGCCAACAATGCGACTCCACCTTTAAGCACGATGACCATCTGCTACAGCATGCTCAGCAGAGCCAGCATTATCCAATGCAAAACGGTGATTACCTTTGTCTTGGCATCTGCCATGTGCAACGTCCGTGTTACATGAGGTTCTCAACAATCCCGTCAATGTTGGCGCACTTCAAGGATGCGCATATGAGTCTCGTGTTCTCGGAGCGACATGTTTACAAATACCGTTGCAAGCAATGCTCGCTGGCATTTAAGACGCAGGAGAAGCTAACAACGCACATGTTGTATCACACCATGCGAGACGCCACTAAATGTTCGCAGTGTCAGCGCAACTTCCGCAGCACGCAGGCCTTGCAGAAGCACATGGAGCTGGCGCATGGCGCTGCAGATGATGAATCACAAGATCTCGCCTCGCCAGTTTCTAATGCCAATAATGACATGGAAAAGCCGGCAAAGGACACAAACATATTTGACTTTACTACCACAACTCCTAATGACCTGGGTAAGTCAATAAATATTATAGTTTATAGTTGAGTTGGACTACTAAGAAAATTTGCTTAACAGATATATTTCGTTCTGCCAGTCAAATTTACCAAAATTCAATGGTATTTTATGAATATAGAGCATGGATTTTTACAATAAGAACTTCTCAAGTTGTACTCAAGCTTACAAAAATTTCACAAATTTTGGGGCGATGCGAGCGTCCAACCTCCTTTCTCGATCGTAAATGATTTTGCGACGCGTCGCGATTCAGCTGTTCGCGGTTTTTTTTTTATTAGTGCCTGTTGAATGCTTTAAATTGACTTTTTTTTTAATTTTCGGAAATTACAGATATCTGAATTTTCATCCCTTTTGCAGATCATAAAAATGTTGCGGCGTTTCTGCTAAGCACGAATGCCAAATTTTACCACCCGCAAATACTCAATCATTCCAGACACTTACTCATATTTGCCACTTGTAACAAATATACTCGAATAGCAAAGATACTCTCGAATAACTAGTATACTTATTTTTGCGGTGGCTCGTTTCTGTTCTCTGGTACATAACATACATACGAGGTGTGTTCAAAAAGTAAGGTGACTTTGTATTTTCAAGAAAAACTATTAATTTATTTATCAATATTTATGTTGTCCCCTTCAAAGTAATCCCCCTCAGATACAATACACTTATGCCAACGGTTTTTCCAATCCTCAAAGCACTTCCCATAAGCACTTTTCGGTATAGCCTTGAGCTCTTGCAGCGATGCAGTCTTTATCTCTTCAATCGTTGCAAATCTCCGTCCATTGGGACGATTGGGCTTTGGTTTCGATATCATAACCATATACCCATGATTCGTCACCAGTTATGACCCTTTTGAGTAAATCTGGGTCGTCGTTGACGTCATTCAACAGCTCTTGAGCGATGCTCATGCGACGGTTCTTTTGGTCAAAATTCAGCAATTTCGGAACAAACTTCGCTGACACACGACTCATACCCAAAACGTTTGAAAAAATTTCATGGCACGAGCCAAGCGATATACCGACATCTTCAGCAACTTCTCTGATAGTGATTCGACGATTTTCCAAAACAATTTTCGTCACTGCTTAAACGTTTTTATCAGTTGTTGACGGCGTCCAGAGCGAGGCTTGTCATTGGCATCTTCCCGGCCATCTTGGAAGAGTTTGTACCACTTGTACACATTTTTTTTACTCAGAACAGTTTCACCGTATGCCACTGTCAACATTTCAAGTGTTTCAGAGCACTTAATTTTATTTTTTACACAAAATTTGATGCAAATCCTTTGATCCATATTTTTCGATAGCAAAAAATCGCCGAGCTCGCAAAATAACTTGTAACTTTACGCCTCTCACAACCAAACAAAAGAGGATGTTCCATTGAAACTTGGTACAGATGTTAGGGAAGAGTGTACCAATATAACAAAACAAAAAAATCGATAATCGAAAATATGTTGCCCGCGAAATTTGAAAAGTCACCTTACTTTTTGAACACACCTCGTATGTACATATGTCCACAACGTAGTTAAATTTAAATTTAGCCACGCTCTTTCCGCCCCTCGATGTCCGAAATAAACAATTAACTTCCGTAATTAAAAAGCGATAGTCTGGAGTTTTTAATCGGAATCGTTTTGTTTATACTCTATGGTATTTTTAAACTTCAGTCGTGTGTAACATATTGGTATATACATATGTTATGTATGTATGTACATCTAAAGAATGTACGTACATACACATATGGTCGCGACAGTAGGTGCGAATTATTTTTTTTTTTTAAACATCTTATTTTTCATTTATTTTTCCATGATTAACAAACAAACAAAAAGGTTTTCAAAACATATTGTATTCATAATTAAAATATAAAAAGATTGGCTTCGAAAGCATAGAAATAAAAGAGGAATGGAATTATGTTAGCTTAGCCTTAGCTTAACTTAGTTAATAATATTAAGATTCGGCTATTTTTTAGATTTAGATTTGCAGTTCGTAAACGACGTCTGAAGATATAACATTATACATTTCATTAGCAATTGACCTGGAAGACATGAACGTGTCGCGTTTTACCAGTGTAACGATGTAATCTTCAGTAAATGATGATGTTTTTCGGGAACTTGGCTGAGTTCTTAAACCTCTTTCAGGCTTCAATGCATTTGTGACAAAGTTTTGCGAACGTCTCATGACCTCAGCAATAAATTTATAAGTTTTACCCTCATTTCGAAGACTTCGAACGAGTCTTCTCTCCTCCGCACTGCAGTAAGGTCCACGACCCATCCAATGTAAATTTATTTATAAATAATCTCTACCTGACCTTCTGCAACCAAATATTCATCTTACATTTTTACAACTCAAAGTTATTCTAAATATAGCAGCCCGAATTTGTAGTAACAGCAAAAGAGCGCTTTGCAATATTTCGCAACTTGAAAATAATATTATTAAATCACGAAATTCAGTTCTAAACAGTATTACCATTTAAAAAGACCGTTTTATTTTGCGAAGAAAATTCAGTTTACATATTTTTGTATCGATAATTAAAAATTGACAGTGTTCACACCTATTGTCGCGACCATATATGTACATATAATATATAGTTACGTAGCCCGTTACGCTGACTTGAAAAACTCAACTATGTAATTATAACTTTTCAATCTTTAGTAACTTATTTAATTTTGATGGATGTATGAAACAAACTATCGCCGGATACCAATATGCTTGGCCCACTCTCTCTGGAATTCGCTAAATTATGCGAATATGGATTATTGATATTTCTCCAGGAGCTTCCAAATTAGCTTAAAAGTTTTTATTATACAGCAGTAGTTCCCTAAAATCTTTAATATTTAGGTGTTTATGAGGTTCAACAATTAGAGAGTGGTCGTGTTATCAGCGTCTTGAAAGCAACATATATAGAGGACTCAGGGACGAAAGAATTAATTTTCATTCTGATTAAACTATATTTTTGGCTAGCGTGTCTACTTTAATCCCAATAATGGGAATCTCTTAATTATAAAACTTAACTCTTACAAAACGTTAACGGGCTTCTTTAATCTATACAAAGTTGACACATTGGCTAGTCCTATTTATAGATCTATGCTCTGTATTATTATGTTTGTCGATTACAATATTGTAATTTTAATCTAAAATAATATGAATAACGGTGTGTATGTTGCAAATTATTTTTTTTAATAAAATTAGGAATTATTGAAATATAAGACGAGCAATTTTTAAATATATTGCGAATACTTCCAGATTGACATACGATACAAACTTACATTCCAACTAATTTAATGCAATCAAAATCTGGGATTTTTTCGTAAATATACGTGTTGCTTATAGCTTTCATTCATTTAAGTTAATTAATTGAAAATTTACTTCAAACTATTCTGAACCGATACTTAGATTCTAAAAATCGATGCATTTATTTTTAATTTTAGTTGTAAAAATTGATGAAACAGTGAAAAATTCTTCGGATCGATCACGATCACCGATGGCGCGAGATTCGCCGGCGATCGAATCGCATCAAACTTCAACACCACCGCTACCAACTGGGCAGCAACATCAATTTGCCGCATTTACTGCCTCATTGATTAAGAAGCAGCAGCAAGAAGCTGATCTGGTTGAAGCTACTGACGGACAGCTGACCCACCAGTTACAAGGCAAAGGACACCACCAAAAACAACATTTGCAGGACAATTTACGAGCGATGAATTCGCAGGGTTTGCAAAGTCTTCAGAATTTGCAACAAGTGCAACAACAAATTAGCAGTGCAGCTGCCGTATCGGGAATGCCAATAAATCCAGTGGATATGCTTAACCTAATGCAATTTCATCATCTGATGTCACTCAATTTCATGAATCTGGCGCCTCCATTAATATTTGGAGCTAACGCTGCTTCTGCCAGTGGTAATACCACCACAACAGTAACGGGAGCAGCTGAAGGGATACAGAATAATTGCATTCCTAACATTTCTTCGTCGGGCTCGGCAGAGATCTCAGCACCTGCTAAGGGGGAGGTCCCCGCCAACATAAGTAGTATTCTTGCGCAATCAACTGCTGGTAACAATCAGGTAATACTTCGAAATTGTATTCGGCATTGAATTTCTTTTAATTAATGTATATGGTTTATTATTTTACACTTTAAAGCAACCATTATCGAATAATCAAAAACGAGCTCGTACACGTATCACAGACGATCAACTCAAGATTCTACGTGCTCACTTCGACATTAATAACTCGCCCAGCGAAGAAAGTATTATGGAAATGTCACAAAAAGCTAATTTACCAATGAAAGTAAGTATTATGCGGGGCACGCACGAAGTGTGCGGAATTTGAGTTCAATTCAATACAATATGATGCTTTTCAAAAAAGTTATGTTTGCGTTTTAGATTTCTAATATGTATATGTATACGAATTTAAATTGTATTGTTAACTAGCCAGTTTCACTCGCCTCTTCGGTCGCGTTACATTTTGTTTTAGTATAATTATTTTTATTTTTTTGATGGTGACATAATTTCTTCTTAAAAATTCGTGTTGAACATGAAAATTTAAACAAAACAAATTTGATTTGTTGCCTGCACAACATTACACATATTTGCAATGCTGTCTCCAAATTTTTACATTTTCTACACCGTTTTTTAATTGCAACATACATGTGTATTGTCAATATTAAAAGACAAGTAAGAAAGCTACAGTCGAGAGTGCTAGAGTATAACCTATTCGAGAGAAAACAAAAAACTTAAATGATATTTGAACAAAACAATCCAATTACTGAAATTTTGTTTAGTTTGTATATATTTGAAAAAATCCCTAACATACCGACATGGTCACACTGCCAAGTAAACAAACAAAGCGCGAGCAGCTGCAAGTGAATTTTGTCCTATAAAATGGATTCATGAATAACTTTCATATTTTTCGATCACAACTAAGCTCACAGGAATCATTGCGACTATAACTATTATTGCGCATACCAAAATTCAATGCTCTAGGTTCATTATTACGGCTTTTACAGTTTTTGGGGGCGGAAAGGGGCGTGGCAAAAATCTAAAACAAACTTGATCTGCGTAAGACCTACAGGAATACTGTCACCAAATTTGATATCTCTAGGTTATTCACACACTTAAAACGTTCATATGCATTGGGCACAACAGATGAGTTACCAAATTACACATCATTACACAAAGAACTTTTGGAGTTATACGCGATTTACATAAAAAAAAACTTGACTTTTTCTAGATTAATGCTTATTGTGGGCGGAGGGGGCGTGGCATCCAACTTTTGAAATAAACTTGATCTGCGTAGGGTATGAAGGAACCTTTTTGCCAAATTTGGTGTCTCTATGTCTTATAGTCTCTGAGATCCAGGTGTTCATACGGACAGACAGACGGACAGACAGACGGACAGACGTACATGGCTATATCGTCTCGGCTGTTGACACTGACACTATAATATATATAGTTTATTTGGTCGGAGATGCCTCCTTCTGCCTGTTACATACATTTTCTGTTGGCACTAAGTTATAATACCCTTCTACCCTATGGGTAGCGGGTATAAAAAGTACAAAATTTGTTATTTTACATATAGATATGTACATGTACATGCATGATTGTTACATGTTTACTCTGTAAAGCATGCATTATTTTAATTATAAATTAATGTACGAGTAAATTACAATTAATGTACGAGTTAATGATTTATATTTTGTTTTTTTTTAAGGTGGTGAAGCATTGGTTTCGCAATACATTGTTCAAGGAACGGCAACGGAACAAGGATTCACCCTACAACTTTAATAATCCGCCATCAACCACACTTAATCTGGAGGAGTATGAACGCACTGGTAATGCAAAGGTGACGTCTTTAAGCGAGACTGGAGCCTTAACCCAAACAACTACTACAATGACGTCAGCATCAGGTGCAGATACACCAAGTGTCACACCAACCACTCCAGCACAGGAATCCACAAAAATAGTTGCATCTGCCTCACGTTTAATGGTAAATGCAAGCAATGATTTATCAGATTGTTTTGAAACACAACAACCCGAAACGGCACTCGCAAAGACGGAACAGTCAGATGATTTCGAGAATATGCCGTTGCCTCTTGACGTTCAAATCAAGACAGAGCCACAAGAGGAGAATTTGGCTTCTTCTTCGGAAAATCAACACCAACATCAACAGCATGCATTTCAGTTTCTAAAGCAACAAAAAGGGGACACAACAGTGGAATCACTGGATGGAAGCTTACATGATCAGTCATCAGGAACATCCTCCCAGCAACAGCAGCAACAACCGCAACACCATCATCAGCAGCAACAAGGAAATTGCTTTGAGACCAAGTCGGAAAGCGGCAGTTCTGAAGTACTTTCCCGGCCCCAAAGTCCGAATATATATAACAGCATGAATGACATGCTTACCCAGCAGCTGGAGCACATGGGCAATAATATGGGACCACCAAAATTGCAAATAGCCAGTAAATGTTTTGAAAAACTAACAGGATCAATCGCTCCAGGAACAGCAGCGTGTGCTCAACTCGACAACAATTCCTCGAATTCATCGAATTCATCCTCTTCAACATCGGGGGGCAAGCGAGCAAATCGCACTCGTTTCACCGATTATCAAATCAAAGTACTGCAGGAATTTTTCGAGAACAATTCGTATCCAAAGGACAGTGACTTGGAGTATTTAAGCAAACTTTTATTGCTTTCGCCTCGAGTGATTGTTGTTTGGTTCCAGAATGCTCGTCAAAAACAACGCAAAATCTATGAAAATCAACCCAATAATTCACTATACGAGACGGAGGAAACGAAGAAGCAAAACATCAATTACGCGTGTAAAAAGTGTAACTTGGTTTTTCAGCGCTATTATGAGTTGATCAGGCACCAGAAGAACCATTGTTTCAAGGAAGAGAATAACAAGAAGTCAGCCAAAGCACAAATAGCGGCGGCACAAATCGCACAAAATCTAAGTTCGGAGGATTCCAATTCATCAATGGATATACACCACAATATAGTTACAGTTGGAGTTGGAGCTGCGGGCTTGCCGCAAAATGTTGCGGCTGCCGCTGCTGTGGCAGCTGCTGCTGCCGCAGCTGCAGCGCATTCACAATTCGGTTCATCGCCATCGCCACAACATTTGTTTAGTAAATCATCGTCGCTTACTGATTTCAGTCCATCGACAACACCAACGCCTCCACAGCGAGAGCGCAGCAATAGTTTAGATCAGCAACAAGCACAACGATTGCCAAAACTTGAGTGCGATAAATGCGAGCTGCAATTTAATCACTTGGAGTCACTGCGCGAGCATCAATTAATGCACTTAATGAATCCAGGACTTTTTACTTCATCCGATCAAGCATCCTACGGACCATTTGGTAGTATTTTGCAAAGTCTGCAACATGCTGCCCAACAACAACAACAACAACAACAACAACAGCAGCAACAAATTGAACAACAGATCACACCACCGGCAGCAAAGAAACGAAAATACTCGGAAAATGCTTTTAACACAGAGGATGCAGCATCCACAAGCGACTTTGATACTACAAGCAGCAGCCATTTTGGCAAGAGTTACGAATTCCTTTTTCAATACTTTATGTTATATGAAACAAATGCCGAAACTAAACAGCACTTTTTAAGCCAACGTCAGCAGCAACGTGTTGGGGGAGCACAAGATGAGATGGACTTCTTAAGCAATTTCTATCAGCAAAGTGAGCTGAAGAAAATTAATAGCTATGACTTTTTACTAGAATACTATCGGCAGCATAACGAAGAGACGTTTTCAAAACAGCAGCAAGAGCAGCAATCATCATTTAGCTCGAGTAAAAAACCAACAATAGAATTTCTGCTGCAATACTATCAACTAAATGAGTCGAAAAAGTTTTTTCAGTTAGTTGCCTCGCCCCACAGAACAGCTGATGAGCAAACTGATGAGGAAACGGCACCGTCGTCACAGCAGCCGAATGTGGCGACGGATAAAACTCATAATAATATCGGCAAGCGAGGACGTCAGGATAAAGAGCAAACAGAAAACGATTTGATAGATGCCAACGCGAAGTCACATGCAAATGGAGCAGTTGATAAGGGCGATCATGAAAAAAGTTTGCAAAATGGATTTGGATTTTGCAGCAATGAAACTAATAATGATTCCAATGAACAAATCAATAATAATCATATCAATGTTAATTTAGGTGCCGCTTTAGGCAAGCACTTTGACCTAACAAAACATTCTTCGATAACTGGCAATGCAACTGAAAAAGATATTGATAATGATAATGATCGTCCGGATGTTGATGTCTCAAATATGGCAATCAATGGTGATAAACAACTTAACAATACCGGACTGTTGCGGAGCAGCGAAAAAGTGAGACATTCAAGCGATATGGAGAAATCGCAGTATTTTCAAAATCTTGAAGAATTTCTCGATGCCACAATGATTGAAAATAATTCGCAAATGCTAACATTCAACGACGATGATACAAGTCCAACAAAAATTGAAAATATTGTCACACCTGCATCTGTCAATGTCAACGACTCTCTACCATCTGATTCGTCGTCAGTGCAGTTAAATGCACCATTAAAACAAAATAAGCGTCTGAGAACTACTATTCTGCCAGAGCAATTGAATTTCCTTTATGAATGTTATCAAACTGAATCGAATCCCAGTCGGAAAATGTTAGAGGAGATTTCCAAGAAGGTGAATCTTAAAAAACGTGTAGTTCAGGCAAGTGTTACAACAATATAAAACTACTAAATAAGTTGCTTAAACTGAGTGATCTACTCATTATCCGTCTGACAGTTTGCACTAAAAAAAATATAAATTTCGCAAAGCCTTTATTAAAATCAACAATAGAATATTAATAAGCATACGAATATTGTTATCTTTTATAATATATATGTATGTATATATATATTTTTTTTTGCTTATAATGACTAACACAATCTGCCGTATTTACTAGCGAGAAAATTATTATAGCTTAATGCCAACTGAAAATGTATGAATGGGCAGGTTGAGGTATCCCAAATTTACATAAGTAATCAAATCTTGAAACAAAGAGTTCGGTCCTTTCCCTCTTTGAACATGGCGAAAATCGCGTTTTTACATGATTTTAAAATATTGTGTTTTGTTTATTCGATTAATTCTTGAGTATTTGTTCGATAGGTTCGCTACGTTATGCAGTTTTTTTAAGTTGAAAACAAAAAAATAATATTAACATATTTAACATATTACAATTAATAAGAATTACGAAAGTTAATTTTGTTATCATCTAATGTTATCTAATTTGAGTAGATAAAAGTTGTTCAAACTATCTTGATTGATCACTTAACTTTTTTGTTTTTTGTTTAATGTGAGTCATATCCAACTGCCTGTCCGTATCCTGCAACAATGAAAGGTAAACTTACGGGCTTGCCAATATAGTATTACATCTTGGATGTTGTTGTTTGTTCTTTGATTCATTACATGCAAGAAAATATCTGATAGAACTCAATAAGGTACTAATCCATATATACTATAATTTCTTTTAACATTTTACGTACGTTTTTTTTTTTTTGAAATGAGCTAAAGTGTGCACATTACTGTTATGTTCAATAAGTTTTATTTGTTATTAATACGAGCCGTAAAGAACACTGTTCCTACATTCAAACACGTGATTATTTTATTAAATTATTTTGTAGCAATTTGTTCCGTTTAAATTTGTTGTTGCGCAGCATTCAATGATTTATTTTTAATTTAGTATAATTATGTGTCACTAATTTATATAATTATTTTTTTGTTTTGTTCTATTTAGTAAAAATATTGTTATTGGCCTATACTAACTGGAATCAGGAATCAGGAATATGCTGTGCAGTGAGTTTAAAGAAGAGACACAAGAACATACACACAATAAAATACATATTTATGTCAGAACTGCCCATTTAAGAGACCATCATGAACGCAGTACAGTTATATTGTGTCCCTAGTCCGGAATATATCGACCTAAATCAAACTAAACTGAGCAAACAAAAAATTGTGAATCAATTCAATTATTGCATAATAGAGGTAATTTTCCGTAAGACGTATTCAAATAAGAAATATTCCCAGTCTTATTTTCGAGTTTCTACTATTAAATTGAACTATACTTGGTGTGAAAATTTCTTCATCACTCACATCCAATTTATTAAAAAGAAGGCTATGAAACTTCTTCCCCATGGTTACCTTGCGCAACCAATGAAACGTAGATTACTTTTTTGCCAAGGGTTTATTAACATATTTTAAATCAACAATAATTTACTTTTGCAATTTTAATTTAAAAAAAAATATTTTAAAGAAGACTTTGAATTTTGACTAATTAGTAGCCAGATTTAAGAGCCCAGAGGAATAGTAACTCGTAGTCAAGCACTAATGACTGCCTCATTCTTTCTTACTAGTTTTTGTTATTTTCGTTACCAGTAATTTTATTGAAGGATTTGTATTTTATTTGCTTTCTTTTATAATTTTACGAAATCATTTATTGAGATTAAGTCTGTGCCCAAAGATTGTAGGTATTAGTTGTTGATGGGAATTGTTATCCAAAATATAAAGAATACGTATACATAAGTAATATTCGAATATACCAATTAATTAGATGCTTATAATTTTGAATTTTAGGTTTGGTTTCAGAACTCACGGGCAAAGGATAAAAAATCTCGGAATCAGCGTCAATACTCGCACATTTCCGATGACAACAACAGCTTTGATGGATCAAACGGCAAGGAAACCGGAAACAGCAGCAACAATTCCAATAGCATTAAACATAAATCTGGTCGTGCACTGGCTGCCGTACAAGAGTCCACAATGATCACATCACCCAGCTGTGCATCGACTGATGCAGAGCTACATCAAAAGCTGTTGCAAGACTGTCAACTGTGCCATATGCCGCAGGTTAATATGAACACACATGCCATTAGTGTAGAGCACATTTGCAAGATGAAGGCTTTTATTGAGCAAACCAGTGAGCTATATAACCAAAGCAATGCCAGCGGCAGCGAAGACAATGATTCTGACCGGGAAAAGCGTTTCTATAGTCTGTCTAAGGCATTTCTTATGCAACATGTTGTGTCCAATGTGACGAGCAGTAGTTTTGTGCCTACAGTTCTCAATGCGAATCATTGCGATACATCATCAGAGATGGATGAACCCTTAACTGGTACGATGACAAACGACTCTAGCAATGTGGACAAGGTTAAAGGTAAAATCAATCGTCAGAGTAATGGAAAATCAAGGTTTTCGACAGTTGGCACTGCTGTGAACCCCATCGATATATCTGTAAACGAAGATATTGACGACGAAGAAAACGAAGCAATTAACGAGGTTAGCAAAAAGAATTCATCGACGAGTCGTGAACACCTTATGCAACAATTGTTTAACCGCAATCACATCACCGGTAAGATTTGCGGAGACTTCCCAAAATTGCAACTAAATAAAATACATATATATATATAAATATATTGTTTTACGTTAAATCTAAAAATGCGACCTGCAACTAGCATTTATAATTATGATTTTGGTGAAATTTAGAATTTTATTGATACAATTCATTTAAATAGATTTATCAAATTACAACATGTATTTCCTTCAATGTTCATTCTTTGTTTATTATCGGTGTGAACTTTAGTTTTAAAATATTTTTTATCATGAGCACAAATTTTGTATCACAAGGATCTACCCACAGAACACAAATATACATACTCGAACATTTATTCGGATTCGAAATAACTTGTTTGTTTTAACAAACAAGTGCATACCTACATATAATGTGTACTTGAATAGTAAAAGTAGCTATATAAAAAGTTCGCATGTAAGATGACACATTTTGTTGTCAAAGACTTAACATAATGTTCTAAACACAAAACAAGTAATATTTATTCTGAAAATACAAATGATTGATAATTCAATAATTAAGTAGAAACACATTCCAATATGCCTCGCAATTTATTAGTAGTTCTGACTACCTAGTATATACTATATATATTATTATATGTTAACCTATTATGAAATTCATTTGTCGTAATTGCCACACTCTTAAAGAACGCATAACATAAACGTACAATTCCCAGTAAATCATTTTGGCCAAGTTTATCCTTATAAAAATATATAAATTAACCTTGAACAGTACATATATTTTTTTTTTTACCAATTTTCCCATTTCACATACGTTTTAGACCCTGTATATTTCATCTTTACATCCCCCGATGTTTTTTCAGGATTGCAATAGAATAAAAAATGAATGTTACCAAATGGAACTATTTAAAATAAAGTTTTTTACTTTCTGTTTACAAAATGCATAGCACATGTATATAAAAAGACAAAGAAATTACTCAATTCCACTGCAATTTCTCAATTCTGAAATTGAACCCATTACTTCAAAACTTTAAGTACTTTACGAAAATCTTATATCTTTCGGTTATACCTTTATCTTGCAAGTGACATCATTTAATACTTCAACTACCCATGTTATTTATATCTTAAAGAAACAAACTGTAGAGAGATATAATTTTAATAAACTCAAAAGCCAAATATATTGACTTCTACAATATGAGAACAATTGTGATGCATTTGCAAATTTTGCAGATTAAATATCCATAAAATATATTATTGATAAAAAGACAATAATAACAAAATGTGTTGAAAGTCAATTATGTTTCAAAGATTTTCATGTTTTAAGATTTAATTTTCTTTGTCTGTTGTGCTATGTACTTATTGTAATGTTAAATGAATTTATTTGTGGAGGACTACGTGCGTAAGTGTGAACCTAGTATTTCTTAAGGCTAAGCTCTGCTCCCGCAGTCAAATAGAATGTTATAATTTGAAACACGATAAAACTATGTGGTTTGAACTAAATACGCAGCAACATATTAAAATTAGATATACTTACATAAATATGTATAGATTTTACATAATCCAAATTCGGAAGATTCAGTAGTAGATATGTATCTCAAACAACAACATTGTTTCATTTGAGAGTTCTTTAATCACTAACCATTTTATTGCAAATTGAATTTTATTTTTTTAAATCATGTACAAAAATAAACAAAATGTATTCGACTAAACTCAATGTTTTTATTTTTACATTTTATTTTTCTTTAGCACATGGTGGGATCCGTTTTTAAAATGATAATTTATTCGATTAAATATTAAACATTTTACAGCTATATACTTTAAATTGCAAAAATTCATAATAGTATTTTCAACGAGTTTTATTTTTATTGAATAAATCATTAGACTTTCTATACCTGCAATTTGATCAGTTCATCGTATATGGATTTTAAACGATTAGAAATTGTGTTGTATCACTAAGGCTGTTTAAAATATTGTTATAAGGAAAATAACGGATTTCTTGTTTTGTATTTTTTAATTGTATATTTAATAATTAATGTAGATAATAAATATATTAAAAACTAACATAATAACTTTCATATATTAAAGTTATAGTAAAAATTTGTTCTAATAGTTATAGGTGGCAAATAATATGGAAAATAATCACTTGAGAGCTGTGTTTTTGAATCTACTGGTAAGTGTTGAATTTATTATCGACTAGCTTTATTTACATTTCCATCAATCATTTTCGATCTTTACTCTTGCAACAGATTCTAACTGTGGGATTAACAAATGAATATACACCAATTTCGGAGAAGATACACAGAAAAGAAGAACGTAAATATTTATGAATATGAAAATTTTAAAATTTTCGCTTCTAGACATACATGTTTTAAGCAAACAAGTAAAACTTTATATTTAATTATACTATGAAAAATTGAAAGTTCCTATTTTAAAGAAATTTAAATCATGACATTTCATGAAATTAAATATATACATATATATGTAAAAGTAAAACAACAGAACAAAGAAATCTATTGTAAAATTAATTATAAACAAAACGGAATTGTTCCTAACTATTAAAAAAAAGATATATATGTATATATATATATATATCTATATATGATGTGTGTATATATATATATATATATACATATATATACATATGTATCAATAGCTTTAACAGAAATATTATACATATAATAAAAAAGCAACAAGATGATAAACGAGGATTGATTGATACATCATAATTTCGTATAGCGAAAATAATTTCTTCTACATGCTAAGACAAACAAAATATACATATATATATATAAATGCCTAGTCTAAAATACGTAGAGATACATAAAGAACATACAATATACATATGTAAAATAGTGTGAATTATTTTATTCAGATTCGAAAGTATTATACACAGAGTCAGGCAGAAGATAATGGCGAGTGGCGAGAAAGAGAGATGCAAACTGAGTTCCTAGCATATTATTGCTTTATGCCTTTGTTTTTCTATGTAAGCAAAAAATAATAATTGAAACGTTAGTAATAACTGCACATATATAAAATACACACATATTTATATCAGCTATGATTCAAGTTAACGAAGCAAACTTAAAATTTCGGATACCTGTCTAATATATATTATAAATTTGTATTAGATTTAAATATTAATACGTGAATACTAAACATAAATATGAATATGTGAATTATTTTTTATTTGTATTCATTACATTTATATTTGTGAATAATAATGTAGCATGGACATTTTCACTTGCTTATGTATATGATAAAAAAAACAAATGTGCCAACATTTTACTTTACATTCACCCATCAACAAAATTTCTTACATTTGAATATACCTATGCATGCACATACATCCATTCACGTGTACATGCATGTTTTATTTGCAAATATATTATTTGAACCTCAACATTTTATAAGCCAAATAAAGCAAGAATATCCAATCGATTCAAGGAATAAGGAAAGTCAAACCGCACTTAGAGAACAAGTTCTTCATTATATTAATTTACCTTTATGTTGTATATCATGCTCTACAGAAAACAATCAAACACCCGAATTTGCTCGAACTGTGAGATACCCGCTAACCATTATTAACCATTATAAAAGATAAAGTCAAATCAAAATTTTGAAATACAGTTATAAAATTGGTAAATCTATATTCTATATTTCATATTACAATCTGAGGTAATGTAGGTTTATCCTGTCTGTCTGTCTGTTCTACTGCCAAATCCCAGAGTTCTCAATTTTTAAAATATTTATTTACTCTAATTTTAACAAATTAAATATATGAATTACGATATTTTTAATTAAAATTCCAATGGCTCTTAAGTTAACGCTTTGGTGTTGTGGTAATAACCGAGACATTTCTGCTTATATGAGAAAGAAAATTTTTAACAAAATTTGACTGCTTCATTTATATTTTTTTTCACACATTTAAGCAGAGCGAATTATCAGACGTATGTATGTACATAGCTGATTTGAGGCTTCGTGTTAGATCTGATTCAATAGATATATTTTTGAGCACTTATAATCATTAAAGAATTTGAGTCTGATTCTATATGCAAACTAAACCTCGCGTCTTGTAGCTTTCTCATAAATTTCTTTATAAATGGTAACATATGTTAAGATTTTATTTTATCTGTAGCCGCGACGATTGTCAGATCAGAATTCCTAATGAAATTATTTAATATAATTCTAGGATATGTGTAAAATAATATATGTATAACAATGCTGGTATATTATTGTACAAGTATATACATATATCGATATGTCGCATGAGAGCGTATTACGTAATATTTTACTGTTGACAACAAAATAATTGAAATAAACGTATTAATGGTTTTTATGATTTAAGTGTTACCAATATTTGATTTTGTAATCGTATTATAGTATGATATCTACATTAACATATTACATTATTATGAATTTTTTACTTAGTGTATTTGCATATTATTTTAAATTGTGTTTTATAAACAAACTTTGAAAAAAAATTCAACTTATGCTTGGTCCTTAAATGAACTAGTATTGATATATAACAAAAAAAAGTATTTAATTAATTAGTGGTTAGAGAAAAACTTAAAAAAAAAGTTCCTATAGTAATTAATATAACGAAAATGAAAATATGAAATGTAAGACATAATACTTCTACATAAAAATGTTCACCTTTACAAATATTTTTAAAAATATGCATTCATTAAAACGTAATTTCACATTAATTTTGTGAATGATAAAAGATGAAGTAAAAACCTCGCAGCAAAATGCATAGTTCTAATATTATAAATATATACCAAACACAAATTCATACATACTCATATGAATATGCAAAGTATTTTACATATTCATACTCAAATGTCGGAAGGTATTGTTACATTACATTACATAATAATTAATTCAGTTATATAATACATGTGTATATATCTGGGTAGTGGATTGGATCTGGAATTCACTTTACCCATATATATATATATATATATATATATATATATGTATGTATGTATGTACATATATATGTACATACATCCATACATACATGCATACATATGTACATATCAATATGTATGTATAGATAACTCGATAGACACGATTTATACGTTTTGTATTGAAAAAATAACAGAATGCAAGGTCAAACATTAGTTTCCAATATACAGATTTAAATATTCACATACCATAAACTCCTTTATATACATATATATAACGTAAGCACGTCAAATTATGATAAGAACATAATGTATGAATCTCATAAGTACATAATAATCATACTGTTAATCCGAGTTGCGACACAGAATTGCATAGAATTTTAATAATAAGTATAAATATTTTACAGTTCCTATACTATAATGATTGCAAAAGATGTGCAGATATTATAAAATTATAAATAAAGACATTTAAAAATATATATTTGTACAATTTTATTACATTATTGCACCAGTTTTGCAAAATATCAAAAAAAATTCTACAGTTAAATGAAAATTGTAAAATACCAGTAAATTTGTTATTTTTTATATTGACTTTCTTGTTTGTTGAACAGGCGAACGTATGCGGGCTTTAACTTCTGTATCTTCTACAATATATGTTGAAAGCTTCTGATAGTTTGGGGAGATATTCTTGAATAATTTATTAACCGATTTAAAAAGAACAAGTAAGAAAGCTACATTCGAGAGTCGTCGACCGTAAGATACCCGCAACCCAAGAGAAAACAAAAAACTTAAATGATATTTTAACAAAAAATATATCAAAGAAATATACTGAAATTAGTCTTTTGTATAATTTTAGAAAAATTCATAACATATTCATAACAAAACAAGTAAGAAAGCTACAGTCGAGAGTGCTCGACCGTATGATACCCGCAACCCATTTCGAGAGAAAACAAAAAACATAAATGATATTTTAACAAAAAATATACCAAATATACTAAAGCTTGTTTATTTGTATTATTATTGATTCCTGTGAATTTGATTGAGATCGAATGAAAAACAAGGAAGTTATTAAAGAATCAATTTTATATGGAAAATTCACTTGCAGCTGCCCGCGCTTTGTTTGTTTAGTTGACAGTGTGACCATAACGGTGTTGTGGATTTTTACCCGCTTTTTACAAATATATACAAAAAAACAAGCTTTAGTATATTTGGTATATTATTTGTTAAAATATCTTTTAAGTTTTTTGTTTTCTCTCGGAATGGGTTGCGGGTATCATACGGTCGAGCACTCTCGACTGTAGCTTTCTTACTTGTTTAATAACTTCCTTGTTTTTCATTCGATCTCAACCAAATTCATAGGAATCATTGAGACTATAATTATTATTATGCATATCAAAATGCACTAGGTAAATTTTTACGGCTTTTCCAGTTTTCGGGGCGGAAAGGGGCGTGTAAAAAATGAAAAAAAAAAAACTTGATCTGCGTAAGACCTACACAAATAGAGGGTCTTGTAGAGCTTCTAGCTTGTGAAGCTGGCTTCACATCTTTGATGGCCTCTAAGGTACGGTACTTTTCACTAAGGGAGCTTCATATCGCTCCAGAAAGGAATCTCAGACTTATTAGCGAGCGAATGTTCCCACTGCGCCAACGTTAATCGCGGCAATTTGGAAGAGCACAAGGAAATTTAAAGTCATTCCCAATTCTCGGTCGAAAAATTCGAGTACACTTGTCACTTCACTTGTATATTTTCTACTCATTTTACTTTATGAAATTGAGTCTAGCTTAACCTACACGGCCTCTTCTCATCATAGTGGCGGATTGACAGCCGCATTGTTGCGGCACATCAGAGATGCGCGTTGTTAGACAGGAAATGGCTGTGTGAACTGAACAAATTATATTTTATATTTGTACTAGGAATTCTGATCTGATCATATAAAGCAAAAGCAGGATATGCTCCAAGCCGCCGGGCCTAGTTTGCATACAGAATTTGACTCAAAGTCTTTAGGACTTTTGATTTCAAGTGCTCAAAGATACATATAATTGGTTCAGATTTACCATGAAGCCTTGAATGAGTACATAAGTCTGATAATACCCTCTGCTTGAATATGTTTAAAAATGTATTATTGATGTTGTAAGACGACTTCGTGTTCGAATATCTGCTGTATGAATGAAATATATTGTAGGTCCAAGTACTCTGCCTTAGGTAGCTCCAACACCAATCGTATGGTCGTCGGTCATCAGACCATCGACATCCAGGATTATTGCAGAATTCTCGATATTCGAAAACGTTTCGTATTTCAGAAGTTATGCGATTGACCTGCTCGATACTTGTGTGTTTTTCACGAAACCCAATTTGGTGTGATAGGATTTTATTATAGATTTATCCAAGTCAGAACGCCTTTTCCGAACACTTTGAATAAGCAGGATAATAAGCTTATGGGACTGTACAATGAGGAAATTGTGTGAATTTTTCCATGCTTCGGTATCATTATTTTTATTGGTTTTTTATATCTCTCTGGAAAGTTGTCCAGCCTTATAATGCCATTGAAGAGCTGGGTGATAGTGCAAACTGCACAATATGGGAGCTTAATAACCATTTTTGGCTTTATTTGGTCAGAGCCGGGAGATTTTTTCGGATCCAGATGATTTTTATACCCGCTACCCACAGAAGGGTAGAAGGGTCTTATAACTTAGTGCCAACAGGAAATGTATGTAACAGGCAGAAGGAGCCATCTCCGACCCCATAAAGTGTCAACAGCCGAGACGATATAGCCATGTCCGTCTGTATGAACACCTGGATCTCAGAGACTATTAAAAAAAGAGACACGAAATTTGGCAAAAAGGTTCCTTCATACCCTACGCAGATCAAGTTTATTTCAAAAGTTGGATGCCACGCCCCCTCCGCCCACAATAAGCATTAATCTAGAAAAAGTCAAGTTTTTTTATGTAAATCGCGTATAACTCCAAAAGTTCTTTGTGTAATGATGTGTAATTTGGTAACCCATCTGCGCTTAATATACCCTATAATTTTGGTAAAAATCGTTTAAGTAGAAAAGTTATTCGTGAAATTATTTATTAAAATTGTTGTGCCCAGTGCGTGTGGACGTTTTAAGTGTGTGATTGACCTAGAGATATCAAGTTTGGTGACAGTATTCGTGTAGGTCTTACGCAGATCAAGTTTTTTTTTTTTAATTTTTTACACGCCCCTTTCCGCCCTTAAAAACCGTAAACCGTAAAAGCCGTAATAATAGACCTAGAGCATTGAAATTGGTATGCATAATAACAATGATAGTCTGAATGACTCCTGTGAATTTGGTCGAGATCGAATAAAAAACGAGAAAGTTATTAAAGAATCAATTTTATATGCAAAATTTATTTGCAGCTGCTCGCGCTTTGTTTGTTTAGTTGACAGTGTGACCATGTCGGTGTTGTGGATTTTTACCCGCTATTTTCAAATATATACAAACAAAACACAAGTTTCAGTATATTTTTGGTATACTTGTTGTTAAAATATCATTTGAATTTTTTTTCTCTCGAAATGGGTTGCGGGTATCATACGGTCGAGCACTCTCGACTGTAGCTTTCTTACTTGTTGTTGATATGAGCGGTTTCGTTTGGTCGAAATTCCACTGAAGCTGAGTCATTTGTTACGGGCGGTAGTGTAAATGCATCATTGTGTTGACAATGTTGTCAATGTCAGCTTTTAGATTAATTTAGCTCAATGTGCTTTAATATTTCCTAGAACATATCCAATTGGTTTTATGAGACGTCAATTCAGATTATTATTGTGTACTTTGTTGCCGCTTTTTAGGAACTCTGGTTGTATTGAGCTCCGAGTCATAACCGCCATACGTGCACGAACTGTTGTCTCGTGCCCTTTTATAGGCTACTACTTTTATATTTACATTATTTGATTTCCAATATAATTTTAACATTTTAAATACTATAGTTTTCTTACCATATTAATCCGTTACTTTATAAATAGATAGACTTTAGGGATAAAATAAAGAAATCCAACTTGATTTGTTGACAAGATGAGCAATGATTGTAATATTAGGTGAAAATATGTGTAAAGATGCAATAAAAGAAAACATACAAATTTTTGTTCTCACTTATGATGAATTAAAAACTAACTGCGAAGTCGATGAGCTCATGGATGACGTTGCGTTATTCAAGACATAACGTGGCTGTGAAAGGAGTCGAATATTCACATATGATAATATGAATAAATTACTTCAAGTTACATACCATATGCCATTTAATCTTTACCAAAAAATTTTAATTGTAAAAGAAACTGTAACAAAATTAAATTATAACTATTATTATAGGCTTTCATAGCCTTAACACAAATTATCTCTTGGCTATTTTATAGGGTTTAACTGAATTAGTAAGCCTATTGGCTGAAGAGTCGGTACAAATGAAAAAAATTTTATGTCGCCTCTACTCGTTCGAGATGTGGCCTTTTTAAACGGTTCGGTTGGTCTAGATCGAGTAGACATCTTCTCTTCCTCCAGAAGAGAAACAGATCTGACCGATCGACGCTTCTCAATGGTTTTGACCTTATAAAAAATAGAAAACTTGATTACCACCGCAGTGGTTGCACCTTTTAGTGGTAGAATCGTATGAACTCGATGGGCAGTGCGTTGAGTCATGGTGCTCTGCAACTCTTTAAGAGCAGCTCCAGGCTCGGACAGAATCTTAGACATGCTGAAAAGGGTTTTCTAGGAGCCTCCTGTTCTCAAATCTGTCGCTCAACGTGTTCAAAGCAGAAGCAAAACAATCGTTAGATACATTACGTAGGCTCCCCCTATGTAGATCTAATGTTGAATTGCGTGACCCTTTTAGAGTTTTATGTTATAACTATAATAGATTTCATCATATATTTTCTAGTGCTTACACTGCTTTTAATCGTAAAACTTTACTACTAACCTACTTAATTAATAATTAGACTGAATTTTCTTATAGTAATAAATTAAAATTGTTTCATTCCAGCCGATTCTTGTTTATGTCCGGTCCTTACAATTTTTATACCCGCTATGTTTTTATAAGGGTAGGGTAAGGGTAAGGGTAGAAGAGTATTATAACTTAGTGCCAACAGAAAATGTATGTAACAGTCAGAAGGAGGCATCTCCGACACCATAAAGTATATATATTCTTGATCAGAGTCAACAGCCAAGACGATATAGCCATGTCCGTCTGTACGTCTGTCTGTCCGTATGAACACCTAGATCTCAAAGACTATAAGACATAGTGACACCAAATTTGTCACAAAGGTTCCTGCATTCCCTACGCAGATCACGTTTATTTCAAAAGTTGGACGCCACGCCCCCTTCGCCCACAATAAGCATTAATCTAGAAAAAGTCAAGTTTTTTTTATGTAAATTGCCTATAACTCCAAAAGTTCTTTGTGTAATGATGTCTAATTTGGTAACCCATCTGCGCTTGACACTCTTAATATACCCTGTAATTTAAAAGTTATTTGTTAAATTATTTATCAAAATTGTTCTGCCCAATGCATATGAACGTTTTAACGTATGTGTAAGTGACCTAGAGATATCAAATTTGGTGACAGTATTTATGTAGGTCTTACGCAGATCAAGTTTGTTTTAGATTTTTGCCATGCCCCTTTACGCCCCCAAAAACTGGAAAAGCCGTAATAAAAGAGCTAGAGCATTAAATTTGGTATGCATAATAATAATTATATTTTCAATAATTTCTGTGAATTTGGTTGAGATCGAATGAAAAACAAGGAATTTATTAAAGAATCAATTTTATATGCAAAATTCACTTGCAGATGCTCGCGCTTTGTTTGTTTAGTTGACAGTGTGACCATAACGGTGTTGTGGATGTTTACCCGCTTTTTTCAAATATATACAAAAAAAAAACAAATTTTAGTATATTTGGTATATTTTTTGTTAAAATATTTAAGTTTCTTGTTTTCTCTCGAAATGGGTTGCGGGTATCATACGGTCGAGTACTCTCGACTGTAGCTTTCTTACTTGTTTCTAATTATTTGTAGTTCACTTTAATTTTTAATGTAACCGTTTATCTTAATGGACATTTAAATCGATCTATATCTGAAAAGTGTGTTTTGTGTGTCAGTTTTTAAATAATTACACCAGGAGGGAGTCCCTAATAGTCTGGACGGCCAATTTGAAACTCCGTGTAATCATATTAATAACCCTAAATATATTGAAAGTCTAGCACATAATGTATGTTTTCATGGCAAATCCCACAAAGACTTTAATCTTCTTTGAACTGCTTGGTCTCCTTGTGATAACTTTTGTTTTCTTATTCCTTCGAACCAATGACTTTATTGATGATTTTTGGGATGTCTTGGGATCAAATTAACAATATTCAAAATTCTCTTTGCCGGCAATTAGATCTGTGCTTTGTCTCTGAACCAACCAGCATATTTCCATCTAGATCGGAACCACTTACATATCCTGAAGACCATTATCATTCAACTCTGGATTTAAGGATCGAACTTATTCCTGATGTACCTGCCAATCGAGTCCGTTGCTTTCGAAAGGCAAACTTTCCCAAATTAATCCAACTTCTTCATCGAATTTATTGGTCTAATTTGTATCCTTGCACTGACATAAATGCCGCCGTCAATTTGTTCTATAATAAAATCTTTGCTTTGATTCCGTTTTTCCCTCTAATTTTCCGCATAGGTCTAATAAACCTCTTTGGTTTTGTAACCAACTTTCTTATTTTATATATAATTGCTGCGTCTAATTTTATCGAGCTTAAACATTACTTAGCTCGCTGTCAGGTTAGCTTCTCTGATAACCCAAAAAACTTTATTAATTTTGTAAACCGTAAGTCTTCCTTTTATCCTCCTTGTCTATATTATGAAAATTCGAAAGCAAATTCTGGTCAGGCGATCGCTGATATATTTGCTTCTTTTTTTAAACCACCTATTCTTCTTCTTCATACTCTAAAGCGCCCTATCCTTACAGCATATCTCGGTCGAATTGTATCTTCAGTCTCTCAATGAGTGAGGAGTCGCTGATCCGATATCTTCAAATGGTTTAGCCAGTGTATTCGCCCGGTCCAGATGGAGTTCCCGACTGTGTACTTTGGCACGGAGCCGAGGCTTTATGCAGACCGTTGCAGAAATAATTTGATTTATCGCTTGAGCCATAGGCTTTCCCCTCTTCATGGAAGGAGTCTTTCATTATTCCTCTCCTCCAGTACAGGGATTGGCCATGCTATATCAAGTTGCAGAGATATCTTGACTCTTTTCAGTCATGGTGCAAAGTGAACTTGTTAAATTTAAACTGTTCTAAATGTGTTGTGATGTCCTTCTATAAAGTTAATCCACATTTAGCCTCTTACTTACGAACGCTAACGATTTAAAAAGAATAACTACTGTTGAAGATCTGAGTATTCTCTTAAATCGTAAACTTAAATTTTCTGCCCATATTTCTAGAACGGTCAATAAAGCTATGCCTGTTCTCGGTTTCATTAAGAGGTGGTCAAAGGGATTTGATGACCCTTATATAACTAAGACCCTTTATACTTCACTTGTCCGTCCGATTCTGAAATATTGTTCGTGCGTAAGGTCTCCACAATATTCTGTGCACCAGGATCGCATTAAATCTGTTCAAAAACAATTACTCTTATTTGCTTTGTATAGTATACTTATTTTCATAAACCTACCTTCTACGGTTAGCTAAAACCGTAGAATAATGCTTGGCATTTTATATATTTGTAATCTTATTAATGGTGATATTGATTTTTCAGAATTAATATCGCGACTAACCTTTTCCATCTAGACTAACCCGTAGTTACATTCCGCTGGCTCTCCCCCTATGTAGATCTAATTTTGCATTGCATGACCCTTTTAGAGTTGTATGTTAAATCTATAACTATAATAGATTTCGTCAAGTATTTTCTAGCGCTAACACTGCTTTCCATCTTAAAACTTTACTACTAACTTACTCAATTAATAATTAGACTGAATTTAGCTTATAATAATAAATTACAATTTTTTTCATTCCACCAGTTTATTTCTTATGTCCGATCCTGTATTTCTATTTTATGCTATCCGCGTTTTTTTTGCATGCCCGAATCTATTTTGTCCGAACGCGAATCGTGTCGTTCGTCCCGCGACAGCGCCTCTTGGTCGTTTGGGCGAGAGGAAGGTTTTCTAGGATCCGCCCGTAACTAGCTTTGGCTTGGTATCGCTTGGGCCCCTTGAATAAGCTTACTATATACATCCAACAACATAATACCACCTTTGGCTTTACTCAGACATTTCAGTCTATGGTGAATCAAATCAATCAACGCATTAAAATATTAATTTGCTTTGTCCTCTATCCATTTTGTATTAATATTTCGAAGGTCATTGTTGTGGACTTTCGCCTTTTTTTTACGCTCATTAGGCTCCGGACATTCTCAATTGAGTTGAAGTCGGGGTTATTTCCTGGCTAATCTAATGACTTTATTCCCAATTGGCCCTTCAAACATGATATATTTAGGTAAAAAACAGTTAAAATGAATTAAATAGGTTATTCCTATAACCGTAGGTTCTTCAATTACTCACAGATCATGCCCGATGGCAAGGTGCAGAATTATCTTGAAAAGTAGGATCTTCTTCTCATTCACTTATGGACTTAATGCTCGGTACAAATCTTCTTAAGTGACGAGTATTGCATCATTTCTTAAGATTCCAAATACAAATTTGATCGAAATTCCCGCTAAATGCGATCACGTTGCACCATCTACCATTTATTCAAATCCTAGACGCAAATCTAGGAGTTCAGTTCAGTCAATCGGGACAATGAATTATATATATATATATATTGATATAAATAATTGTTTAAATTGTTGCACCTTATGTAAAAGGTTCAAATTACTTCTCGTGCGTTTGTTTAATTTATTGTAAGTTTTCCGTTACTATAATTTAGTTTAATCAACTTAAATTTACGAGAAAGGACTTTCAAGCATAAATGTATCTATATTGACAACGGGAAAATATTCAACATATTACATTGCAGCATTAAGTAATAAAACTGCCCATGCGAGTTTGTTTTAATTTATTGTTCTTATGATACGTGCTTGAACTAACACACACATTATTAGTTGTTAATAATGAAAATGGTGTATATTTTTTACTTATATAATCACATACATATGAATATAAGGACTTATGAAAAGATTTATAGTATTACCCAATCATCGAAAAATTCGTTCAGTTACACATAGATACATGTACACACTATATATAAAAATATATGAATATAATAAGTTTGTAATTTTAACACAGCATAACAACTTCGATGTTGCACCGTTTGCAGACCTCTTGCGTAGTGACAACGAATTTAGAGTTTTCGGGATTCACTGATCAAGTATTGAACTGAAATCCAAATCAATAAATATGACCAAATAATAAAAAATTTAATGCTGTGGATATAATATTAGATTTGAGTATTTTTATATACTTATCTAAATAGGTAGAACTAAAATCAACCACGCGCAACAGGTGTGCAAGTTTGACCAATATTGGCAATATGATAATATTGCATTTTAAATTACAAACTGTATATGTGTTCATATGTACATTTTAAAACAAGAAAAAAAATATGTAGCACCATATTCAAATGTAGAATAACCTAGCCAATGTTTTTATATGTCAAGGGATTATTGATGCAAATAAACAACAAAAATTCTCAAAAATTCTCAACTGGACATTTTACTTAAAATATCGCGGTATGTAAAGTATTAAATACTTCTTACATTCAAATTGTATCTCAAAGTATTTGATATAAGCGTAATTTATGATTTTAAACATACAGTTAGTACTTTAGATAAATTATTATATCAATATAAGTTACAAGATGACCTCAGAAAATTTTATGGTATTTCACCAGCTCTTTGAAGGAAACCTACATATTACTGGGTTCAGTAAAAAAGTGTATTTTTGGAAAATTTTTCATAACATTTATAAACCAAATGGACTATTGAAATGTCTGAGATCAAATGCTAATTGATGGGTGATGGGATAGATCCCTTAAGAGGTTAAAAATAAGTAACCAAGCTTTGATAATTCAAATTTTTAAGAAAAAGCATTAAAAAAATCTCGAACTCGGAATTAACTGTCTCGGTACTATAATAGTTAGTTTTAATTAGTTAGTAGCATAACTTATGGGTTGATTTTGTTTTTCTCTTAACTTAAAGTTTATTGAGAAATCTGAATGAAATTTGTTTATATTTAGTATGGATGTCCTTACGATTGCTGCTTACGTAAATTGGTAAATTGTATTATAATGGTTAAACTCTAACATATCATCCAGCAATCTCTTTCTTAAGTACATAAGTATATAAAAGAGCAAATCTATGTAATTCTAATATTAACTAATGTATAGAAGCATATACAAGTGATTAATAATAATGTCCGTAAACCGATCTAATCTTTTATAATTTAAACGTATGTATTAGGCGGAGTCTTTGGTTATATTATTTATTTGTAAGTTAGTATATCCGATAAAAAGTAAAAACGGACGGCATCGCCCAAGACTCTTGAACTATTGAAGGGCGACACCAGGATGAGATTATTATTGAGTTAAGATCATTGACAGGCGATGGTGCGCTAATTGATAGCTAGATTTCAATAGCGCATTTTTTCACATACCATAAGCAAAATACATATGTACATTTGAAAATATATTCATCGGAACCAATTTTGCAGATATTTTTACATATTGCGATTTTGTAAATAATTTGATTTGAGTGAATTTTAGTGGAAATAATTGCAATTTTTTGATTTTAGGATTGATATATTTTATACACTGTTATTTGTGAGGACAAAATCGATTTAAAACATGTCACAACATATCCAGAACAGCTAAGTATACCACTCACATCTTAGCCAGTATCTGACATTGGAAACTGTTCAATTTATTTCGTATGGGTAATCAGTAAATGGGACGAGTTTATGACTTTTGATCTCGATATGCTGTGTAACTTTGCTTTTCTAATTCCATCAGAATCCACTATAACCACTTATGTCGGTCGGTTTGAGTCGCTCAAATACGCTTAAGTGATGGGCTGCATGGGTATGGTGAGGATGTGGGTGAGCGTGGTGATGATGTGCATGTGGATGTGGATGAGCATGTGCGTATCCTGGATATTGAGCTTGTGGGGCTGAGGTATGGCCGTAATGGGCATAAGCATAATTGGGGCTGGGTACATGCAAAGTTTGAGCTGCGGCACTCGACACTGTGCCACCGTATGGTGTCACATGACTGGTATAATCCGGACTGGTTGTTGTGGTGTGTTGGGGCCCATAAGGTGAAGCATATACCATGTGGGCATGATCCACGTACATTTGTGGATGTGGATGCGTAGATGGGACAGGATGTTGCGACGATGATTGTTGAGTTGCTGCTGCCAACGCAGCGCTAATCAGATGATTGGTATGCGAATGGGAATAACCAGTTGAACTATGACACGGATAACATCCATTGCTGGTGCTGTTAATGCTATTGACGTTGGCAGACTCCGGCCTTGTAGGATTGTTATTGCTGTGTATTAAATTATTCTCGTTGCTCGTCGCGGACGAAGCAGCTAAGCTGCTTACTGAAAAGTTATTGCTTATGACATTGCTGTCGTTTGTGTTGTTGTCGTTGCTTGTTTGAGACTGCGACGGCGACGCTTCACTGTCCGCAGGTAAACAACGTTTATGCTGCTGCTGCTGCAATCCTAGTAAACGACTTTCGACAGCCGCTGCTGCAGCAGCCGCTGTTGCTGCAGATATTGTACTCGATTCGTGATCGCTTATTGCTGGTATTTGATCCACTAACGACTCTAAGCCAGAAAGACTTTTGCGAGCGACATCAGCGGCAAACTGGTTCTGATTATTGCTTAATTGAACACTTAAATTAATATTATGGTGATGCTCTTGTTGTTGTTGGTGATGAGGGGAGGCCAGCATATACGATCTGTTCATTTCGTAACGATGCCAATCTGGCTGCTCGGATGACTGGGACTGGAGCTGTGGCTGATAAGGCAGCGATGACCCTATTGTAGATGGCTGCGAATACTGTGCAACAGTATCAGATGAAGACTGCGATGTGACTTGTAAAGGTTTCTGGGCAGTTTGCTGATGGTTGGGCGGTAGCCATTGCTGATAATGTTCCTGCTGACCCTGTGGATGGACTTCAATCGCATCGACAGCCTCGCGTGACGCTGCTATCGGAAGACTCGTTAATTCGTGACTATTATTACATTGCTCGTTTGGAGGCTCAAAATCCATAACTGTGCATAGATTTGGAGAGCTGGGAGGCGGAGTTTCACCCAAATGTGGCTGTTGATCTCGAATAGAAACACCAGCAGTCACTTGACTTTGATGATTGTCAACTACAGGTGGCGTACCAAGCGAATGAGAATAGCTGCTGCAATTGGGGGCAGGCGATGGCATTGGCGATGCCGATGCTGTGTACAACATATGTGATGGCGGTGGTGTATTGTAAAGGCTCGGTGGTGCCTGATGGCTACCTTGGGGCGATGCAGTGCTGTGCTCCATGCATTGTGTATGCATTGTGGACATACCACCACCACCTCCGACTTTCGGCCCTATCACGGTTTGTGCCTCGGGATTAAGTTTGCTGGCATTTTGAGACTTGACTCCAATCAGCATATTTTCAATAGTTGGTTTAAGCTTTTTGGGTCTGCCTCGTTTTTTTTTCGCTGGCGAATCACTGTTACTACTCCCGTTATTGGAAATTATTCCACCATTTCCACCACTTCCGGTGACTTCCATCATCGATAAATTCAATATGTTATTAAAGTCATGTTTTTGATTAGCGAGAGGAATTTTTGATCCTCCATTGGCAGACATCCCCATATCTAGCTCTTTTATCTTTTTCGGCCGTCCACGTTTCTTTTTTTCCGGAGTCGGTTGATTAGACAAAATGGCTAAATAATTTTGCTGCTGAGCTCCCAGTGATGATGAGGTATTCCTCAGCGCCTGATCGTTGCCGTACATAAATTCATCATGAGTAATTACATTTGACAATTGATTGTTATATTGAATATTGGCACATACAGCGCCTCCTTCAATACTATTTCCATTACCCCCATCAACAGCAATATTATCAGCAAACATACGACTAGAATGTTGATCACCATGTTGATCATTGAAATTGTGTTGAGTATTCGTGTTAGGGTTGACTTTTAGAGGCTGCTCCTGCTGCTGTTCGCAGCATTGTCGTATCCTTTGCTCCGTGAACACACATTCTGACTCATCCATGTGCTGAATTTGGCCATTCAAAAAGTCTCGAAACTTTTTCAAAGCTGTATAAAATGGGACTTTGTCAGCAGCGCGCGGTAGCTGTGCACATCGTGCTGATGACGAGGGCATAACCCATACGTACTGCAAAAACAAAAAAATATATATTTCGATGTTTTAGGTCTCTTTATGGTACACATAAAATTAATTCTTAGGACTAAACCCCACGTGTCCCCTTTTATTACCCATTTCATTGTATTTATTATACCCGCTACCCATAGGGTAGAAGGGTATTATAACTTAGTGCCAACAGAAAATCTATGTAACAGGCAGAAGGAGGCATCTCCGACCCCATAAAGTATATATATTCTGGATCAGTGTCAACAGCCGAGACGATATAGCCATGTCCGTCTGTCCGTCTGTATGAACACCTAGATCTCAGAGACTATAAGAGCTAGAGCTACCAAATTTGGGGACAGTACTCCTAGATGTCCTACGCAGATCAAGTTTATTTCAAATGTTGGATGCCACGCCCCTTTCCGCCCCCAAAAGTCTGTAAAAGCCGTAATAATAGACCTAGAGCATTGAATTTTGGTATGTATATTAATAATTATATTCTCTATGATTCCCGAGAATTTGATTGAGATCGAATGAAAACAAGGAAGTTATTAAAGAATCAATTTAATATGGAAAATTCACTTGCTGCTGCCCGCGCTTTGTTTGTTTAGTTGACAGTGTGACCATAACGGTGTTGTGGATTTTTATTCGCTATTTTCAAATATATACAAAAAAACAAGTTTTAGTATATTTGGTATATTTTTTGTTAAAATATCATTTAAGTTTTTTGTTTTCTCTCGGAATGGGTTGCGGGTATCATACGGTCGAGCACTCTCGACTGTAGCTTTCTTACTTGTTTTTAAATACTTTACCCATGGGGTAGAAGGGTATTGTAACTAAATGACAACAGAAAATGTATGTTACAGGCAGAACACAACGTCTCCGAGCCCATAAATTATGTATATTCTTAATCAGCGTCGCTAACAGATTCGAAGAATGTCTGAACACACCTAGATCTGAGAGAATATAAGACATAGTCGCAGTATGTCACAAAATAATGTTAAACGTCCAACATAAATAAAGTTTGTTTTCAAATAAAAAAAAAACGATTATACAGCATAATTTGAATGATTATTCTCCAACTCTGATATGTTTTGTTAACAAAATGACTGTGGGTTATATAAGTATTGTAGTTCATTTTTACCTTAAAAGTATATTCGTACACCAAGTAAAGTTTTTGATATATATTTTTTTAAATATAATTTAGGTTTTGTGTGCATTTAAACCAATTTTTCGGTGTTATAAAATCATAATTAGTTAGTATAGAAGTAAGTAAAAGCACAGGCCAAGTCTCTCTTCAGAAAAATTTCATTCACAAAATAGTCTTCCTTTGCATCGTCTATATGGCGGCATTAATCTCTTTATCTATTATCGGGGAAGCCACAGAAGTCGAAACCAACCGAAATCAAGCATAAACCCAACTCTAGCCACAGAGACTAGTTGGATATGAATTTAATATCTCTCGTATTTTGTACCGAGATTTGCTCTAGTTCGCCAATATTGTATATATATATAAACTTTAGATGGAGAGTGTCCGAATATATTTTCTACTGACTGTATATAAAGCAGTTCGTAGACACTGACAGAGCTATAGTACCATCACCAACCACACAATGGATAGATACGTCAACCCAAGGAAAGAATTTTATTCATTTGCAACAGCTTTATTGCAACACCACCGAAGCCGATTGGAACTCCAGAGCATGATACAATAATACAAGGTAGTCTCGTCGGCAAAATCTGGTACATCTACAATCATAACAATGAGTGCGAATGAAAGAGGCTCAGCCTAGTAAGTGCGAGCGAAACGGCAATAGAATGTGTGGATTAGACCTTAGATGGTTCGAGGGGTTTTAATTTGCCTTTATAATGAAACGAGTTACATTTGCTTTCATAATATAATAGTTTTAAATTCGAAATTATTAGTTCTTTCGGTTTTTTTTGGAAGGCAATCTTTTGTTAAGATTCTTAATTCTAAAATATATTCTAATCTTGAAATAAAACTTTTTTTGTTTATGATTTATTTTTGAAAAATCTATATTAAGCCAATTATCTGTGTTATCTTCTTCCAAGTTACCATTGCCTGACAACAATTCGGTATTCTTGGCTGATTAAGAAATTAGGAATATCAGTAAATATTAATAACGGAACCACACAAGGGTCATTTTGCAAAAGGGTTAATGTCAAAAAAATTTTGTCCGCACACAACTACTTGCGTCAAAAAAAGAACACGCACTGTCCAAAGCCGGAACTTTTCGACAGCCGACGAGACTACCTTGTGTTACACTGTTGCCATTTTAACTTATTTCAAGCTAGATTTAGCATATTTTTAAATGAAATAGCTTGAAAAATACTTGAAATGCTTCAAATCTGGTTTTTTTCAAATTTCATTTAGCTAATTTCGGCTTAAAAAAAATGTATAACAAAACATGTTTTGTTTTTCGATTGTATTATAATTTTTGGTAATTTTTATCGATAATTTGGACAAAAGTCATATTTGTTGTTGGTATTTTAAAAATAATATGAAAATATTGATGAAATCGTATCCCAATTTGGAAAAATCCACATAATTAATTGAGAAAAAAAGGAACAGACTATAAAGTTTTGGTCAGAAGTTTTGATGTAAAAGGATGCTGGCCAAAACAAAGCTTTCGAGCAACTGGCGTTATTTGCTTTGCATATACTTTCACTGCCATGGTCGAATGCTGCGGTTGAGAGGGTATTCAGCCAAATGAACATCGTAAACACAAAGTTGCTCAACAAAATGTGTTTAAAAAGCTTGAACGCAATATTAAGACTAAGGTTTGTTTTTGAAATTTTAAATTATTTAAAATGTACTAAGCATTTTTTTTTTAATGTTATAGATATGGACTGCGACGTCATGGCAAATGTTGACATGTTATCGCTTTAGTTCAATCATCCGCCAAATATATGGAATCTAATGATGAAGTTGATGAAATTATTTCTTTACTATAATAGTTATATAAATATCATATCAATATCGTATCAATTAGAGTAAAAAATCAACTATTTTAATGTTTTCCATGGTTTTTTTGTTGCCATGTTGTCGCTTTAGTTCAATCATCCGCCAAATATATGGAATCTAATGATGAAGTTGATGAAATTATTTCTTTACTATAATAGTTATATAAATATCATATCAATATCGTATCAATAAAAGTAAAAAATCAACTATTTTAATGTTTTCCATGGTTAGCTTATTTTTACTTTTTTTTTGTTTTAATTTTTAGCTTATTCCAGCTAAAGAGCGTTCGGCTCATTTCGAAATTCGAAGTTCGAACGCAGCGCGTATCGAGCGCACAGAGTCTGTACCACAGACTCAATTCAGTAGCAGATCAAATGCGAAACGAAGAGCACGGGCGTATTTTTAAAGTTCTTTAAAAGTATTCTTAATAAACATTATTTGAAATGTAATAATATTTAGTTGTAAAATAACGATGTTAAAAAAATTCAAAAGAAGCAGTAAAAATACTAACACTATTAAATTAAATTGAATTATGAAAATATTATTTTTAGATATTTCAAAATCTAAATTTTGTAATCACAGCATAATTCAAATTTTGTAAGATATTAATTCAAAAGGAGCAACGCAGATAATATTAAAAAATGTATAAAAATTGTAAATAAAATATAATGAATAGAAATAATAATGGCAATCTTCACCGGGGTCGAACCGGCAATCAAATGCTAATCAGACCAACACTCCATCATGAAAACCAACGCGATCCTTGCGGGAAGTTCGCTAAGTTACAAGCTTGTATGACACGAGCAACAAAATTCATCTTCGTTCTCAAGACTTTCGTCTCGGCTTGCGCTAGCGGCTTGTCGCGAATTGCAAAACTTCATACGTATACTCATGAATCATGAGTCATGATACAATAACCCAAGGTAGTCTCGTCGGCTGTCGAAACGTTCGGGTTTTGGACAGTGCGTGTTCGTTTTTTGACGCAAGAGCTTGTGTGCGGACAAAATTTTTTCGACATTAACCCTTTTGCAAAATGACCCTTGTGTGGTTCCGTTATTAATATTTACTGATATTCATAATTTCTTAATCAGCCAAGAATACAGAATTTTTCAAAAATAAATAAAAAAGTTTTATTTCAAGATTAGAATCTATTTTGGAATTAAGAATCTTAAGAAAAGATTGCCTTCCAAAAAAAACCGAAACAACTAATAATTTCGAATTCAAAACTATTAAATTATGAAAAAAAATATAACTCGTTTCATTATAAAGGCAAATTAAAACCCCTCGAACCATCTAAGGTCTAATCCACACATTCTATTGCCGTTTCGCTCGCACTTACTAGGCTGAGCCCCTTTCATTCGCACTCATTGTTATGATTGTAGAGGTACCAGTTTTTGCCGACGAGACTACCTTGTGTTTTTCTATCATGCGTATACTCATTCTCATAAGCGCTAACGTGTACATACGAGAGTAGTCCGATAAGTACTTAGCCTCACCGCCCAGAGGAGTCACTATCGCAAGAGACATTTACTATCGTGTAGTACATTCTCTTAGACGGTTACTGTCAAAATTTCACCAGAATCGGACTCGTAGTTTTGCTTTAACCACATGTGGAATGGTACGTGTCTGCGGATTTTAGAAAAATGGAGAAAGAGCAATATCGGTCTGTGATTCGATTCTTGTTTTTCGAAGGGAAATCGCTCAGCGAAATCTTAGAGCGCTTGGATGCTGTGTTCGGCGACTCTTCTCCTTCGATGGCGACCGTCAAAAATTGGTTCAACGAGTTTCAACGTGGCCGCACGTCGGTTTTTGATGAGCCACGCCCAGGTGCCCCAAAAACGGTTACCACTGAGGATAACGTGATAAAAATCCACGATCTCGTATTGGCAGACCGTCGATTGACGATACGCGAGATAGCTGAGACAGTAGGCATCTCAAAAGACCGCGAGGGTCATATCCTGCATGACATTTTGGGCATAAGAAAGCAGTCGGCGCGATGTGTGCCGCGTTTGCTCACTTCGGACAACAAACGCCACCATTAGACCACTTCAGAGCAAGGGCCATATTGGTCGAATTGGGCTACGAACTGTTACCCCATCCACCATATTCTCCAGATTTGGCCCCGTGTGGCTTCTTTTTGCTTCCAAACTCGAAAAAGTCACTCGCTGGACAGAAATTTGCGTCGAATGAAGAGGTCGTCGCCGCTACAGAGGCCTATTTTGGAGACGTCGAGAAAACGTATTTTTCAGACGGGTTAAAAAAGTTGGAGCGTCGCTGGGACAAGGGTATCGAGCTAAAAGGAGACTATGTTGAGAAATAAATAGCCACTTTTCCAAAATTTTCGTTTTTCTTTTGGAGGCTAAGTACTTATCGGACCACCCTCGTACACACATGCATACATAGATGATAAATGATAGCACAGCGCAACGAAATACGCCCGTGCTCAATGAGCACTGCTCATCATTCCGCATTTGATCTGCGGCTGAACTGAGTCTTTGCGCTCGCTACGCGCTGCGTTCGGTCTATGAATTGACGTTTCTAATGATCCGTAAGGTTCAATGTTAGTAAGGTTTTTCGAATTAAATGAAATTCTTAATGTAATACAGATCATTTTTCTTAGTTTGTTTTTGCCTGTTTTATAAACACATTTATGAGCTTGTAACGGCGATATCTACAAAAACCTCGGAAACATCGAGTTCTGCACATATCGCCAAACATTTTCTGTTGGCACTAAGTTATAATACCCTTCTACCCTATAGGTAGCGGGTATAAAAATAACAGAAAATCGGTATCCTCAAGAAAGATGTTCACAGCATACATAAAACTACTTACGGTATCGGTGCCATCGACACGATCAGGCTGACGACCAAAATGAAATTCCTTTTTCCCTGAAAAGACTTCAAAAATCAACTTTCCGTTGAAAACCGCGATTTTGGGACGATAGCGTTGCAGTTTGTCCAGCAAAATGCGACTCCCCTCTTTAATTTCCTTGCGTGTCAAATCTGCAGATCCTTTCGTGGCACGCGCCACCATATTGGTGAACCCGATCCCATGTTTCAATAATGTGTGATCATCATCGGAGCACATTTGCTCTTGTGTGAGTCCAGACAGATAGAGACACTTCCAAAAGTGGTTTCCGGGCCCGGCATAATGGTGGCCTTTAAAAGCGGCAAATAGTCCGGGATTAATGCCCACCTAAGATATATTTTTAATTGATTAACTCATTCATCGCTTGGTGTCCGAGCATATACAATACGAGTATGTACGAAATTTACAACTCACTATAACGATATCAAGATTATCACAAAGATGGTCGGGTATGGTTCGCTTAATGACCTCAGCTTCGGACATGCCATGAAATCTATCATGCTTCTTTCTTTCCTTCGGTTTGATACTGGCCAACATGTTGCTTGCCATCACATCGATGCCTGTGCTGTTATAAAGTGCAATAAGTTGCAGATCTTACTCATAAACGTAAACATAAATAAAATATTCTAAGCATCTAAGCATACCATTACAAATTTAGAATTACAAAACAAATATTCAACACAATAGAATTTTTTAGTTATTTTTGGTTTCTCCAAAACTGTGTATTTTTTATTAGTTTTAGTTCGTTACCACGTAATTAAAACTTGACTGAATGTCTTTATCAATATTTTTCCAAATGTACGTTAGTATTAGAAAAGGAAAGTGAATATCAAAGCATGGCAAAATTTATGTTATAGAATCATAAATAATACAAAAATGTTAGATTCAAAATAAACTTACCAGTGTATCGGGGCTGCCACATGCATATTGTTCTCGGCAGTTGTACTTGTCATTAATTTCTTTTTCCGACCCCTACGTTTTGGTACAATTGACTCAGTGGTTGCTGATTTCAACTTTAAAACGCTGTTTGAACTGTTCTCAGCATCAAGAGAATGACGACTTGTATCCACTTCATATGCCTCCGTAGCAAATAGTTCACGGCTTGCTAAGTGCTGATGTGAAAGCTTAACATTGCTGCTTGTGGCTAATGCTGTAGACTTTACAGGTATGGCAGCAGCTTCAGATCCCAATGCGGATAGTCCTGAGCCTGACTCGACTGATACTGTGTTGGGGGGAAAGCTAGGCTCAGTAGATGTGTCTTGGGCTGGAGGCTGTATGGGGGCCATTTCATCACCAATGAAGCTATAAGGATCGTTTGACAAAGTAACGCCATCATTATTGACATCGACATGCGAATGCTGCGAATGATGTGCCAGAGCTACACCTGCATCTGAGCCGCTTGTTGTTGTCACCTGCGGACTACTCGACGTTGATGGAGCTGATTGATTATGGCTCTGGGTCTGTGTGCCAATCAATTCATCTTGTTGGCTGTGAATTATATGCCCAAGGTTGTTGCTATGGTGCATTTGGTGTTGCGGTGTTATTGAATGTATTGATGAACTATGTGAATTAGGTGTCAAAACATCTCCGGCACTTGTTTCATAACCATCATCTTGGTTTTCCGGCTTGGCAATATTTGGCGAGAGCGTTCTGACAAGACCAAAAATTTGATTTTTTATTATCTTTGTTTTTTGTTTTTTGGTTTTGTAGTATGTTTTAATGTAATAAGTATTTTAATGTAATTTAGGTTTTTGGTTGTCTATCCATCGGTGACGTAAAAAATATATATATGTTTTACAAATAAATAAAATATGCTGAAAAATGAGATGTGAGATATTTAAATAAAAACGCTACAACCGAGCCCACTTGAATTGATCTAAATTATGTCATAATATTTATTGGCGCTAGCTTTTATATACTTTATAATTTATATGCTCATACCGATGGACAGACCCACACAATTCAAAATAAGGCAAGCATCCGATATTTGTATTCATTTATAATAGGAACAGGGGTATAAAGTTGGCATACTTTACTCACAGTTTGTAAGCTGAGCTGGGATCCTCATGGAACTCATCCATCATCAGATCTTGATATGATTCTTGCAATTGCTGCTGATGCGTATGCTGCTGCGGCTCCTCCTGATGATGAACCTGCTGCTGCTGCTGCTGCTCCTGATGTTGATGCAGCTGATTCGGATGAGTGTGCTGCATGCCAAATAGCTGTTGATCATGCGAATAATGCGGACTGTAATTGGCATAGTGCATTGGCTGCTCATGAAAAGTATGGAGCTGATGTTGATGTTGTTGTTGATGTAGTGGTTGTTGCAGAGAGTGTTGTTGCAGCTGCTGGTGTTGATGTTGCTGATGCAACATATCTGCATACATATTATTTGGAATTTGTTGGTTTTGACGCTGTTGCTGCTCAAAGTGTTGAAGCGCTTGATTATGATGCTGATGCGAATGGTGATGATGATGTTGCAATGCGGGAATCATTTGTCCAAAACCAATGCCAACACCCGCTCCTTCCTTTGCTTCGATTTGCAATATAAGCTCGGCGGGATGGGACTCTCTTTGTGGTTGGACATGGTGCACTTGTTGTTGTTGATGAGTGCGATAAATATCGGCATGCGGTAAATATTGGCCACCGGATTCATGACTAAGATGTAATCGATCTTGCTTCGCATACACATTATCATCATGATGTTGATATGCGACCCCCGGAGCGTTAAGGATATTATGGCTGAAATGGCTCTCTCTGATTGGTCCATGATGTGTATTTTGGATATCTTTATATTCGACATGAGGCGCCCATATTGTAGTTGTTCCTGTAGTTGCTGCTGTAGTTGTTGCTGAACGCCGATCATGTGTCAAAATATCACCCGTTGTTGTTATTGCTAAATTATCAGGAAGTCTTACGTTGATGTTGGTGGCGGAGGAGGAGTCTGTGACACAACCATTGGTTTTATCATTAAAAATAGCATCATTTTTATACGGTAATTTATTGTTGCCAAGCTGTGATGTGGACATTAAACAGCTTTCAGCACCCTCAACTGAGGTTATTGATTCTGATGGAGGGATTACTGATGCAGCCACAACTAATTCGACACTTGTTACCAGCGCCTGCTCGGGGGCAACATATGCATTTTTTGGAACAGGTGTATATGTCTCATTGCGCCCTGGATTCGATTCTTTGAGAGCCTCAAGGGAATCCGAACTGCGAACTGCGTGCATGTAATGATCACTTAACGGCCCTGGCTCGCTGCCGCTGGAAACAGTCTTTTTCGCATTGCTATCGGTATTCTTACTATTAATTTCCATCAACGCACTATCATCGCATTTACTTCGGTATGTGTCTAGGCTGTTTGCAGGATGCAGCTGCTTCGATTTATTGCTCTCATTGTTAAAAATATGGTTTTCCAGATCTACATCCACCTTAATGTATTTGTTAGAGTCAGCCTCATCATCACTACTACTACTGCTCTTGACACTACTGTTACTCTTTCCGTTTGCAAACTTTTTGCGTTTATGATCAGTTCTTGCTTCAGGGCTACTTCGTGATTTCATGTGCTTATTAGGTGTTGGCTTATTGTGATCATTTTTACAATTCGAATATATATCTCCATTGGCTTTATCGGACAAGGCTAATTCAGTTAGTGGTGTCTTCGGCGCTGCCAGATGATTATCTGTTGCCGCATTTGCTGCCATCACAGAAATAAAAACTGTGATTGCCAATACAAAAGAATTTAGCACATTCAATATATTTTTCAGTTGTGACGACTTAAGTCGATATAAATAAATTACTAAAGACCGTTTGGGTACTGTCTGTGTAATAATTATTGCAATTGTTATTTCTAGTGTTAATAACGTGAAGGAACTACTTATCAACGGGAGGTTCTTTTGCAAAAATCTTGCTACTTGCATTTCCTCCTTTAGTTAAACTTCAGCTTCTGCATTAATGCAATTCCACATTAAAGTGTTAAACAATGGCACAATTATTAGTTTAACCGCGACATCTGTAAGAAAGTTATTTGATTAGTTTAGACAAAATAAAGGATGAGTTCTTATGTTATTGAAGTTATTATTCTTTTTTTTTAAAGGAACACATTCAAATCCACAAAAAAAATGAAAATTCTTAGTCGCAATTATAATAAAAACAAGTAAGAAAGCTACAGTCGAGAGTGCTAGACCGTATGATACCCGCAACCCATTTCGAGAGAAAACAAAAAGCTTAAATTATATTTTAACAAAAAATATACCACAGAATATACTGAAATTTGTGTTTGATGTGTATACATTATTTTAAGAAATCCATTAAATACCGACATGGTCACACTGTCAACTTAACAAACAAAGCGCGAGCAGCTGCAAGTGAATTTTGCATATAACATTTACTCATTAATAACTTCCTTATTTTCATTCGATCTCAACCAAATTCACAGGAATCATTGAGAATATAATTATTATTATGCACACCAAAATTTAATGCTCCAGGTGTTTTATTACGGCTTTTCCAGTTTTTGGGGCGGAATTGAGCGTGGCAAAAATCTAAAGCAAACTTGATCTGCGAAATACCTACACGAATACTGTCATCAAATTTGAAATCTCTAGGTCATTCACACACTTAAAACATCCATTTGCATTGGGCACAACTATTTTAATAAATAATTTAACAAATAACTTTTGTTCTACTTATCCGATTTACCAAAATTACAGGGTATATTAAAAGTATTAAGCACAGAAGGCTTACCAAATTACACATCATTACACAAAGAACTTTTGGAGTTATACGCGATTTACATAAAAAAAACTTGACTTGTTTTAGATTTATGCATATTGCCGGCGAAGGGGGCGTGGCATCCAACTTTTGAAATAATGCAGGAACCTATGTACCAAATTTGTACAGACGGACATGGCTATATCGTCTCGGCTGTAGACACTGATCAAGAATATATATACTTTTTGGGGTGGGAGATGGCTCCTTCTGCCTGTTACACACATTTTCCGTAGGCACTAAGTTATAATACGGTAACGGGTATAACAAGTAAGAGAGCTACAGTCAACAGCCAACAACAAACACTTATGTATATTATATTTGAACCACTAATATACCAAACAAATATGTGTACCGAATATGTGTATATATTTGTCAAAAATCCATAATATACCTACATGGTCACACTGTCACTGCGCGTGTAGCTGCATATGAATTTTGTCCTATAAAGTAGTTTCTCGAATAACTTCTATGTTTTTCATTCGATCGCAACAATTCTCAGCAACTATTAAGACAATAATATAGCTATTACTGTCACCAAGTTTGATGTACTTAGAGAATACAAATACAAAACATTTAAATGATATATAAACAAAAAATAAACCGAACAAATATTCTGAATTTTGTTTTTGTGTATATATTTAATAATAATGAAACAAAGCGTTTACAGCTGCATGTGAGTTTTGCCCTATAAAGTTGTTTCTGGAACAGTCGATCACAAGCACAGGAATCCTTGAGAGTATATGTAGTTATTATTATGCATACCAAAATTCAAGCCTCTAGCTTTATTATTACGGCTTATACTTTCGATTTGAGGGGGCGGAAAGGGGCGTGGCAAAAAGCCAAAACAAACTTGATCTGCGTAAGACATAGAAGACATATGTTTGATACATATTCTATTGGCACTAAGATACAAATCCCTTCTACACTATGGGTAACAGTTATACATATTATTAAACAGTTCAGTTTCCGTCATTTTCGTCTTTGTATTTCAAAATAGTTTGACTCTGTCAGCGACCTCAGCATCCGCGCTCAGACGCTATAACCCCTAGACCATAGTCTTCGGTGACAGAAGGGATTCCAAATGTAAAATCAAGCTCGACGAGCAATTGGAATGTTAAATCAAATTAATGGTATTGTTGTTAACATTTATCTTATTTTAAGTTGATGGAGTGGACAACACATAGTCCTAATCTCAATCCAATCGAAAATTTGTCGTCGATTGTGAAAGGACGACTCTAAGAATCGGTTCCAGCACAAGTTGCGGTAGCGAGTCCAGCAAGAATGGAATTGTGAAATTGGAGCTCAGAGAAGTTGGGTCGAGTAAAGTGAGATATTCAAAAAATGTTTAGTCCAATCGTTTGTCCATTGTTAGCCCATGATTGCCCAGGAACAGTTTCATTTTCGTTTTTCGAAAATACCGAAATTTCGAGCGAACTATATTCATGAAAATTGTTGTCAAAAATCAAAATTTTAATTTTTTAAATTTTAGATTTTTGAATAATTTTTAAACTAGGGGTGGGACAACGAAACGGTTTGAGGGCATTGTTTGGCATTCGATGGATGATTACAGTTTAGAAATGTTCGAATTTATCATTTGAGATAAAATTTTTTTCAAAATTTTGAATAGTCAATATTTTTCAAAGTATTGAAATTTTCAAAATTCTAAAAGATGGGAAAAGTGGGCAAACGATTCTTGCCATTGAAAAAATTTCAAATTTTGAATTTTCGAAATTTCAGTATTTTGGTGGGCAGTCATAGACTGACGATGAACAAATTGCACTAACAATTTTTTGAATATCTCACTTTAATCGACCCATTTTCTCTGAGCTTAAAATTGGTAGAAGGTATGCCAGGTCGAATCAATTAAGTAATTAGTAGACCCTTATTACAACATGGACAAACTACTAAAATACATTCTCTAACATGTTCAAAGATTGCATAACTGAGTACATGGGAGTGTATTGTTGTTTAGTTCTTTACGAGAAGAATTATATGTTTTTGTTATGTTGTCTATATAAATTTGTTAATAAATATTCATAGAATAAACAAAACAAAATATGGGTTCATTTGCACTGCAAACGAGTTTGTGATGCTCACCAATAGTCAATAGTTGCAAACATGTACTCACACTTGCACGTCACTGTATGTATCTGTTATATTTATTGTTGGCAGAATTTGTACATTTTCTGCTACGTACTTAAATTCAAACATATTCATTTAAAATTTTTACGGCGATAGTCCCGGAGCATTTAGACTAAGATCTTCCAACTTCCCCAAAAAATGTAAAGAAATAATAAATTTTTCGCAAAATGTGGTCATCCAGAGGAGGTTAATATCTACATTGTGTTAAAATTGCAGCATCGTAGCTTTTACCATTTTTGCAGTGCGTTGATATTTGATATCAGTGTGTTAGTGACCACACCAGACGTCTCCTTGCCGTTACATACATTTTACATTGGCATTGAGATATGTGTATAAAAAATAGCTTATTTAAAAACTAGTTCGATGAAAATATTACAATCAGTGCTAAAAATATATTTTTCGGCAACGTGCATTAACAAAGCGCTTTTGACTTTTCGAAATACATGTGGGTATATTCGGTTCGGATCATCGATACGCGTTTAATGCAGCCTCCCAGCTATTCAGCTTGGGATGGGAATTGACCCGCTGACTGCTTTAAAGATATATTGAATTTGTAATACACAATAGAACAAGTTTTTAAAGACATAGCTATTTGCTTTAAAGAAATTGTAAGTGATAACTTTTAAGCAACATGGGTTTTAAATTAATCATGGTTTGTCTGCATGTAAAAATGTTTATATTAACATTCCATACCTGTGAGACCGCGGACTAAATCTAGCTTGTGTGGCTAGTACAGTCTTTATTGAATAAACAAATAATTGGTTAATTTTTCTATTTGGGTTAAGCTATCAGTCCCTTTTCCTCTTGATTTCTGTCCATATATTTAAATCGATAAGGAAAAAAGAATAATCACCCAATTTGACGAATATCTGCTAAGACTGGAAATTATGTACTCTACCCTACCCATACTACGATACCCATAGGGTAGAAGGGTATTATAACTTAGTGCCAACAGAAAATCTATGTAACAAGCAGAAGGAGGCATCTCCGACCACATAAGGTATATATATTCTCGATCAGTGTCAACAGCCGAGACGATATAGCCATGACCGTCTGTCTGTCTGTATGAACACCTAGATCTCAGAGACTATAAATGCTAGAGCTACCAAAATTTGGTGACAGTACTCTTATAGGTCCTACGCAGATGAAGTTTATTTTAGATGTTTGCCACGGCCCTTTCCGCCCTCAAAAGCTGTAAAAGCCGTAATAATGCACCTTTAGACCTGAGTTTTGGTATACATAATAATAATGATAGTCTTAATGACTGTGTTTTTTGTTAAAATATCATTTACATTTTTTGTTTTCTCTCGAAATGGGTTGCGGGTATCATACGGTCGAGCATTCTCGACTGTACCTTTCTTACTTGTTTTGATTTTGGCTTTTTCAGCCTTCGCTGGGGGGGATTATCTAAACGGATTTTTGGGTTCGATGCCTGATAGGATCCACTTTTTTCTATTCAGCGTTATTTAAGATTTTTTTTAAATCGTTTAATATAAACGGAAATAAAATAAATTTTATGAAAACACCGAGAGGTTTCGGTGGGAGGCTGCAGCGGGAGGCAGCAACAACATATCATTAAAATAAATGTAATAAGGATCTTCGCAAAAAAGCTGCGGAGCAAGCTGGCTCGTAAATCAATAAAATAGTAAATATGTTAATCAAAGGCTCTAAGAAAAAAATGTTTTTTGATTAAATTAAAAATTGTATTTTCTATCTAATTTTCAGGAAGATATGCATTTAAAAGTCAATAAAAACGTCATACATATCTCCATGCGGATATATGTATGTCGCGCGTACTTGTGTCGCTACCCACAGACACAACACAAAAAAATTGAATTATAAATTTGATTTTTTGTGGGCTATAATAAATTCAGATCCAATATTGTTTTAAGTGCAAAAAATAACAAGTAAGAAAGCTACAACTAACTAGTGTTTTAAAAAACACTTCGTAGCTCTAGCTCTTATAGTCTCTGAGATCTAGGTGTTCATATAGACGGACAGACAGCCAGACGGACAGACAGCCAGACGGTCTTTTTCAATAGCGTTTTTGTCTATAAAATAATTCATAAATCAAATAATAAATTTTAAGAGCGAAGAACCTTAAAATATATTGTTTGTTGTTCCTCCCGCTGAAGCCTCTCGCTTTTTGCACGAAAATTATTTCGTTTCATTTAAAATATAAAAAAATACAAGTAAGAAAGCTACAGTCGAGAGTGATCGACCGTATGATACCCGCAACCCATTTCGAAACAAAAAAAAAAAAAAACTTAAAAACTTAAATGATATTTTAACAAAAAGATCGATACCGATATTTTTTAACTAAAAATTAAATCTCTCCCAATAACAAAAATGGGACAATTAATTCAATTTTTAAACAAATTACAGATAGAGTAATTATTTCGGAAAATCCCTTCTTCGTGGGCAGCATTGTAGCCTTTACCGTTTGGGCTGCGCGTTGATGGTACTATAGCGGTCAGTGTCTCCAAACTACTTTATATATATAGATATATTAGAGGGTTGGAGATGCCTTCATCATATAATACTTATAGAGTGTTTTTTATTCATTTTCAACAGCGTTATTGCGTTCGGCTCATTTCGAAATTCGAAGTTCGAAGGCAGCGCTTAGCGAGCTTTTAGACTCAGCTTAGTCGCAGATCAAATGCGGGATGTTAATATTAAATTATACTGCCTTCTAAGAAACATCTATGGAAGAAAAATCATCACAAACAAAGGACACCTGTCATCCGTGATAATTTTCGCAATTTCAGGATTATCATCTCAAACGCTTCGCCGTAGACGTGAAAAGGTAGACTTACTAGGCCTGATAGCCCAAAAAAGTCCTTCTCTTCAAGAAAAAAATGTGAAGATAAGGCAACCGTGTGGCGACAATTATTTGGCATGGTCTGGACCATTAGGTTTTACAATATATGAAATACAATTTTGTAAACCGACGAAACAAATCTTTTGGCAATGAATTTCAAATCCGGCACCTAAAGAAGACCGATATAAAAATTATTTAATATGATGTTGTGCTCTTTTGCTGAGAAAAACAAGTCCTTTAGATGGGTCTTTCCACAGGATAACGACCCAAAACAAATCACTTGTTCACAAAGAACGAGATAAACGTTATGAATTGGACAAGTAAGTTTCTTGACTTAAAACCAATTAAAAGCTTATGGGAAGACTTGAATCGGTGAACTGGCCCAAATACGTTTCAAAATGTTGAAGAATTGTGCAAAATTTGTGCAAAAAATGAGGTATGAAATTCTTGTGAAGATTTTTCACAAACTTTTTGCTAGTATGCTATGAGCGTAACTAAACTGGATACTATTAGATTATTTTATGTAATTTCTAAGAAAATAATAGAAAAGTTATGCTTCGAGTTATTGGCATTGTAGAATGGATGTACCAATTATTTTCCCCAAGCCTGGCTTGTTTTTTTTTTTATATACATACATATATCAGAAAACTAAAAGTAGATCTGATTTTATTTGTTGTTAAAAAAAGTTTTACGAGGGGTTAAAGAAATATCATAAGCATACATATGTATGTAGTAAACATTGATGAATTGAAAACAAAACACTTCAATATACTTCGTATATAAAAATACGACAGCTGGTAAAAAAATATTGCAATTTTTTCATCTTTGAACTAAAAATATCCCTAGTATTTAGTGTGGACCGTGTGTACAATGTACTTAGTAGACATGCATGTACATATGTATGTACATGACGTGGCTACGTTACATGCTGTCGACCGTATGGCACTTCATGCTTATACATACATACATATAGTATATTTTGAATTAAAATACTGGTTAAACACTTTAGCCCTAACAACACTAAATATACAAAGCCATATACATATACATACGTATATATTTAGATATGTATACACATATATACATACATAAGTATGTGTGCTTGTATTTGCACAATGACATTTTGACAGCATATGGTGTTTGTCCATTTACATATGTTCATACATACATTCATGTACATACGATCATGAAGATCATTATTGGCTTGTTGCTACACGTAGAAACATATATGTACATATATACATTCATACCTATTTTTCATATGTTTGTACATATGAATTCAGTTCTGTGGTTTCACAGAGCGAGAGAGTGAGAGATGCTTTGCTCAATACGAATTCGAAATTTTAAGCATACACACCAAAAAGTTTGGTTGCAATACACACATGCATACAAATGTATATGTATGAACATATACATATTGAAATGGATTTGTAGGCATATGTATGTACATACATACATGTCTATGTATGTCTGAACAGTGGCTACATTTATATGTGTACGTACAATCATACATATTAAAGTACACACATACATATGTATATACCTACAATCCAAGCATAAATACATAACATTTTCAAATCACCACACATAAGAACGGACGAGCCTAATAAATGTAAATGTGCGTAAATAACTATGTAGTACATATGAATACATACATACTGTATTTTTCGGTTACTGCTACACCGCAATATTGTTTTAACTGTTTACGTACATACCTATATATTTACATAGTTCCATTGACTTATGACTTATAATCTAATATTTATATATTTAATCCAGTGGAAATATGTATATGTAAATCGTCCATTTTAAAAATAATTACACAACCGAATTTTCTCTCTACACGCAAATCACGCACAGATTAATTGTGATACATTTTGCATCTCACATACATATGTACATGCATATGTGCATGTACAAATATGTATGTATGGCACTTTCAAGAACGAGAATCGAAACATTCGATTGAAAAGAAATTGCAGCAAATCTTGACTTTCAAACAAACAGCGTGACCGACCGAAAATGCCGCAAATAAAAATACACATCCAATGTATACCTACATCTGTATATATATTAAGACACGCATATATATACATACATATCTATGAGTACGGTATATTAAAGATGTATATAAGTGCAGACGTCCGCGGTAGACGACCGTACGATTCGACTGTGCATTCTCATTTAACAGTATATTAACATTCCAATCGGAACGGTGCAATTAATATTGAATTGAATAAGAGACTTTACAGAATGTTATGCATACATTAATATGTAAATTTGTATATTCCATTGGATTTTATCTTTGTGCATTGCTTGTTTTTGCGTTATCATAAAAAAATACGCATTACCCACATGTAGCACTAAAAACTTTAACACGTTGCTGCACTTCAGGTTCACATTTTGTGGATAAATGCACATCCATTTTAATCAATTATCTTTGGTAGAAGAAAACATTTCATCGAAGTTTATTGATAGCGCACGAATTAATTCATGTTTGCATTAACATTTGAAATCGAATGTTAATTTTAGAAAATGAAAATGTTATTGATTTTGGTATTCTGTTACTCAAAAAGCTTTTTGTTGTATTTATGTAAACACATATGTACATCCCAGGCTTTGTTGTGGTCATAAAAAGCTTTAACAGAACCGTGTGACCAGTGTTTGGTTATGATAATGCAACGATAAGCACTAAGCTGTCCAGCCCTGGGAAAATGTAGGTGTTTAATTGAATTGAATTAACTCAAAATGAGAATCGAATGGGTGCATATTGATATTAGATTCACGAAATGATTACTGTAAAAATTCTTTGGAATAAGCAACACCATAACCATTTTGATTAAAAGTACAACTGTGTGCCCGTTTCATTCAATGCGAACACCTCTGCTCTTAATGCTTGCATTTTATCGATATTCTAATTGGTATTTATAAAAACAGCTGATTGAAAATTAAAATAGAATTTGGTTGATCGAATATACAATTTACATCATAATTGATTGTAAAGATTAGGAATGTCTATTTTTTTTAAATATCGAATCAATGACATTTGTATTATTACAAATAATCACGATTATTTAAAATATCCTTATAACATATCGATATATTGATGTTTCTGACCATTTTTTTTTTTAATAAAAACAAGATCATGGGATCCTGCTGTTGTTAGTTATTTGAAAATTAAAAATTAAAAAACCCAAAAAAAACCTTATTTTTCCTCTTATCAGCAAAGTAAATAAATATTAGCGAATCTTGATTCTTTTAATATCTCAAGTAAACAACAAAAATAAGTAACATATTTATCGAATTTAATTTAATTTAATTTTATTTTACATTTCAATAATATATTTATCATTTTATGCGAAATATATTTCTCTGAATGGAAATCTATATTCAACGATTTTAAAAAAATACGCTCTGTTATGTGTTGGTTCGTCATTTGATTTCGAGCGTCGCATCCAATACACTTTAACTTTTCTAACGATACAGAACTTGATGCCATGCTAATTCGATAAATAAATCAAAATAAGCGTCTTCTCAATGTTTTACAATTTTTCATGGAGGAAAAAACGCAAAAAGGGCAACACTGCTTGCTGGTGTGATAAAACAACTGAAAGCTACCTGTCGAAATTTTGCATCTCCCTATCCTTGGGTTTATTGTACTTCGAAATTTATATATAGATATACAATTTTAAAATAAAATCGATATGCGATATATTCAAAGAAGAATATCGTTATGATAATCAAGGGTGACACAGAAATCGCTTCCGCTTTAAAAATGCTTCAATTACATTCCGCGGTGACACAGACAACTCCTCTGCTAAATTTTGGGCGGAATGATTCAGCTCTCAATCGATAGGATTTCGCTGGATTTTGATGCTGCCACCTAGTTTTATTCTGATTTTCAAACTGGGGACAATGATGCCACTTATTTTATTTTATTGTTATTCGCGCCAAAAATTTATATGTTTTTTTTTATGCTTATTAGCTATAAGAAATTGAAAATTCAAATAATTAATTTAAATGAATTACAGTCTAAAAGAAAATAAAAGAACCTATTGTTTGACAATGACAAAATTACAAAAAAAAAAAACTTATGAAACACTTGAGAAATTTAATCTGACAAGGTGTCAGCCCTGAATTGCCAAGCTAGAAAAGGTTTATGGAACTTCGAAAAACCTTACTTTTTTCGAAGCTCTGTTTCACCGATAAAATTTCCAAGCGGAATTTCTCTCAGAGGAATCAATTCCTCGATTTCTGTGTCACCCCTAAATATTTACTTATAATGAAATGAAACGATTTATTGATATTTTGATATATTTTCGACATCCCTGTTTACGAAAAATGCTGGAACTTCAACTTTTTTATGGATTTCATTGCATTCGGTTTTTGGACTTAAACATTTTTGAATGTGCCTGTTATTGTAATCGATAACGATAACAATATGGTCGGAGAAATGGGCCATCTCAACCTGAGCATCGTCGTAAAACCTGTTTATGTGTGTGTGCGTATTTCTTTTTTAATTGTAATATGTTAATTGCATTCAATCGACAAATGTATCGCGTATAATATTTTGTGTGTTTCAATATGTGTTTGCTCTAGTAATGTATGGGGCCCAGTTATATCCATAGAATCAAACAATTGTTAAATTTTCCACATTTTTAATGTTTTCAAGGCATGGGCATGTTTATTTGTATGTACTCTGCTCATACATATGTATGTATGTTATGTTGAAAATAATGATCATTTCGTTTCGACCAATGCAAAATCAATTTGATTGATACATAGAAATGGAAAAAATTATATAAACAGATGTTATATATATATATATATATTCTTAACACCTACATGTCAAGTACTATATGTGTGCCTATATATGCATGTCAAGTCCATACTACGTTCAAGGTTGTTGCATGTATGTATCTACATGTGCATAAGAATGTATGTATGTATGTACATACGCACGTATGTAAAAGACATGACAATAAACAATGCGAATATTTAGATTTCTGTTTTACAGAAATTACATCAAATTAAATGTGATTTGTTTATATAAATTTTATTCAATAGGTGCAAAAGTGAGCCAAGGGGTGTGTGTATGTGCTCCAGCTAAATCGCTTAGCAACGTACTTTGGCTGTTGGGTAAGGACTCAAACAGAGTGGGGAAAGGGAAAGTGCACGCAAGGCAAGATAAAAGATAACGGAACGGATTCTGATACGGCCTTTGGGAACTCAAAGCTGATATTTCTGTAACGTTATTGACAGTAGGATTTCGCAATGTCTGACCTCGGAAGTGGAGACGAAGGCATCTCAGGATCAAGTAAGCTCTTATATATATTGCGGCTTGTTTTTAAACCATATTCTATTCATTTTATTGTCATATTCTCTTAACAAAGCGACAATAACATTAAATGTTCAACTTTGTTTTAATATATACCATTCCAGCTACTTATGTAAACCGATCATACATTTAACCTGATCCTTTTGTTTTGAATTCAATCTCAAAAATATACTTGAAACTTCCAAACTCTCGATTATTGGTAATTTCTGCGATATAAAGTTGAATTGACGACAACAAAAAAAGTACTCTAAACAAGTAAGAAAGTTACAGTCGCATGTGCTTGGCGGTAAAATACCCTTTCAAGAGAATACAAAACAATAAGATGATATTTGAACAATGAAAATGCCAAAATAATATATCGAAATTTGTTTTTGGTGTATATACATATTTGGAAAAAATCCATAATATACTTACTTGGTCACACTGTCAACTAAGCAACCAAAGCGCGAGCAGCTTGTGAATTTTACCCTATAAAGTTGTTTTTATACCCACTACCCATAGGGTAGAAGGGTATTATAACTTAGTGCCAACGGAAAATGTATGTAACAGGCAGAAGGAGGCATCTCCGACCCCATAAAGTATATAAATTCTTGATCAATGTCAACAGCCGATGCGATATAGCCATGTCCGTCTGCAGATCAAGATCAAGATTTATTTCAAAAATTGGATGCCACACCCCCTTCGCCCACAATATGCATAAATCTAGAACAAGTAACGTTTTTTTTTTTATGTAAATCGCGTGTAACTCCAAAAGTTCTTTGTGTAATGTGTAATTTGATAGTCCATCTGTGCTTAAAACTCTTAGTATACCCTGTAATTTCTGTAAACATCGGATTAATAGAACAAAAGTTATTTGTTAAATTATTTATCAAAATAGTTGTGCCCAATGAATTTGGACGTTTTAAGTATGTGAATGACCTAGAGATATCAAATTTGGTGACAGTATTCGTGTACGTCTTACGCAGATCAAGTTTGTTTTAGATTTTTGCCACGCTCCTTTCCACCCCCAAAAACTGTAAAAGCCGTAATAATGAACCTAGACCATAATAATAATGATAGTCTCAATGACCCCTGTGAATTTGGTAGAGATCGAATGAAAAACAAGAAAGTTATAAAAGAATCAATTTTATATGCAAAATTCACTTGCAGCTGCTCGCGCTTTGTTTGTTTAGGTGACAGTGTGACTGTCGGTGTTGTGGATTTTTACCCGCTAATTTCAAATATATACAAAGAGCAAGTTTCAGTATATTCTTTGGTATATTTTTTGTTAAAATATCATTTAAATTTTTTGTTTTCTATCGAAACGGGTTGCGGGTATCATTCGGTCCAGTACTCTCGACTGTAGTTTTTTTACTTGTTTGAATAACTTCTAACTTTCGATTTGAGGAGACGGAATTGGGCGTTGCAAATTTCTAAAACAATCTTGATCTGTATGTTTTAAGAAATAATTCGTATCTCTAGCTTTTATAGTCTCTGAGGCCTAGGTGTTCATATACAGACGGACAGACAGCCAAACGGACAGACGAGCAAGAATATACATACATATATATACTTTATGGGGTCAAATATGCCTCCGTCTGATTGTTACATATATTTTCTGTTGTCACTTAGTTACAATACCCCTCTACCCTATGGGTAGCGGGTATAAATATTAAATTACTTTATTTTTGGTGTGAACAGAAACGATATAGTCATGTCCGTCTGTCTGTATGAACACCTAGTTCCCAGATCTGATAAGAGCTAGAGCTACCACAAATTTTTAATTACTGTGTGCAAGTCAACTTTGTTTTTGATTTTGGCCACGCAACATCAAATAAAAAAAAGTGAAATTTTAAAGCTAGAGTTCTGGTACACAAAATAATATCTAAAGTTAAAATTATTTTTGGAATTTTGGTTTTGATCGGATGACAAACATAGAAGTTACTCAAAAACAAATTTATAGGGCATAAATCAGATGGAGCTGTATGCGATCTCAGTGACGAGTGCTTCAAAACTTTGAAAAAGGTTGATTTCTAACAAAAAAAGTTACTCCAAAAACAAAAACCATATAACAAATTTGTTTAAACATTCTTATTTGTCCCAATATATATTTTTAATAAAATAACTAACTGTAAAGTTTCCCTTCGAGAGATAATACAAAATAGACTACAGAAATTGTCAACGAGGTTTAGGGTCAGGAACCGTAATATTGTAATCTCAGGTTTAGTTTCCAAAATTTTGACGATTGAGGTGCACTTCGAGCATGTGCTCTCTCGTAAAAAATTGGAATAAGATCGTTGACTTTACACTGATCGAATTTCCAGCAGAAAAACCGATTCTGGGTAATTTGACAAAAACCATTCCAAACGGAATCTGAGCTAGATAGCTAGTCTTTATTGCTCAGTTAATGGTATTGTAAACTAATCAACTACAAATATTGCTTTGATATGTGGAGCACTCTGATCTGACCCTATTGTCAACAATTTAACCGTTTAAACCAAATATTAATAATTGCCACTAGGAAAAGTGTAAAAATAAAATATTATTTAATGCTAAAGAAAATCATTTTTTTTAGTTTCTATATAAATTCAATTAATAATAGATACATTTCATACTAGTTTATAATAAGTAATGCTAGTACGTTAATACTTTTGTAAATAATTATATGTTTTACATTTAATCCATTAATTAACAATATGATACAAACTTTTAGACAAATTTAATTTCAACTATTAAATATTTTACCTATAGAATACAACGCGAATAATATGGATGGTTCTTTGGGCAGAAACGATTTTGAATCATCTGGCAAAGGTACGCTAATGACTGGTATACATTATGTAAATAATATGAGCATTTTATGTTTTTAAACAATATTTAAATATTTTTATTTATATTCTTTAGCCAGTAGCGCAGTTGAACAGGAACTTGCTTCAAAAATGCTGCAAATTCAATCAAAACGTTTCTATTTGGATGTAAAACAAAATCGTCGTGGGAGGTTCATCAAAGTGGCTGAAGTAAATGAATAACACTTGACATTATATTTCAAGCAAATATATTTTAAGAAAATTCGATTTATCCAATTTATTTATTTTTATTCAGATTGGAGCTGATGGCAGACGGAGTCAGATCTATTTGGCACTGTCGACAGCAGTTGAGTTTCGGGACCATCTATCTTCATTTAGTGACTATTACTCGTCTTTAGGTATTCAAATTTTGTTCTTATTGTAGTGCATTGTTTTTGTCTTGTCGATTAATAATCAATTAAGTTGGTCCAAATGCAGGGCCGCCAAATACTGATAATTTACCAGAGGATGGTAAATTAAAATCTGAGATGATGATCAAGGATAATCGAAGATATTATTTGGACTTGAAAGAGAATGCTCGTGGGAGATTTCTTCGGGTAATTTTTAATATCTGTTTATGTATTTACCATTAAAACTTAATGTGCGCATACGTGCACTGTTCTAATATGAATGCAACTGCAATTACTTAAAGTTTGGGTTTTGTTTTGGCAATTGCCAATTTGAGAATTTTTTATTTAAAAAAAATTTCTTTGTTGTTCCTCCCGCTGTAGCCACTCGATTATTTTTTTCCCTATGTTTTCGAGGTTTTTGTAGATATCGCCGTTACCAACGCAAACATTTTTTTGTAAAACACCCAAAAACACCTCGAATATGTAGGCAATGATTCGAGTGAGTAGCCAACTACTGTGTAGCCCACCTCCTTTCCCGATCGTAAATAATTTTGCAGTTTACCACAGACTGAATAAAAAAATCCGTCAGTGAAACAAGTAAATTGAAGTTTAGTTCGGATTTCGATTTTCCCTTTGTTAACTCGATTTGTATATGTGTGTTAGTAATTTTGTTATTTAGCCATTATTATTTGTATTAGTATAGATTACAAATAAAAAATAAATTATAAAGTCAATAGTTTTTTATTTTAAATATACCAGGTAAAAATAGCTAGCAAGAATTACGAAAAACCCATTAAACACACAATACAATTGTTGTATTGTATTGTAAGCACGATTGACAAACTCTACCCAGCCGTAAATACTCAATCATCTTATACCCTCACTCGAAAATACTCATTCATGTTTACCACTTGGAACAAATATAGTCGAAAAGCAAAAATACTCGTGAGTACCGAGTATACTTATTTTTGTGATGGCTTGATGCCGTTCTCTAATAATATTATAATATTCAAAGAAATAAAATAAAATACCATTTTTCTTCAGGTTTCACAAACAATTACAAGAGGTGGACCAAGATCTCAAATTGCATTACCAGCTCAAGGAATGATTGAATTTCGCGATGCACTTACAGATTTATTGGAAGAATTCGGAGTTAATGATGGCGGGTAAAGTGCTTATAATCAATTTTGTGTTGTCCTTTCTAGTTTTTATTGCAATTGTATATTTTTTAGTTTTAAAGGTGATTTACCGGAAGAACGCCATATGAAGGTGGATAATAAAAACTTTTATTTCGACATTGGTCAGAATAATCGTGGAGTTTATATGCGAATAAGTGAGGTAATAATTCTGATAATTCGAATTATTCATTTTATTAATGTTTTAATCTCAATTTAAGGTAAAAAATAATTTTCGCACTTCAATAACGATTCCGGAAAAGTGTTGGATTCGATTTCGTGATATTTTTAACGACTATTGCGAGAAAATGAAAAAATCGTCCGATTCGGTTACTGCCGAAAATAATCAACCGACAACTACAAATAGTCTTAAATAATTGGGAAAAAGGCCAATTAAATATGTAGCTGCTATCAAAGACGCATCATCTTACCATTTCAAAGAACAATCACGAAAAAAATCATTTTAAATATTTGTGCTTATGTCTTTAGAATTAGAAGAAACTTATTTTCTGAGGTATAGGTGTGCTTTTAAAATTTTTGTTTTAAGCGCCTAAACTAAATCAATAATTGTTCAACGATATGTAAATATTGCATCTAAGTGCTTTAGAGGTGCATATGAGGTTTTTTTTCCCCGTAGACCATATAACTTAGGGATATGTATTTCTTGAAAACCAAAATTGTAGGAACCAACAGTGTATTCTTCATCGTCCATATATGAATGTTCGTCTGTATAAAAAAACTATCAAAATTTTTTAAACAAAAATTTGGCGACAATACTCATATGAACTTTGAAGTGTGTTTGCCACGCTTTCAAACAACTAGCGCAAATTTAAAGTTTAGCACTATCTTGATAATTTTGGGTAACAAAGGTATATACTTATGCTATAACCTTTGCTAGTGAAAACAACTGCTTTTATGAGATTCTAATTATGAATTTAATTTAATTCTTTTGAAAATGCAACAAAATTTGTTCGTAGTTGGCATCTTTTCATGTGTTTGTATTAATATTCAATTTCATTATTTCAGTCAATATTAAGTTGATTTGCTAAATTTCAAAATAGCATCGAAAAACGAATGCATAATGATTTTTAAATGCCCACGATTTTTTTCAATGTTTGCCCGTAAAATTCTTATAGTGGTTGAAACCATTTTTTCTATCGTGAGCACTACAAAGACAATGACAAGAAAAAGTACGGCATACATTTATCTTTTAAATATTTTTAAATACGTAAATTAAATTTTCGGACAGATTTTATTATATTTGACATCCTTAAAATGGGAAGCGGGTATCTCACCGTCTTTTGTTTTGATTTATTAAGAATATGCTTACGAAGAGCATTTATTAAATGAGCTTTTTAATTCATTTAATTTATCAAGCGTATAGACCAGCGGTGGGACAATAATTTTAAGTAATTACAAAAATGACAGCAAGTGCAATAAAAACTCAATTCGAAACGATATGTTTTCGATTAGCGACACATTACAATTCTAGATAAAGCTATACAAAAAATTTTGAAGAGTTCAATATAAAAACAAGTTGGATACATTTTCTCCAGTCATTTATTACCAAATGATCATTACCAAAGAAATTACACCTCACCAAAAATAATCAAAGTACAGTTTTTGGATATGGACGTCTTCTCTGCCCCGCCTTTAGAAGCTAGAGTACACTCAGATGTAGTTATGTTGCTTTGATTTGCTGAGAAATTATTGATATGGTCGGTAAGAGCAAAACGTGCTCTGAGATCAATAACTTGGCCACCGCTGATATAGATAAAATGAATACATGCTTAATATGTATATGTAATATGCATATGTATATTAGTAATTTGATTTAATTTCTTAAAAATATACAAAATACTTATTTCTGTAAGTGTATTATTTATAATGTATTGAGTTGACTTGAGGTAATTCCAGAAACAATTACATATGTAGATCACCATACGAAAATTCGCAATATATTGAAAATTATTACGTCGAACGAAAGCAATGAATGATTGTTTTCAATGGTTTTTAAAACATTTATTTAATGACAGTATTGCAACAGTTAGAGAATATGTAAATGTATATATATCACAAAAATAAAATTTAAACCATATTCTGACATAATGTTATATTGTAAAATTGTTATTTCAATGGCGTTAAAATTTAAATATACAAAACGCTTAGACAATTTATTGAAGACAGAATAATGAAATAATAACTATATATATATGTGTGTTAGAATTGTATGAACTTAAGTTAATACTTGAGAATATATATGTTTATTCAATATGTACGTATATAAACTAAAAAAAATTGAATTTGCAAAGAAAGTAGTAATAACAAATTTCTAACATAAATGAGTATATACAAATATATATTTCTGTACTCTGTGAATATAGTGTTACCCAATACAATGCTACTCATTTAAAACTATCAGCTTTATATTTTATTATTAAAACTTTGTGAATCGGAATAGAATCCTGGCCGAAATATAGTTTAGTCAAAGTAATAACAAAATAAATTGATGGGAAAGTGTATAAAACAGGCTACCGACGTTCGTTGAAATTTGAAATGAGATGTACGAAAGCACTGGAACTACCTAAAAGGTAATTTTTGTAGATTGTTATGGATCATTTTGTCAAATGTATCCTGTTAATGTAACTTATAAAATGCTAACTTAAAGTACTATGTATGTTATACATTGTTAAAGCTCTTAGAAAATACGTTAAATACAGATTTCTTAAATTAATTATTAAAAAGTTTATAAAACAAAACATTTAATGTGATCACGTAGAATAATAACTTAATAAGTACGATACAAAAAAAAAATGCATAGCAAAATATAAACAAAATAAAAAAAACTTAATAAACCATGCGTGTATGTGTATTAATTAAAACGCGTATACGCACAAACTTAAACTAATTAAAAATATGTGTATGCAATTGGCGGAGAATATATATGTTGATATAAGATTTTATTTAATATAATTAGATTAATCATATGTATATGTTTATTAAAATTAAATATGAAAAAATACAAAGTGATTGCAACTGTAATTCTTCATCGCAACAATTAATATTTATTATTTGCGAATATTGTGAACAAACAGAACGATGTTCGAGGTGGATATCGAACCATTACATTATCACATGCTAATACTTTTATAAACCTACAAAAACTGATTAATGCAATTAATTTTTATGGTTTTGGGAAAATCATTAAACTATAGTGTAAGCACTTTGAGAACAAAATCCGAAAACAACTTTTATGTATACATATATACACAAAGTTGTAAAAGCTGATATAATAATTCGATTATAAAATTATGTTTTTCAAACACAAGAATAAAGTCAGACAGTCTGTGAGATAAATTTAACTCATCGAGCTCAATGAAGAGTTCAATAAGCAACCTATTTTCGATGAGCGAGAAGAAAAGTTTCAATATAATTGAACAATTGATTAGGGTTCGCATACTTCGGCAGAAGCGCCTAGACAATGTTACGTTAATGGCAATGTGGTAAAAATTAAAGATCTAAGCATATTTTTAACTAATACAAGAAATTTTATCTATCTGTGATAAAATTTAACGTATTTAAATATATTCTTGATCAGTATCAACACCCAAGGATTTAGACATTTCTGTATGTGTGTCCAAGCACCTTTCGCCCTGCATATAAAAAAAAAAAACAAGAAAGCTACAGTCGAGAGTGCTCTACCGTATTATACCAGCAACCCATTTCGAGAGAAAACTAAAAATTTAAATGATATATTAACAACAAATATACCAAAAATATTCTGAAACTTGTGTTTTGTTTGTATATATTTGAAAAAAGCTGGTAAAAATCCACAACACCGACATGGTCACACTGTCAACTAAATTTTGAATTTTGCATATAAAATTGATTCTTTAATAACTTCATTGTTTTTCACTCGATCTCAACCAAATTCATAGGACTTATTGAGAATATAATTATCAATTTGCATACCAAAATACAGGTTCATTATTACGGCTTCTACAGTTTTCGGGGGCGGAAAGGGGCGTGGCAAAAACCTAAAACAAACTTGATCTGCGTAAGACCTACATGAATACTGTCATCAAATTTGATATCTCTAGGTCATTCACACACTTAAAACGTCCGTATGCATTGGGCACAACAATTTTGATAAATAATTTCACGAATAACTTTTGTTAAAAATCGGATAAGTAGCGATTTTTACCAAAATTACAGGGTATACTAAGAATATTAAGCACAGATGGCCTACCAATTACACAACATTACACAAAGAACTTTTGAAGTTATACGCGATTTACATAAAAAAAAACTTGACTTTTTCTAGATTAATGCTTATTGTGGGCGAAGGGGGCGTGGCATCCAACTTTTGAAACAAACTTGATCTGCGTAGGGTATGAAGGAACCTTTTTGCCAAATTTGGTGTCTCTATGTCTTATAGTCTCTGAGATCCAGGTGTTCATACAAACAGACAGACGGACATGGCTATATCTTCTCGGCTGTTGACGCTGATCAAGAATATATACTTTATGGGGTCGGAGATGCTTCCTTCTGCCTGTTACATACATTTTCTGTTGGCTCTTAGTTATAATACCCTTTTATCCTATGGGTAGCGGGTATAACAATACCGATTATTATTCTTAAGCTTTTTTGGTAAGGGTAGCGATATAAGTCGACATATTAATGTATTTTCACTGAATTAAGAATATCAAATCTCAAATATACGACATTTTAAAGCAAGTACATACTCCGCGCGAAATTATGACGCTTTGATATGACTTGGTTTTGTGTGGAAATATATACATACATATGTCGCTGTTAGTTTGGTAGCCACAATAATAACTATGTATATCATTATGTTTTGAGCAGAGAGATGCAACATTCAATATTTTTTCGATCATACCCGATCATTTACTCGGATTTTTTGTGACGAAAAGAAGCATTCATCTCGAATCACTATCGTTTGTTTCGTAAATGATTGGGTTCGATCAAACGGTTTGTTTGAGCAACAAATAATGTTTGAGAATGCTGCTCATTTCGTCATGACCCGACCCACGCGTGCACTTGCTGAAAATTAAGAAATAAATTTAATAATATGTCTTAGTTCATTTTATGCATCACTTGTTTCCTTGTTTCCTTAAAAAAAAAAATTCTCAACGTAATAGTATATTTTAATAAGACATAAGCATTATATGTTTTAAATAGTCGTAATTAGTTTTTATTCAAAATGTGAAGCGGGTACTTCCCGTGGCGAGACGTTCCTAGAATTTCTTGTAAAAAGATTGTTCTTAAGGCAACCTTAAGGTGTGTTATAAACAACATTTCTTCATTTCATTTCATTCAAAACTGGAACTGACACCTAGAGGTATTTATGGTATGAAAACGATTTCTCCTTTACCCTACATTCTATATATACTATACATTATGCAGTCTCATAATTGGAGAGAAGAACGTTAAGTACGGAGGCAGATACATAATGGCTTAGGGTTATTTATCTTGGTATGGCGTTTTGATGCATCACATAGCTGATATTTTGATCCGAATCGCATTTTTCCGAAATAATTATTCTAACTACCTTTAAGCATGGTTTAAAAATGGAAGCCGCGAGCTCCACGCCTGCAAAGGCTCTGAGGCTAGTCTGGCGACCACTTAGTTGGAAATTCCGAGCTCCAGTCGTGTAGGGAAAATGTTTAGTGAAAGTCTTAAATTGTCATCTATCAGTTTAAGAACGTATTCGCATCGGATAGTTTGCAAATTTTGATAGCAGATGTCTCCGTTATCTATATTTATAGCCCTTTGCGCGACTGAGCTAGCTAATCAGTTATGTGAATTCTCTAAGACTCATTATTTCTTTTCTGACTTACATAGTATGCAGATTCAAGTGGCCCAAGCGATACCAAACCAATGCTTGTTACGCGCGACACGATTAGCGCTCGGACAGGATTCGGGTGGATAGCTTAGAATAGAAAAAAAAAATGTTTTTTGTAAGGATCGGACATAAAAAAAAAACGGGTGGAATGACAAAATTTTAATTTATTACTGTAAACTAAATTCAATCTTATTATTAGTTAAGTAGGTTAGTAGTAAAGTTTTAAGATTGAAAGCAGTGTTAGCGCTAAAAAGTACATGATAAAGTTTATTATAGTTATAACATAAAACTCTGAAAGGGTCATGCAATGCAAAGTTAGATCTACATTGGGGAGAGCAAGCGGAATGTAACTACATGTTAGTCTAAATGGAACGGAATTCTGTTGAATCAATATCTCCATTAATAAGAATAAAAATAAATAAAATGCCAAACATTATTCTACGGTTACCAAATATATATTATATAATATGACGGCAATCTCACTTCAGCATTCCAGTTTAAGCCACTCAAAGCAAATAAGAGGAATTGTTTTTGAACAGATTTAATGCGATCCTGGTGCACAGAATACTGTGGAGATCATACGCACGAACAATATTCCAGAATCGGACGAACAAGTGAAGTATAAAGGGTCTCAGTTATGTACATAAGGGTCATCAAATTCCTTTGACCACCTCTTAATGAAACCGAAATTTCAAATTTTCGTAAGATAGGCAAGGAGGATAAGAGGGAGAAACTTAAATGATATTTTAACAAAAAATATACCAAAGAATATA